>JASUUG010000875.1:0-399136 GCA_030449905.1 Luvunga scandens | reverse complement strand
AGTATTTTTATATCTTTAAGTCCTTGTAATAATTATGTATGTTTTATTTTAATTAAGTATTTTATGTATTTTAGGGCATATCATGGTCATTTCGCGATGAGCGAGAGATCGGATGAAAAAATGAACAATAATTTTAAACTCGGGACGTGAAAAATCTTAAGAGGAGTATAAAAAGATAAATGGTGCATTCGTATACGGTCTTTTGTTCACGTATCTGATCTTGTTTACATATATGGTATTGTTCACATATACGGTACTTATCTGCGACAACATTCCGCGGCTGTTCACATGTCTTTGTATCTTTGGCGTGGCATGCGATGACATGGCACTATACAATGATGTGGAATTGACCGCTTATGTGGAATTGATCGCTTATGTGGCGTTGAGTGATGACGTGTCACGATCCTATTGGACTAAAATGCTGACCGACGACGTGGTAGAATGTTAGTGGACTGAAAAAACATGTGTACGGTACATGCATATACACAAAATAACAGCCCTGATGATGTGTTCCATCCAATAAGAACTTGCCACGTGGCTAGAGCTGGCAAAATTTAACACGACCCGATTACCCGACACGAACACGAATAAATGGGTATGGGTCGTCAAATTTATGCGATTATTAAATGGGTGAATTAGGGTTGACACGATTTTTTAAAGTGTCGGGTTAGAGTTGAAGGATTTTTGGCCGTTCTGTCGATGGCGATTATATTTTTATTTTAAAATAATTTGCGAGTTCTTATCGTAAACTCAAAATTAAAGATAAATTTGGCTTTTATTTTATTTTTGAAATGATGAATATAAGCAGTGTTTTATTTATAAAATTTTATATCAGTTTAGGTTTCGATAAGTAAAAATGTGTAAATATTGATAGGCATGTATATTTTTTATAATATATATATAATTAAAATATATAATTAAAAGATAGTGTAAATGTAGCAATATTTTGGTACATATGTATATTTTATAATATCGATAAGTAATAATACGTGTGTATGAATGAGTATAAATATTTAATGTAAATTTTATTTAATATGTAGAAATTAGCGGGTTATTGGGTAGCCGTTATTTTCCGTCGGGTTTGGGTCTCGATTTTTGTGGAATTATTAAATGGGTCGGGTTTGGGTCGACCTAAATTTGACACGATCTGGTGACCCGACACGAACCGCGACCGATGACCCATTTTGCCACCTCTACCGTGGCGCGATCTGGCGTCAGTTGTTTTAATCAGGTGGCCATGATTTACTCGATGTATCATAAAGGGGCTCCCCTCACTGTTTGACACCCACGAATCCATTTTTGAGCTCGATTTTACGTAATTCCATCTCCATCTTTTATTTTCTACATATTTTAATAAAATTCCCATTTTACCCCTAGTTCAATTATGAGTAGCTAATTTCCTTTCAAGCTTGGGTTGAAGGTGAAGTCTCAGCCCATGGGCAATTTGGTAAATTTACTTTTCCTTCCTTTAATTTATGTGGATGTTTTGACTTTTCGTGACGGATAGTAATAATCTTGTGCGGATATCGATGTAATAACGCGCTTTATGGGTAAGGTTATTACTTATTTGTACGGGAAGCTCTTGCACCATAATTGGTACTAATAATGAATATTAAGCGGATGGTGCATGTTGAGTGCGGTCAGGAGATCGAAGCACTTCATTTAATAGTTTATTCCTGACTTTAATTTAAATTAATACATTGCCTACATCATTGTCATTATAAATCCAATCACCCATTGAGAAAATTAATTCTACAAGCAATTAAAATCCACCTCCTCGTGGGATCGACACTCGTCACCGTTGATACTGATACGCAATAGATTCGTGCGCTACGAGTTCAATAAAATTTGCACAACATTAGGTATGCGAAAGAATAAGCGAAATGCTAAATCATCTTTGATGCTTTTATTTTCCTACCAGGAGATCTTGGAACTTTAGAGCCTTAATCACATTAGCATATTGGGCCAATCGAACATTCATCGAAACCCGTCGGTTTGTTAAATGTCAATAACTTTTATGATGGCTTCATCGCATTTCTTAACCATCGATCAAAAATCATTTCATCCGCACTACGGTGAAAAATTTTTTATTTGTGCTTATCTTTGCTAACGAGTTACTTGATCTATTACAGGTTATAGACGAGCGAGATCGAAGACCGCTTTTGTTGGGATGGCCAACTAATGATAGTAACGATGTTGTAGCAAAAGTGCATATTAGATTTAACTACTCACTTGTAAATATTTTCTTACGTGATACGGCTCGGGTGATGTCTTAAACCTATTTTCTTTTAAACATTGAGGACAATGTTTCGTTTTAGGTGGGGGGAGGGAATAGTTGACAGTTGTGGAATATCTCAATCTTGGTGTAGTTTTTACTAATTTTTGTTGTAGAAACTAACTATGGCTAAATTTTTGAGTCGAAGATGGTGAATATGGAGTGTAGTGACTATAAGCATCTTATTATTATTAAAAAAATCGGACATTTCTTTGTGATCATTTTAAGTGTGATTTTTAACTTAACTTTTACCAATTAGTTTTTCTATGTCATTTTCACAATTCTGCATGCATAATTTTCATGACTAAGAATAGGTTTGGGGTAGAATTTTAAAAAAAAAAAGCATTTTGTGTAATCTTTTCATAATTAGATGACATGATAACTTTCAAATTTTAGTATTTGTATTATCTTTGGTCTTTAGTTATGTTACACCATGTTTGTTACTACTACGTGTTGATGTTGGAGACAAATATAAGTTCTTGAAAGAATGCACGTGTCGTAATAATTTCCAAGTGAGTTTTTAGGCTATCGTTTTCTTGGAGAGTAATTTTGCCCGTTTTCATTCGAACACTTGAGTTTATTGCTTTATACATTATCTCTAGATTTCCTTATTTTTTTAAAAAACTAAAGTGTGTGTTCTTGTCCCGAAGGTCAATCTAGCTAGTGGATATGAAAGATTATTTAGAACCACAAAGATGACGAGAAAGGCCATCTTTGGTGTGCATTTGAGCCTTTCAACCTTATTAATATGTATTCATAGTTAACCCCTTTAAGCCCCTAAAAAAAGACTTTTTTTGGTAACCCTATTATGTCGTAAAATGTGGAGTATCGGCTATATTTTGTATTTAAATCATTTATGTTTGAAAATAGAATAATTTTGCATTAAAATAAAAAAGGCGCTAAAAAAACATTATATATATAAAAGTAAATAAAATAATAAAGAAGAAAAAAAAAGAGAGAATTGATGAAAAGAACACAACAATCTCAAAAATCGGCTATTTTTAAACATATATTTTATTTTCACTGTTATTAAATATTTTTGTTCTTATGCATCATGGTTTGCGTTACGTCACAATAAAAGTCCTTTGATTTTTGAAACTATAATCTAAAAATAAATAGTTATATTGGTTGAAAAGACATGGTAAGTACATATTAAAAAAAAAGAAAAATGATAAAAAAATGAATGATGAATACATTGGTTTGATTGGCATTTTATTTGAATTAAGATGCATCTATTATTTTAAAAAATTGAAGGAGGCACATTTTGTTTGATTAATGCATGTGATATTATGCTATTATTTTCTCTTGATTTCATTCATTTTCGGTGATTATTTTTTCATTTAATTTCTTTGTGAGCGTATGAATACTACGGTGAGATTTTGGGATTTGACATGTCATTAACACAAGTGATTGATTATTGTAGATGTGATAGTTTACGGGTGATTCATGTGGAGAGTTGATGTCGGGATGATATTTCTTTAGACTTGAGATAATGCTTGTACTTTTATTTGATTGTTATCATTAATATGATTAAATAAATCATGTGTATTTATAAAGAAAAAATCATCATTTCTGACAATGTGTAGTCTCACTAACATCCTTACTTTTATGTCTTTAAGTCTCTTGTGATTTAATTATGTATGTTTTATTTTAATTAAGTATTTTATATATTCTATTGGGCATCATGATCATTTTATAATAAAAGCGAGAGATCGGATAGTAAAATGGGATGTAATTTTGAATTGAGGACGATCGAAAACCTTAAGGCGAGCTCAAAAAGATAAATGGTGCTTCATTCATATACGATATTATGCGTCTTTTCACGACATTGTTCACATATATTGTACGATGATGTGGCAGTATTCGATTGGACAAATGATATGGCATTGACTGCTTATGTGGCATTAACTGATGATGTGGTTTTGACTGATAATGTGTCACGATTCTATTGAACTAAAATGCTTATGTGGCATTGACCGGCGACATGGCAGTATGTTAATGGATCGAAAAAACGTACGTACGGTACATGCATATACATGGAATGACAACCCTGATGATGTGTTCCATCCAATAAGAATTTGCCACGTGTCGCACGATCACGGCGTCAAATTATTTTTAATCGGTAATGGCCATAATTTACTTATTGTATCTATAAAAAAGGGGGCACCCCCCTAATTTGACATCCCTGAATTTATTTTTTAACTTTATTTTCTGTAATTCCTCCTTTATCTTGTATTTTCTACGTATTTTAATAAAATTCTCATTTTACCCCTAATTGATTATGAGTATCTAATTTTCTTTCAAAGGCTTAAGTTGAAAATGAAGTTTTAATCTTTCTATGGGCTTAATTTGGTAAATTTACTTTTCCTTCTCCTCACGATTTATGTGGATGTTTTGACTTTTTGTTGACAAATAGTAATAATCTTATTTAGATATTGGCTAGTATAATCGTCTCCCTAGTGCAAGGTTATTCTTATTTGTACGGTAAACAACAGACCATGCTCTATTAGAGTGAAGTTCATGATGAGTGGAAAATCCTCCTTCATAATTTAATTGGCACTAATAAGGAATGTTAAGCCATAGTGCATGTTAGTACGGATCAGAAACCCAAGCACTTCATTTTAATAGTTTATTTTAAATCGTTTCTAATTTAAATCATAAGATAGCCTACATATGTCACTTTCATCCAACCACCTCTTAGAAAATTAATTTTACAAGCAATTAAAATTCACCTCCTCGTGAGATTACACTCATCACCGTTGATCTATTCTACAATAGATTCGTATGCTTGCAAGTTCAATCAAATTTGCACAACAAACCATCAGCATTTAAATAGAAGTAAGGCCATCTAGGGGCTATCCAGCCATTATAACAAAAACTTTACAATTCTTTGAGTTCATATTAGCCTTAGTCGCCTATTGTATCTCATGCACCGACGTTCTGATATATAACACAATATAAAAGCTGCATACAGAAGCGTTGGCAAAGAGATATTGATTTTGCAAGTAGCTTCCATATAGTAATGCCAAAAATAGAAGACCAATTATCTTCCTTCTCAAACCTCTCCTAAATAGAAAGATTATTAATTAGCTACGCTTGGAAGTTAGCGAAAAAGAAAGCATCTTTAACATTGCAAGAAAGCAAGGAGTTCCACACTTGTTTACCCATAATGCAACCACGAAAGCGTGCACGATATCCTCTATTTCATGGCCAAAAATATCACACATTGAACTATTGTAAATATGTCTTCTATAAAGTCTCTCCTTTATTTTAATTTTTCCATGCATTATGATCCAAAGAAGAAAGACTCTTTATACGGTATGGCCTTTTCCAACGCCAAATGGGTTGTCAATCTTTACTATCCCTACTGTTGACATGGTTACAAAGACAAAGGTAAGTAAACTTGGTAGTAAAATGCCAGTTTGTAAAAAGACCTAGAAGGGTTGGTCTTCAGCATTAGAGATAGAAATTTAAAGCATTAGACACACAACAATCATTATAGAAATTGGCATGTTTTGCTTTCCCAACAACCATCTAATACGACTTACACTTGTGTCCAAATGTTACAAACTACTTCCCACCAATGTGAGCCATGTCTTGATTTAGATTAGTCGGGATCTATATAAATCTATAGTTTTAAGAATTCTAACTCATGAGCTATGAGGAAGCGACAACATTCCAACCAATTTTCATTAATAGAGGCCTTTGTTCATGTGAAAGAGATTTTTAATCCGAGATCCCTTTTGCTTTTTGGTTTATAGATCGTATTCTAGATAATAAGACTCATTTTGCGCTCACTTATTGTACTACTCCAAATAAATATTCAACAAATATTATTAATCTTTTCATGAATACCCACTGCTGTTCGAGCAGTTTGCATAGCAAAGTAAGGATTGCTTGGGTCGCATTTGTGCTAAAGTCATAAATCGTCCGGCCAAAACAAATGATTGTTTTACTTATAACACCTAGAAACATTCATTTTGAATAGAAAAACTTTCATCGTTCAATTTTCCAAATGGAAAATAGTAAAAAGACAAAATGCTAGCAAAATCTTTGTTGAAAATAATGTTAAATCGGATCTAGTATCTTTGTATTTATGATTGTGTAATCCGAACTTGATTTGTCGTAGCTTTTACGAAGGTTTAGTATGATTTTTTCATCACTCTTTTCGAATGACACCTAAAAACACCAAGAGCCAACTTTTCGTTTCCTAAAATTTAAGCCATCTCAACTTATCATAGGATATCATAGGCTTTTTCCAAATCGACTTTAATGGGATGAACCTAACTTTGCCACTTTTCCTTTTCATTGAGTGCACATTCTCTTGAGCTATGATAATATTTTAAGTTATATTTCTTCCGGGAATAAAACTTGTTTAAGGAGAGCCAATAAGATTGTGAAGGATAACTTTCAGAAAATTAGCGAGGATTTTAATAATGGTTTTGTAGATGATAGGGCAAAGGCTGATAGGGCGAAAGGGCTTCATCTATCTAGGTTATTACTTTTAGGGATAATGACAATTAGGGTTTCATTTATTTTAGTCGATGGGGTTAGCCACCAAAGATAATTTTTTATTAGATTACACATTAAAGGGACCATAAAATTCCATTGGCTTTGATTACAAAAAGCACACAACCCATCAGCTCCAAGTGTCTTCAACGAGTGCATGCAAAAAATGGTGCTTCCAATCTCCCCATCATCAACAGGCCAAGCAATCGTACTGATCACATTATTATCAACTATTGGGAATACACTCGAGATTGGATAATTGATAAAATCCCCACCATTTAACTTGAACAATTCAGTAAAATAGTGCATTGCACGGTTTTTTATCTCTTGTTTATCATACAACCACCAACCATCATTACCTTTGATTGCTTCCACTTTGTTACGTCTCTTTTTGCTAATAATCTTCTTATCAAAAAAGGTCGTATTTCTATCTCCACTAGATATCAATCTCTCATTGATTTTTTAAACCATAACAATTCTTCCTGAGCAAGAACACTTTCTAACTCCTTTTTAAGTGTAACTCAAGAATCATAAGATTGTTAGAACTATGCCACTTAAGAGCCTTTTGAAAGCGACCAAGACATGAAAGAACCTCTTTTTTTTTTCAGCAAAAAAATGTTCCCAAGATTCCCCCTGTTCCGATCCTTCATGTCACTAATAAAGTTTTTTTTACGCTTAAAAATAATTACTATCAACTGCTCAAAGGCTAGCAATAGAGTTAACAAAAGTCTCATCCGTTAACTAAGCTATAAGAAAATGAAAAGGTTTGACTTCTCCCTTTTTATTCTTAAACCTCCTAAACCTAACCAACATGGGACGATGATCAAGTTGAAGTTTCTAAAGTTGAATAACTGAAACTTCCTCGAATTTCTCTCTCTATTTGTCATTGCAAATTGCTCTATCAAGTCTTTTAGGGAGCGTTCCTCTAGACCAAGTGAATCTAGGGCCCTTAAAATTTAGATCAACCATCATCACATTATGGAACCAGCCTCTAAGATAGCTATACACACTAATCCTTCTAGGCAATCCCCTTTGTTTCTCCTCGGCACGAAAAATGGTATTGAAATCGCCTTTAATAAGACATAGACCTTTAGTGCAATTAGTTCTCTTCTCCAATTCACTCAAAGATGAGTTCTAAAGACTTTAACAAGGCTAGTACGAGAATGCAATGACCCAAGACCTTACACCATTTGCATTTGTGACTTGAAAGTGGACAATGTGTTAATGGTTTATAGCTTCTTCAACTATAAGCCTTTCATTCGACAAAATCTTTATTAGGGTTGGGATCTGTTGTGCAAATTTTATTGATCTCGCAAGTGCATGAATCTATTGTAGAATAGATTAATGGTGACGAGTGTCGATCCCACGAGGAGATGGATTTTAATTATGTGTAAAATTAATTTTCTGAGTTGGTGGTTGGATTTATAATGACAATTATGTAGACAATGTATTAATTTGAATTAAAGCTATTGGAATAAACTATTAAAATAAAATGCTTGGATCTCCTGGATGCTGCTCAACATGTACCACTCGGCTTAATATTCATTATTAGTACCAATTAAATCATGAAGGGGAACTTCCACTCATCATGAACCACACTTTAATAGATATGGTGCTAAGGGCTTCCGTGTGCAAATAATAGTAATAACCTTGCTTTGGGAGGCGGTTATTCCAAATAGATATCCGCAGACAAGATTATTACTATCTGTCTGCGAAAAGTCAAAACAACCACATAAATTAAAGGGAAGGAAAAGTAAATTTACCAAATTAAGCCCATGGAGCATGTTGAGACTTCACCTTCAACCCAAGCTTGAAAGGAAATTAGCCACTCATATTTGAACTAGGGTAAAATGGGAATTTTATTAAAATACGTAGAAAATACAAGATGGAGATGGAATTACAAAAATGGAGTCAAAAATTGATTCGAGGGTTGTTATTCGTGTATATGCATGTACCCATACACACGTTTTTTCGATCCACTAATATTACGCCACGTCACCGGTCGACATTTTTGGTTGATAGGATCATGACACGTCATCGATCCAACGCCACATCATCGATCAATGCCATCATAAGCGGTCAATGCCCATCATTCGTCCCAATCAAATGCCGCCACATCATCGTATAGTGCCACGTCATGCTGATGCGATGCCACGTCGGCCTCTGATACTGGTGAAGCAGTCAAAGTGAGCGATTGTCGTGTGCGATCACTGAGTATATATCAACCGTCATCAGTAAGTGTGAACGATCACAGTATATGTGAACGATCCATTTTTCTTTTTATGCTCCTCCTAAGGTTTTCGATTATCATCCCGAGTTCAAAAGTCTGTCCGTTTTTCCATCGATCTCGTTTATTGTGAAATGACCATGATATCCCCTAAAATACATAAAATACTTAATTAAAATAAAACATACATAATTAAATTACAGGAACTTAAAGACATAAAAATAGGGATGTTAGTGAGACTTGGAGTGTAAAATGATGATTTTCTCCATTATAAATACACACTTTCTAGTACTTTCACACCCCAACCAGACTTTTGCTAGTCCCAAAGAATTTGAGCGAAAACAAAATGAAACAAATATTTTTTTTTTTTTATACTTTGTGGTATTTATTCAATCGGACTAATGATAACAATCAAATAAAAGTATAAGCATTATCTACGATCTAAAAAATATCATTCCCACATCAACTCTCCACATGAATCGGTTTAGAAAACTTTGTCACAACTTTAGTAATCGAGTCACTTTTAAGAATGACATGCAAACCCCAAAATCTCACCTGGTAGTAGTAATACGCTCACAAAAAATTAAACCCAAAAATAATCACTCAGGTGAATGGTAATTTGAGTGAAAATAATAAAGTAATATCACACACTCTCACCAAGGTGATAAAAATATGCCTCGAACTTAGAAATAAGTACGATTTGAATTCAAAATCTTGTCAAACCAATACATTCATCATCCTTTTTATTTTTTAATATTTATTTATTTTTTTTTTTTTTTTTTTATTTATGCATTACCACATCTTTTCAACCCATATAACTAGTTTATTTGGACTATAGTTCCTAAAATCAAGAATGACTTTTATTAGGACGTAACGTAGGCTAGGGGCGTGGCTAACAAAGAAAGGATAATAGGAAAAACAAAATATATGTTTGAAAAATAAAGAACTTTGGAGATTGTAAGGTGCTTTTCACTTGCTTCTTTTTTTTTTTTTTTAATTAATTAATTAATTAATTTGTATACATATTTTTTTTTCTTTTGTTTCTTTTTCTCTCTTTTTTTTTTTTGTTTTTTTTTTTTAGCACCCCTTTTTTTTTTTTTTTGAATGCAAAATTATGTCTATTTTAAAAAATAATTGGGTGGTGGGAAATAAAAAATATAAGGTGATCTCCGTTGGAGTGGGACAAGATAATAGGTTGCCAAAGAAAAAGTCTTTATTTTTTTAAGGCTCGAAGAGGTTAACTATGGATACATATTAATATGGTTGGCTAGAAAGGCTCAAACGGACCAAAGATGGCCTTTCTGTCATCTTTTAGGGTTCTAAATAATCTTCCATATCTACTAGTTAGATGGACCTTCAGATGTGGCAACATACACTTTAGTTTTTTTTTTTTTTTTTTTTTTTTGGGTTAATGTATAAATCAATAAACATCAAATCTGAATTTAGAATTGGCAAAAAGGGTTCTTTCTCAAGAAAAAGCGACAGTTCAAAACTCACTTGGAAATTCTTATGACATGTGCATTCTTTCAAGCAACTTATATTAGTCTCCAACATCAACATGTAGAGTAACAAACATGGTGTAACATAACTAAAGACCAAAGATAATACAAATACTAAAATTTGAAAGTTATCATGTCATCTAATTATGAAAAGATCACACAAAATGCCTTTTTTTTTTTTTTTTTTTTTTAATAAGAAGATGCGTTTAAGTCAGTCACTGCACTCCATATTCAGCCATCTTCGACTCAAAAAAATTTAACCACGATTAGTTTAAAAACAAAAATTAGTAAAAACTACACTAAGATTGAGATATTCCACAATTGTCAACTATTCCCTCCCCAACTGTAAGCGAAACATTGTCCTCATGTTGAAAGAAAATAGGGTTTAGAAGACATCACGAGTCTTTGGATCACGAGAAGAAAATATTTACAAGAGGAGAGTTAAATCTAATTTGCACTTATTACGCTTACTTTCTTACCATCATTAGTTGGCCATTCCAAAGACAAGGGTCTTGGGATCCGCTGCAGTCATAAGCATAGTAATGATCAATTAACTCGTTAGCGATGAGAACAAATAAAGATTTTTTCATTTGTGAAAGGGATGAAATGATTTTTTATTGCATGGTTAAGAAATGCGATGAAGCCATCATAAAAGTTATTGACATTTAACAAACCGATGGGTTTTCGATGAATGTTGAGATGGGCCCAATCTTAATGTGATTAGTGCCTCTAGAGTTGCAAGATCTCCCGGTAGGAAAATAAAAGCATCGTCGCGTGATTTAGCATTTCGATTATTCTTTCTTGCATACCGAGACAACTAACTCTTCGCCAGGTTGGTGAGTCGGACATACTGAGCCAACGGTTTGAGGCTTCTTGGGATGATGCCTAACACTTGGCTCCTCCTCGAGATAAACAACTTACGAGACTAGTTTTGATAACCCTCGGTCACCTCCTCTATAAACCCGGATCAAATTTCTTTCTGTATCGTTGACCAAGATCGATGGTTTGCCTCAGCAACGAACTCTTTATGTTTGCCATAGTTAAATCCGGAGAAGCACACAAATGTTCTTGAATTGTTTATTGGGAGTAAATTTGCCATTGGTATGCTTCCAAAAACAATTTGTGAGTCTAAAAGAAAATGATCATATATCGAGGATCTTTGTGACAATGATTTACTGTTGTATATAGGAGGTAGCATGTCTATGTCAATTAACGCGTAAAGCACGTGGCTCGAGAGTCAAAAAGGAAATAGTAAAAGAAAAAGCACTCAATTATTAAAGACAATAATGCAATTGATAAAACAACGAAAATAAAACAAAAAAAGTAAATAAAACAACGGTAAAAGGATATTTACGGTAGTTGTGATTGTGGCTCACATCTTCCTCTCGGTTTTACGTCCGAAAAGCGGCTTGAACGCCCTACATGGGTCGAGGATAGGCTTCCCATCCGGTTTTCTTATAAATCGACAAACGAGTCGTTTATAGTGAGATTCCCAAGACTATATCGGACACGTTCTTTACGAAATAATGGCCATAACGGAGAATTCTTTGTTTGTATGCGTATCCACCGGGATGCGTTTGAAGACGAAGGATATCATCCAATGACTCTTTATTCGAGTCATCCCTAATGAATTGAATCTTATCTTCCCTATTATCAGACATCATTCCGAAAGAACAAGGATTTTTATCGCATTTCATCTTGGCACACTTATGACAATTAATATGAAGTTTTTCAGCTCTTCGTTTTCTCGAGTAATTTCCTTTACCACAACCAGGCATGTATACAATAAATTTAAGAGGCAACTCACTTGCTAAACGTACTTTAGCCTCGATTAACCAACGGATGTCAGCAGGGATGTTATATTTCATAAGCAATCGCATGCGTTCGGACCGAGCTTTATAGATCGTAAGGAGGGCATTCTGAGGAAGTGAAGGAAATCGCTTGTGAAGCTTTCTTTAGAATTGTGTTTAATCCCATACCTTCTTCCGAATATTAGTTATTATGGGAAACTAAAGTAACCAACTTTGATTGTCACGAGTAGACCGTTATCCGCCACTTATACGGAAAATAAATCAAAACACACTAAATAAAGAAAATCAAATCAGAAAATCGAATCAAACATGAAAGTGAACAAAATAAGAAAACACACAATAAAAAGAAAAATGAACTTACATCCGTCCTCGTATTGAGTTAACCTCAAGCTCTAATTGGAAGTTATATATCCCATCTTCTATTCCTCTGAGTTGTCTTTCTAGATCTTCAACATGGGATACCAACTCTGGAGGTTGTAGCTTCCAAATATGATGTGTTTTATAAAATTGTATCTGGCTTCTCAGATGAGATCGTATACGTTGAAGTTGTCTGAGATGTTTCAAGAGGATCTGTCTAATTGAGGCATACATGATTAGAAGTGATAAAAGAAAATTGAATGATTAAATAAACGCACTTTCACACAAATTTAAATCACCGAAAAGAAGAAATAAATAAGAAAAAGTCTCAATTCAAGTTTGACGGGTCACTCAAATCGATTTCGGTGTCATTTTCATGTGGTTGGTACTCTAGATATGACTTTAATCTTTGACCATTAACCTTAAAAGTTACACCGTTCTTTGGATCCTTAATTTCAATTGCTCTATGTGGAAAAACAGTATGAACTATAAAGGGACCAGTCCATCGAGAGTATAACTTACCTGGGAATAGGTGCAAGCGAGAATTGAATAAAAGTACTTTCTGACCTGGTGTGAAAGATCTTCTCATAATGTGCTTGTCATGAAAGACTTTCATTCATTTGTTTGTAAATTTTGTCATTTTCGTATGCATCATTACGAATTTCTTGAAGTTCTGCCAAATTGTAATCTTCTTTCTCGAGCTAGTTTCTTTGCATGCTCAAAGTTGAATTTCTTAATGGCCCAAGATGCACGATGCTCGAGTTCCACAGGTAGGTGGCAAGCTTTTCCATATACTAGCCTACGGGGTGACATCCCAATCGGAGTCTTGAAAGCATTACTATATGCCCATAATGCATCATCTAGTCTTAATGACCAATCTTTTCTCTGCCTCTGGTCTCACCGTTTTTTTCTAATATGTGCTTTATCTCTCGATTGGAGATCTCAACTTGGCCACCTTTGGTTTTGCGGATGATATGGGGTCGTCACTTTGTGAGTAATGGAATACTTTGTCAAAAGAGCTTTGAATGATTTATTCTGAAAGTGGGCTCCACCATCACCGATTATCGCTCGAGGGAATCCAAAGCGTGAAACAATGTTGCTTTTCAAAAATCGATCACCACTTGTGATCATTGGTTCTACACGGGCTAACTTCTACCCATTTCGATCGTAGTCAACAATGACCAATATGTATTGATGACCAAAAGAAGGGAAAGGGTCCCATGAAGTCGATACCCCATACATCAAAAATCTCAACCACTAAAATTGGGTTTAGTGGCATCATGTTTCCTTCGTGTAATGCTCCCCATTCGTTGACACCTATCACATGAAGAACAAAAAAATGTAAGCATCTCGAAATATAGTTGGCCATAGAAACCACATTGTAATATTTTAGTAGCTATTTTCTTAAGATCAAATGGCCTCCACACGCTTGTTCATGGCGAGAATGAAATGATATTTTGAAATTCATTTTCCGGGACATCGTCGATAATTTGATCTGCACAATACTTGAGCAGATAGGGGTCATCCTGGAAGAAATTCTTTATTTACGCAAAAATTTGGCCTTGTCTCGCTTAGTCCAATGCTCCTAAAGTTTACCTGTAACAAGATAGTTAACTATATCAAAGATACCATGGTAATACTTCCACACTCATTAGTTGTTCATCCGGAAATGATTCATTTAATGGAAATGGTTACGTAATTGTATCAAAATTTAGGCGAGACGGATGGTGCTGCAACAACATTTTCTGTGCCCTTCTTATCCTTGATTTCAAAGTCAAATTCCTGCAAAAGTAACACCCAACGAATTAGTCTAGCTTTTGTATCTTTCTTTGTGAGAAGATATTTAAGAGCAGCATGATCTGTGAAAACAATTATTTTACAACCAATAAGATAAGATCGAAATTTGTCTAATGCAAACACCACTGCTAGCATTTCTTTTTCGGTGGTTGAATAGTTCAATCACAGCATCATTTAATGTCATACTAGCATAGTAAATGACATGGGGAATTCGATCAACTCTTTGTCCTAATATCTTTCCTCTCTTTGCATAATCAGATGCATCACACATAAGCTCAAATGGTAAGTTCCAGTTTGGAGGTTGAATGATGGGTGATGATGTTAACAACTGCTTAAGCTTCTTAAATGCCACAAGACAGGAATCATTAAAGACAAAAGGTACATCTTTAAAGAAGTAAATTGCATAAAGGTCTAAAACTTTGCTAAAATCTTTAATGAAACGTCTGTAAAAACCCGCGTGCGCCCAAGGAAAGATCGTACTTCTCTAACTGTTGTCGGTGGCGGAAGATGGGACAGATGATCCACCGTGGCCTTCTCACCCTCAATACCTTCGCTCGAAAGGATGTGACCGAGAACAATACCTTGTTTTACCATAAAATGGCATTTCTCCCAATTTAGGACCAAATTCTTCTCTATGCATCTCTGCAGAACTAGCGTTAGATGATGTAAACATTGATCAAATGAATCACCAAAAACAGAAAAATCATCCATAAAGACTTCCAGGAATCGTTCAACCATATCGGAAAAATGCTTAACATGCATCGTTGAAATGTAGCAGGGCATTACATAATCCAAATGGCATTCTCCTATATGCGAAAGTGCGAAAGGGCAAGTGAAAGTGGTTTTCTCTTGATCTTTTGGTCTTTATGGAATCGATTATATCCTGAGTAACCATCTAAAGCAATAAAATTCATGACCTGCTAATCTATCAAGCATTTGATCAATAAATGGTAGAGGAAAATGATCTTTACGTGTGACAGAATTCAACTTTCTATAATCAATGCATACACGCCATCCTGTAGTTACTCTAGTAGGTATTAATTCATTATCAGCATTGGTAACTACGTGACTCACTTTTTTTTAGGACAACTTGCACAGATCGACCCATGAACTATCGAAAATAGGGTAAATGATACCTGCATCTAATAGTTTAAGGACTTCAGTTCTAACAACTTCTTTCATGTTAGGGTTTAACCGACGTTGCATTTCCCTAGTAGGTTTAGTATTTTCATCAAGGTGAATGTAATGCATACAGTCCATTGGGTTTATACCTTTTATGTCGGCTATGGTCCATCCTAATGCTCCTTTGTGCACTTTCAAAACTTCCAACAACTTACCTTTTTGTTCTTCATTCGGGGATGATGAAATGATTCTACGGTAGAGTCTTTCTTCTAACAAAAATGCATAAAACAAAGTGTCGGGTAATGGCTTGAGCTCGAGTTTTGGTGGTGATTCGATGACGTCTTCGAGTTTTAACCTGCGATGGTGCTTTAGTTGTTCCACTCTTAACTTCCATTTGTTAGTGTCCATGGATGGTGTTGAATCAAGTAAGGCGTTAACCTCATCTACTGATTTGTCAATATCAAAATCCAAACCAAAGTGAGTTAAACATGTTTGTAAAGGATCATCACTGAGGTTTGAAAGAAAAGCATTATCAATTAATTCTTCTATCCAATCCACATCAACAATTTCATCATCTGCATTGTGAGGTTGTTTGGCGATGTTGAAGATATTTAGTTCCATCGTCATATTGCCAAAAGACAACTGCATATTTCCAGTCCTGCATTGAATGTGAGCATCGGCAGTTGCCAAGAAAGGTCGTCCTAAGATAATGGGATCTGCTTCCTTGAATCCTGGACTGGTTGAATGTCAATTACGATGAAATCAACAGGAAAATAAAACTTATCTACCTGTATAAGCACGTCCTCCACAATACCACGAGGTTTTTTCATGGACCGATCTGCAAGTTGTAACACCACTGGAGTTGGGTGTAATTCTCCCACCCAAGTTTCACAAATCTTGAGTAAGGCAAATGATTTACACTAGCTCCTAAGTCAACAAAGCATTCTCGATTGTGTGGTTCCCTATACTACACGTGAGATAGTGGGGGAGCCCAGGGTGCTGTATTTTAGAGGAAGTTTGTGTTGGAGTATAGAACTAACGTTTTACGTTAAAAATGCCTTCTTTTGAACATGAATGTTTCTCTTTTTAGTACAAAGGTCTTTAAGAAACTTGGCATAAGATGGCACTTGTTTTATAGCATCAAGCAAAGGATGTTAACACTTACCGTTTAAAGATTTCAAAAATCTCACTTGTAGATTTTCCCTTCTTTCGCTTTAACTAACCTCCGGGAAATGGAGCTTTTGGAATGTATTCTTGTGGGTTGGTTTCTTCTTTCTCCTCGAGGATGAGTCTTCTTCATTTACCGGTACAATTTGAGTTGTTTTTGAGTGCCGCATCTCCACTTTGTTGTCGACTTCTTTTCCTTTTCGCAAGGTCATGACGGCTTTGACCTCTCCATGCTTTGTTGAGGTGAAACCCGGTTACTTACTTCACGCACTCCTTTAGGATTAGGCCTTTGTTGACTTGGGAATTTTCCTTTCTCAACATCATTGCCAAGGTTTGAATCAAGAAGCAAGTTGTCCCACCATTTTTTCAAGGTTTGAAACGATTGGGTTTGTGAGTTGAAACCCGCTCTCATCTCATTTCGCATTCATCAATGGTGCGGTTTTGTTGCTCGATTTTGGAGTAAGTAAGATTCTTGAAATTCTGAATGCATCCTCCCATGGTCAGCCGAGAATAGTTTGGGTTCGATTATATGGTCTAAATGGTGGGTGAGAGGCTTGAGGATTTTGAGGAATTGGTTGCATTGGTGGAGCCGAGCTGAGTCCATGGCCGTCCATTTTGTTGGAATCCTTGAGACCATGAAAAATTGGGGTGGTCTCTCCATCCAGGATTATATGTGTTGGAGTAGGGGTTGTAGGTTGATGTCTTTCTCATTACACCTATGGCATTGGCTTGATCTGAGTATGAGTCCTGGTCATGTGGCTCCGTCAATTTAGCAGCTGTTAACGATGCTATTTGTCGGGAAAGACCTTCAACTATGTCTTTGACTTCTTTAATTTCTGATCTTGACTCGCCAATGTGAACTTCATTCACTCCCTTAACTCTTCTAGTACTCCTGAGTGAACGACTCCGTTGTTGGGAATTATCTGCTTGTCGCTGGAAGAAATCCCAAATCTCTGATGCACTTTTTGACATTAGCTCTCCTCCACTTGTTGCCATTAGCCATTCTTGCACATTCGGCAATAATCCCTCCAAAAAGTATTGGCATTGGTGCCATTTCTCGTATCCATGATGTGGACACTTTAGGAGTAGCCCATTGAATCGCTCCCATGCTTCGAAAAATTGCTCGTCTTCTCTTTGGGTAAACTCAAAATTTCCTGCGAATAGATTGGTTTTATGTCTTTGGGAAATATTTATTCAAAATTTTGTTACCATTTGTTCCCATGATGTAATCTTATTAGCGAGAATGACGTTGAACCATGAACGAGCTCTATCCTTTAAAGAAAATGGAAATAATCTAAGCTTAACATCATCATCCTAAAAATTCTCATATTTAAAAGTTTGACAAATAGCATGAAAATCATTCGGATGATTATATGGATCTTCATTTTCTAGGCCATAGAATGTTGGGAGACAATTTAGCACACTAGGTTTTAATTCAAAACTCCTGCAGAACTACATTTGGGTATCTTATGCATGATGTGCTCAAGTTAGCTAAGGGGATCAAGTAGTCCTTAAATGGCCTCTCTTGTGGTCTTTGGTTGCAAAATCCATTTCAAATTTATTTTTAATTGTAACGTGCTTGTGTGTGCGAAGTGTTTTTTCTAATTCAAAATCTATAGGCTCAAGATTAGGTAATTTTGACCTACGACCATGCATGCAAATGAAAAAAAAAATGATAACAAAATTAATAAAGATAAATAAAAGGGAGAAATTACAATACTAACCTTATCACGCTGTTACAATTTGTTATGAAAACAACTCAAGTGCTATATATAGAAAAGAAAATACGTGAAACAAATTAAAATAAATTAAGAGGCGGTTGAACCTGCCGATTTCACAAAATAATAAAAAAAAATTACAAGGAAACAAATAAAATAAATAAATAAAGAAGAAAAAAAATTCTACAAATTAAAATACTTACCTCCCCGGCAACGGCGCCAAAAACTTGTTGTGCAAATTTTATTGAACTCGCAAGTGCACGAATCTATTGTAGAATAGATTAATGGTGACGAGTGTCGATCCCACGAGGAGGTGGATTTTAATTATGTGTAGAATTAATTTTCTGAGTTGGTGGTTTGATTTATAATGACAATTATGTAGGCAATGTATTAATTTGAATTAAAGCTATTGGAATAAACTATTAAAATAAAATGCTTGGATCTCCGGATGCCTCAACACGCGTATGTACCACTCCGCTTAATATTCATTATTAGTACCAATTAAATCATGAAGGGGAACTTCCACTCATCATGAACCACACTTTAATAGATATGGTGCTAAGGGCTTCCTTCGTGCCAAATAAGTAATAACCTTGCGTAGGGAGGCGGTTATTCCAAATTAGATATCCGCACAAGATTATTACTATCCTGCTCTGCGAAAAGTCAAAACAACCACATACATTAAAGGGGAAGGAAAAGTAAATTTACCAAATTAAGCCCATGGAGCATGTTGAGACTTCACCTTCAACCCAAGCTTGAAAGGAAATTAGCCACTCATATTTGAACTAGGGGTAAAATGGGAATTTTATTAAAATACGTAGAAAATACAAGATGGAGATGGAATTACAGAAAATGGAGTCCAAAAATTGATTCAGGGGTTGTTATTCTGTGTATATGCATGTACCGTACACACGTTTTTTCGATCCACTAATATTCTGCCACGTCACCGGTCAACATTTTTGGTTCATAGGATCATGACACGCCATCGTCGATCAACGCCACATCATCGCCAATGCCACATCAAGCGGTCAATGCCACATCATTCGCCCAATCAAATGCCGCCACATCATCGTATAGTGCCACGTCATCGCATGCGATCCACGTCGGCCTCTGATACAAGATGAAGCAGAATCAATCGGCTGAAACGATTAATCGCATGCATCATCAGTATATATCAACCGCATCAGTAAGTGTGAACAAGATCCGTATATGTGAACAGATCATTTTTCTTTTTATGCTCCTCCTAAGGTTTTCGACCGTCCCGAGTTCAAAAGTCTTTGTCCGTTTTTCCATCCGATCTCTCGTTTATTGTGAAATGACCATGATATCCCCTAAAATACATAAAATACTTAATTAAAATAAAACATACATAATTAAATTATAAGAGACTTAAAGACATAAAAATAGGGATGTTAGTGAGACTTGGAGTGTAAAATGATGATTTTCTCCATTATAAATACACACTTTCTAGTACTCAACAGGCACTATTAAGTTTGGTTTGATTTGGACCTAAAACCAAACCAAATTAAAACCAAATGGTTTATGAATTTATGAACCAAATTATATAACCGAACTGAACCGAACTAAATTAATTTGTTTGGTTTAATTCAGTCTGGTAATTTGATTTGGTTTGGTTTGGTTTCAACTCATATGTTCATTATTTAATAAAAATGATATAACAATTATACACTATTACTACAATAATTCTTAATCTATAAATCCACAAATGATAAACAACATAAAAAAATCTAACAATAGTAAATTAACATAATAAAATCCAATAATAATCTAGAAATCCATAAACAATAAATAACATAACAAAGTCTAACAATAGAAAATTAACATCATAAAATCCAACAATAATTTAAAAATCTACAACATATTACAAAAGAAACTTCAAACTTCCATGGCCAACGAGTCATGGAACTGAACCATTTAGTTTGGCAATTTGGTGAAATTCTAGCTAAGCAACCCAAGAGCGGGGTGAATTGCGTTTTTAAAAATTAAACAAATAAAATCACACAACAATTAAAACTAATGCCTTAATAAAATCAAAAGCAATAAATTTAACAATGCTCGAAATTAAAAGGATAAGGGAAGAGAGATCAAACACGTGAGTTTTTACGTGGTTCAGCAAAACCGGCCTACGTCCACGCCTCCAAGCACACCAAGCTTGAGGATTTCACTATCCAATCCTCCAAGGCTTCAAGTTCTTACAATTGACTTCCAAGATGTCAATAAACCTTTACAAATGGTGTTTCACTCACTCACACCTTTCTCCAAATGTTTTCTACACTTATACTCACAAAAATTTGATAATGAATTTGAAGATTACAACAAATACTCCTTATTAGAGTAGATATACAAATAGTAGTTCAATGATAACTCAATGTATAAAGATTTACAAAATGGAAGCTCAAGAGATATTGTATGAACTGATTTCAGCTTGAAAAACTTTTTAAAAACTTCTTAGATTTGATTTTGATTTGAGTTTATATAGTTTTGATGAGTAAACTAACTGTCATTGACCTTCAAAGCATTGCTGAATTACCGTTTGTTTCGGTGGTTAGCCGCTAAGCTTATGTGGCAAGTTACTGTTGTAAATTTTGGCTCTAAAATTTAAAAAACCAGAAGCCAGGTGGTTAGCCGCTAATTACCATCTGGCTAGTAGCTTACTTTTCGTCTTCTAGGTATTTTTTGATATTTTCAATTTGGCCCGAAACTTTTAAAAATTATAATTTGACCTAATTCTTAGTAAATGATATTATGCCCCTAAATGTTTTATATTTTTTATAAATATGTCCAAATTCATAATTTAAAATAATACTTATTGAGCCCAACTTTTGAAAATTATACTATGGCCCAAAATGTTTCATTTTTTTTCAAACAGGTCTAAATCTAGAATTCAAAACAATACTTGTTGAAATCAAAGTTTGCAATTTTTTTTCATTTTAATCCATATCTTGAAAAATCATCAATTCCATAAAATACTTAGCTTATGATTATAAAATCTTTGGTTTATGAAAAATAATGATTTATTAAACAAAATCTTCAGCTTCTCAAATGCTAGAGCTTCTCAAATGCTAAATCATGCATACATTAAATCATACCAGCTTTACAAGATTTGTAATAATTAAGTCAGTTGCGCTAATACTCGATCTTGATTGAGCCGTTATCCGTTGAGTGTTTTAAGCTCAATTTCACTTAATTCACTTGAATAAAATTTACCTTTCAAAAACTAATGAAATTGTGAAATATAATAGCACATGTTTGTTATCATCAAAATTACAGTTTATATAGCCCTTTAGGCTAACATTTGGTTCGGTTGAAATAAAAACTAAATGGTTCAAAAATTTTATAAGAACTAAACCGAACAAAATTATTATAATACAGTTTGGTTCAGTTTAGTTCAAACTAAACTGACCCAAATGCCCACCCCTAATATAAATACCACTAGAAAAATCATTAGCTTCTACTTTATGCGACCTATCGAAACGTTTAGCTTAACAAAATTGCCGACTTTCAAACTATTAACTTTAGGCTCTAGGACAACAACAATATTAGCTTTGTAACTAAAGATAAGTGATTTGAAGACTCTTTAAAAATCAAGTGTAGAGACTCCATGACAATTCCAAAACAAAATTAATAAATTCATAGCTAAAATTATGAGTATGGATAAGAAAAGAATTCTTATTGTGATGGCACTTGCACATTGATTTCAAAATCCATCTCATTCTTGTTAACTAGCAAAACCATACTATTTAAAGAATCAGTATTGTCATTGCCATTCTCGCCCATATAATCCCCACCTTCCGATGCATCTTTGTCATCTACTCTTTAATTGTTGGCCTTGCCAAGGGGTTTGTCAAGACTGTCTATATTATCTTTATTATCTTTAGAATTCATGGTAGGCTTAGATTAGTACTATTCTAGTAGGCTAGTTTTTGTTATTTATGGAAAGATCAATATCCTCTCTCATAAATTTCCTCATTATTTAGAGCTTCAAATCTTAACCCTCCCCCTTTTAATGTTACCATTAGTAGCGCGATTTGATCTTGAAAACTCTCACTTTCCTTTTCAATTATCCCTTTCACTCTATGGGTTACCATCATTCAAGGTCCAAATTTATAGTTCACCTTATCAATAACAGGTGATGGCTATTCTAGCAACTCACTAGAGAGGTTACCATTAGCTCCATCTAATCCACTTCCTCCTTGGTTGTCATTAGCATTTTTGCTCAGGACAGACTTTGCTTTTATGGCCATACCTCTTATATATAAAAAATAATAATTGGAAGGCTTTCATATTCTATTTTTTGGACTTTTTCATCTAACAAAAATTGTTAGCATAAGGTTTATTAGGAAGATTTTAACTGCAATCCTACCGAATTTTCCCCTAGTGGCTAACTCCGTGTTATAGTCAATCTTAATCACCTTTCCAATAACTTGGCCTAACATACGGAGTGCCCTTTTGTGGTAATAGTGTAATGGCATTCCCAGCGCCAAATCTAAGCTACAATAGAATCAATCTTTTCGATTGTGTTATAATGTCCAAGAATGGTCCATGGTCCTTATGTTAGTGCTATATCATCTTGTCGATTGTGTTCTCCTTCATTTTTAAAGCAAACAAGGAAGAAGTTGTTTTCTAAATCAATGATTGAAAAGCACTATGACATGCCTCAAAGAATTTCCAATCTACTACATAGTGCTATATCATTGATTGATCAACCTAATAATCTGACCACAATCATATTCAACCACAGCTTGACTAACTGAGCATGAATCCTCTGAGAAAGGAGATTGAGAGCAATTGACCTTCTCTTTCAATCACAATATCTTTTTGGTCAAACTCTTCAGTTTTCTTCTCGTCCTATCAATTCTTCTTCCAACTCTTTTTGGTCCTCCATAAGCATGTCCTAGAAGGACAAAGGGTTAGGGTTGTCTTTATGCATACAAAATTTGGCTTTTTTGGTTAATTGATCCTCCAACAATGGTGGTGGGGACTTTGCTCAAGGTGCATGTTAGACATTCCAAATTCTGCAATCCCATCATAATAAAATTATTTTGACAATCTATTTCAAAAATGCATGTTCATGCTTCACCAACTTTTGGAAAGTTGCTAAAGGTAATGATTTCGTGAATAAATCTTAATATAATTGCTTAGTTTTTATACTTTGACATAAGCGCATACTTATTTCATATATTTTAAAAAGTACTCCAAAACACCTTAGTTGTTAATTAAGGATTACACTCTTACCTTTATATTTTCTTAACCTTTTAAGTGAAAATAAAAATGTTCATTTACCAAATTAACTCTAAAAATAAAACAATAATAAAAAATTACATAAGTTTTTATATTACTTTTAAGGTTACTTTGGTAATTAACATTTTTTTTCTTTCCATTAATGTCTCTAAGATTGTTGTAAGGACATTGTTGTAAAAGCCAAGAAAAAATAAGGGTATGAGTGTATTATAACTAACAACAAAATGTCTTGAGATACTTTTAAAATACTAAGATTAAACGAGTACTTAACCAAAAATGTAAGGACTACATGAGCATTTACCCTATTCTATTATGCTACATTTTGATATTTTCTTCTCGAACTTGAGCTATACAAGCAACATTATCATCAAATATTGTTCTTGAAACATCTATATTTGAAGATAACTTATGTGCAGTCTTAATATGATGGATGACAAATGCTAATCATATACCTTTACTTTATGTAATATTGCAATGTTAGGATCTGACAACAGTGCTAGCTAGAGGAAGTTGCAACAAACTTGCTTTGTTGATTTCCAAGAAATCATTGCATTCCTAAAAGTAAAAATGTATTTAGTTTTTATAGCAATAAAAAAATTAACCGACAACAACATAACTAATAAGACCTAGATTTTTCTTTACATCATTAAAATAAAATAATCATAAATCAGTTGATTCATGAAGATATTCTCAATGGAACTAACTTTACTAGTGTCTTCATAATATCTAGTTGCTTATAAACAAATGTTTACTCAAAAACTCAAAGTACATAACTTTTATAAAAAATTAAAACCAGCTAAATACCTTCAATCAAGACTCTATACAAGCTTTCATGAATCTTATTATTCTATCCAATTGTGTACACTAAACGGATTAAAAAGAACTCAAGAATTAACTTATTTTCATTCCTAAAAGCTCTTCAAAACTCTCAAGCTGTTCTAGAACATAACAAATAAGAAGGAATGACCTCTAGATTAAAAATAATACACTATTCATAGGTAAGATTTTTGTTGGCCTAAAGAAACCCAATTCATAATGAACCTAATTAAATCATAGGCCCTAATTCTCTATAAAGCATAGAGTAAAACTACTAAACCTCAACTATTTATCTTGTATACTTTCCTTAAGCCAAGGATTCACCCTTAAACCTATCAACAATCCCTGCACTTAAATCAAAACCTTACAAAACCCTAGAATATGTAGTACCTTGACTCGTAAGCAATTAATATAGTTAGACCCCTCGTTTCATAAGTCGAAACTTGTTTCAACCCTAAGTAGGTCATACCATCATTATAACCCCAAACTCTCAATCACACTTTCTGGAGCTTAGGAGATCTGAATTCCACTAAGCTCAAATTAGGGTTTTTTTATCCATAAATTGACACTATACAAAAGCTATATGGCTCTTGGTTCTTAACCGTACATGGAAATACAATGTATAAGACTTACATGGCTCTTGGTTTCCTAGCCGTACATGGAAATTTAGTATGTTATATTCCTATATATATAAACACCATAAAGTAAGAATTGGACGGTACATTAATGATCTAACAACAAAAGAGAGAATACATAGGATCTAAAGTATATTAATGATCTCAAGTAATGGCAAAAATAAATAACATCTTACTATTCAATCATAATTGTTTGTCTTATTATCTAACGTTGGGGCAAAGCCAATTCATACAACAATGAATTGAATTATCCATACTTGGAAAACATCTTTGAATCCTTTCATCTTCAAGATTGAAGATGCCTGGTTTACGAGTAAAGCATTGTTCGTCATCATTATGAAATTGATCTAAAAAGAAAATATAATTCTTCTTTGAGCCATTGAAATATCTTGATCGAACAAGAATCGATGTTGAGCCTCATGTTATCATAAATAACACTCAGTCACTCAAGTTATATAATTTGGTTGGTTACATGGTGATTCCGATAGGATATTGATCAAGCTTGAATGCATGAAATATACTTATTATATAGAATCCTTTATTCCATTATTGTCTTGTTCTTAAGTCTCAATGATATTTGATTGTCTACGAATAACTAATAGTTTTACAGCTAATTCTACCAAATAGAAGTTAGTGATACAATTCTTACCTATCCATACTAAACTAGATTCATGTAAACAACTCTAATTAACATCTTGACCATAGCTGTTGTCATATGTTAATTTGACATTATCAGGTAGTAATCAAGGCATGAATTGTTCCATTATGAAATAAGATGTCTTCAACAAAGTTAATTCACCAATTTTAATGACAGTAAATCTCTCGCGTGCAAGATTACACATTGTCACAAATTTAGGTCATTGGACATTTATAGTTTTTAAGCCACACTACTAATGTTTAGCAAACATTAGCTGCTATAACTTGAAAGCTAAGTTGATTTGATTTTATATTTGTGTAATAAAAAATTTATTATATATTTATTATATACTATTAACTTTTATTTCATAGTTAAATTTTATTAACATTTATTTCATAGTTACAATTATTTTTACAACAACTGTAGTTTAAACCATAACAACCGTAGGTTAAACTACAGTATCTCAATACCAAACAGAACCTTAGCATCTACATTGATTGTTCCAACTATACAATTTGTACATTTATGGATGATAATTCAAACTTAGTAAAAAAATGTTTAGTAAAGTAATTTGCTACGTCAACTTTGCGATAACACACAAAGTTAGGAATTGTTTATAGTGAAGGTAGGGGAATTTGTGCTCTTGAAATTGGATCAAAGAGAAATAATTGCGCATTAAGGTTGGCAAAATGTGAGCTTAGGCCGAGCTTTTGTAAGCCCAAGCCTAAGCCCATATTATTGGAAACAAGCCCAAGCTCTCTAAAAGTTCATCTAAGTTTAGACAGGCTGAGTCTGGGCTGGGCTTGAATAAGCTTGGGCGGAGCTTGGGCCGAGCCTAGGCTTACATTAATTTTCTAAATAAATTTTTAATAAAACTAAATTAAAAGAATTTAATTTCAAGATAATCAACTTGTTTTTGAAATGGGAAGCTTAGAATTATTAAAATGGTGAACAAAACACTTGGTCAAATTTAAAAGACTTAGAATTATTAAGGGCATATGCATTAGGCAGAAAATTAATCAAAAGCATTTGGAAATAAATAGTGAAATGCAAGCATCAATTGCACTATCATGAATGATTTCTTATCTATAACATAGAAGTTATTTGAATGTTGTTGATATCAAGATGGTTTGAACTTTGAAATTCTAATATCATATAAAGATAATAATTAATCATAGAAAAATCTTAGAATTTTAAAATTTCTCAGAATTTCTGAATAATATAAAAAAAATCATAGATTACTTGAGGTGGAGTTGGTGATGATTTTTTGCCGCTGGTTTGGGTCGGTGGGTTTGAGTGGTTGTGTTGGGTTCGATGTTGCTGTGTCACATGAGTTCAAGTGGCCCTGCTGGGTTGGCTGCTGCTGCATCACGCGAGTTCAAGTGGCTAGTGCTGGGTTCACTGGCCGCTTCTGCTGCGTTGCATGGGTGTAGGTGCAGGCTGCTAGTTTTACGTTTGCTTCGTTGCTGCTACCTACTGCCTTCCGTAGCCATAGCCTATTGCGTCGTGTCACGTGGCTGCTAGTTTATCTGACTGGTGGTATAGATGAATGGGTTCAATTGGCGATGAATAGATCAATTTTAATTGGTGAAGGCTGCTTGGGTTCCACTATTGGGTGTTGGTTGCTGCTGTTAAATTTTAGGGATTGTTGTGTGATTTGTGAAACACTTAAATTTAGCATTTTTTTTTATTTATTCTTTATCAAGCCCAGGCTTTTTTGCCTTACCCAGGTACATTGGCAGCGGGCTTCAAATTTTGTGGCTCGTGTCCATGGTTTTGCAATGCGGGCTGGACTTGAAGTTTGGAGGCTTGGACCAGGCTGACCTAAGCCTTTTTGCACAGCGGATTCACTTTCGAGCCTTTTAGTGTTACAGGCCAACATTTGGAAGATCCACAACGGCAGTAACCCTCTTGGAGGGTGAATTTGTAGGATCTGCCGTCACACAAGTCAAAGAATCTCAAACTTTTGTTGCCTTTATCATTCTGATCAATAGAAAGTTAGAAACCACCAACCATGGAAATCGAGCCGTAATGCGAGAATGTCATTAATATTTTCTTTGATTATAAATCTCCAAGATTTGTAAACAGCACTCATTCGAACAAAATCTGCTGCCGCATCTGCCTTGAGTATAATTTTCTCCCATATATCTCTTGGAAGCTGATGATCCAATGCATGTAAATTAAATTGCTTACCATCATATTCCTTAGCTCCCTTTTTTTTTAAAGATGCAGATATGTTTTTACAGTTTTGTACAAACGGAACAACAAAGCAGCAGTCGGGAAACGATGATATATGCATTAAAAAGTACAGTTTCCATTTGCTTAAGGTTTTGTAAGAAAAAAAACATTATGGTTGCACTGCTTTAACACTTCTTCTTATAACCGTATTTGTTAATTTTCTAGCTAAAGTAGAATTTTCCTTTTTGTTATTATTTTTGTTAATGTGGGAAAGAATAGGTGAATTAGAGGTTATCTTACAATTAAATGTTTTCACTCTTTTTTATTAGTAAATTAAATTTTTTAAGTTTTTATTTCAGATTTGTTTTTAAGAATTCGGATATGGCACAGAACTAAGTTGAGGTGTTTATAATCATTTGTGACGTGTACATGCTTATATTTTATAGTAGTATACAGTTAAATTTAAGTATTTCTTATTTAATTACAATAATGAAAAACTCAGTATCAAACTTAGCTCTTATTATTGAATCCAAATTCTATTTTCAAATTCTAGGTTCCTTGATTTGCCAAAAATTATTTATGATTGCCAATTATCATTAATTTTACAAAAAAATAAATTATTCGGAGTTGTTGACTGATAATATAATATTCAATGATGCCAAACATCTCAAAGGTATAGAGATAATAATATGTTTAATAATATTAAGCATCTCAATAGTATATATCCTAAAATGTGTATTGAAGTTGAGGAGGTGTCAAGTAATGTGGTATTTATTAAATAATTATTAAAGTAAAATCAGCCTAATTTTCAAATTGAGGTTTTAGGAAAAAAATCAGATGTAACATAAATCGAAATGGTAACCTTTAAAAGAAAAAAGGAAATAGGGAAGTGTGTAAAGTTAAATCATTTTTTTATCTCTTATGTCATATCTCCAACTTACATGGTCAATTATATAAAATTATTTAAAAACTATTCGTTCAGGCAACTCTGGCTCACGAGAGTAAATCTTTATTTGTACGAAAACATTCACAATCATCTTATGACTGGAAATGGCCTCTCTTACTTGACATGATCACAGGGCTTGGCATTCATTAACCAAGATTTGGCCGACTCGAAACTCGACCCCAACGCGGTCCATTTTGCATCTCTAAAGACAAATTTTGGTGTAGATCCATTTCTAAAACACTTGTGATATTTGATATATGATTATATCTCATTAACTTGAATTAATTACTTTTATATTAATACTTATTTTATTTTTATATGTAATACCTTACAAGGATGAATAATTTTTAGGGTACTCAAGTGATAATTTATATTAATATTTAATTTAACTAATTTAATTTATTAAATCTTAATTTTTTTAATTTTTTTAATTATTATTTTTTCTTAAATATTACAATCTTAACTTTTATAACCGTGAAAGAAATTAATTTATAATACTCAATAGCATATAATAAATAAATATCAAATCTTTTTTTTTTTATGGTTATGGTAATAATTAATAAAACCTTTATAAAGAAAGAGAGATTATTTTAATTATGAGAGTTTTTTTTTTAAATAGATTTTGTAAGTTTTATATGGTAGGTGTTTGAAGAAAATAAAATTATAATAAAAATAAATTCAAAATTTGGTAGGATATTTAATAAGATTAACTGAAAAATGAGAGCTGAGAACATCAGAAATCCAAACTTTAGCCGTAGATAAGAAATCCAAAGAATATACTGGCCCAAATGTTATTACTTTGAAAAAAAAAAAAGAAAAGAAAAAAAAACTGAAAAAGAAGTAATAAATGAGCCGATTATCAGATAACCATTAAAAGAGTAACCAGAAAGTCAAAAACCCTAAGACAGAGAAGAAGATGGGACTAGAGAAGCAAGTTTTGACCCCAGGAAACGGTCCTAAGCCGGTTGCTGGTCAGAAGGTCACCGTCCACTGCACTGGTTACGGTTAGGTTTTTTTTTTTTTTGGGGTTGTCAACTTGATACAGTTTTGTAAAAATATTGAAAGTTTGGTAATGGGTATTTGCTAATATTAGTGATAATCATATTATGTTTCTTTTAGTGAATTTTTCAATGGAGAGGACATTATGTCTGATCTTTGTATTTTGAGTGTGTGTGTGTGTGTATAAACTGAAACCTCCTATGATTCTGTGAGATTAGGCACAAGTAAGGCATGAAAATCACCGACGTTTTTGAGTGTGTCGCACACGTTTAACTCAATGGCTTTTAGTTTGTAGAGGTGGTATCCATTATTTTCATTGTAGGTCTTGGCGAATCAATGTTTTGTGTTTAATACATATGCTGGCATACAGTTTAATCTGGCAGGGTCATGCTGGAAAAATTTGAGTGTGTCAGAGTAAACTAGTTGTGAAATGAGTGGAAGCTCTGTTCATATATAGGTTTCTTCTCTTTTTACACCTTTAAATATTTCTTTTTTATGCAGGGAAAAATGGCGATCTGTCTCAGAAGTTCTGGAGGTGAGGATTGTGTTATCATGTTTAAACTATATTTGGAGTCTCGAGTACCATTTCTCTTCTATTTAAATGTTCCTTTCAAATATTATAGTTAGTTATTGTTCCATTATTTTTTACTTTTACAGCACAAAGGACCCTGGGCAGCAGCCTTTTACGTTCCAGATTGGCAAAGGCTCTGTTATAAGAGGTAACTCTATGGTTTTGCTTTTTGGCTACTTTTTGAAGTCCATGATTTTAAATTGCTGTTGTTCCCTCAACAAATAGAGGAATGAACACATTTAGGTTTTTGAATAAGTTACCATTTTATCAGAATTTGAATGTTATGTGTGGAATTCAAATTAGTTTCTTTATATTTTTGCAGCAATGGCATTTTGAATATGGCAAAGTAAATGTAATATATCAAAGAAGTGACTGGTGGTAGTGCTTGTTTTTGTCGCGTCCTTCATTGGTGCTTTTACTCGCAAGTTGCTCTGTGACCATTTTTTAGATGTGGTTATCACCCTTTTAGTTGTTTGTTTAAGCAAGAAACTAATGACTTATTTTAAATTTTTAACCTGAGAGTTTTATCTTCCTGTGCGTCAATTATGCATTTTGTTGCTGCTGAAGATCCCATTTGTTGTGTATTGAAGATGTTTTATGTAACTCCTCTCCTAATACGTATATTTCTTTGGTCACGTTTCCAACTCTGTAGTGCAGTTTTAAAATCTTCTCCAAACAGCCTCTTAATATCTGAATTGATAATTTCTAATGTCCCAGGTAATAGACTGGTTATTATTTATGTATCATAATTTATATCAAATACATAATCATTATAATCATAAATTTTTTTGTCAGAAAGCACTTCTTTTTAAACTCATAAAGTTAAGGACATTTCACCTCTGTTCTTTTCCTTCTCACTTTGATATTTTAGGCATGATATTGAATACAAAGAGGATAAACTTTAAATTTATTACGTGTATAATCCTATATGTTTGATTTATATTTAGGATGGGATGAAGGTGTGATGGGAATGCAGGTGGGAGAAGTTGCTCGTCTGCGGGTACTATTCTGTTCACTCCTTTAAAATAGTTCCTATGTTTCTTTGACAATGTTAAACATGTTTGCATGAAATAGAGTGATTTTATTATCTAATTGAAATGTTGACTGTGACGCTCATGAAGTATATTATATGAAGATTATTGAACCTTTTGGGCCTTGGCAATAACTTAGAAAGTGATGGGAGGCTCTACCACCCCCCCATTTCTTGGTTTCATATATCAGTGCATGTTGATGTTTTGCAAATTATTTTCAGAAAACTAGTTGTTTCTTTGATGATACTACAAAATCCTTTTTTTTTTTGGCGCTAAGAAACAAAAGAGTATATAAAGAACTACATGAGATATATACAAGGATTAGTGAGACTACAAATCTACAAAAACAACGACAAAAAGTCCCATTCTAAAGAAAACACTCAAAAAACTAAATAGACCAAAAATAACCCAAAAGTCAAAACCCAAGAACAACACAGCTCATGAAGAATGCATGCCCTCCTAGGATACAGAGGTCAGAGGCTTCCCAATCAAATAAAATAAAAAAGAAAGAGATGTCTTTGAACTCAGCAGTAATAGATGCTGCCCAGAACTTCACTTTATCCCATAGGTGCAAAGGATCTTTCCCAGCTTTGTTATCAAAGATTCTCTGATTTCTCTGATTTCTTTTGTTCCACAAGACCCAAAAAATAGCAAAGACTGCACAGTCCTCATACAACCTATGCTTTACCTCTCCCTTTTTAAGCAAGAAAATCTTACAAAACAAGAGGCAGTGGCCGACCAGCTTAGATTAAAAGTCTTAAGCAACTTAGACCACGAAAAGTAAGCAGCAGTGCAGTGTAGAAACAAATGATTAAAATTCTTTAATGTGTTTTTACAAACCGCACACCAATCTGGAAATATTGTCATATTAGGTCTTCTTTTCTGAATCATGTCATTTGTGTTGATTTTTCTATGAGCAACAGACCAAACCATCATCTTCACCTTGGTGGTGAATTTAGCTTTCCAAAGGAGAAAATGAGGGAGCATTGGCATAACTATGAGACTAAGAAAGTAGGATTTAGTGGAGAAACATTCTGATTTATCTAAAAACCAAATTCTCTTAACCTCGCTAAGATCATCAAGATAAATCCCGTGTAGGATCCCAAGCATCTCAGCACATTGTTCAGTTTCTCTATCATTCAAGTTTCTAAGGAACTTAAAATCCCAACTCCACTGCATAACAGAGTACTTAAATATGATAACTATATAACACTCACAACCTCAAGAAAGCCTATATAATCAAGGGAAAGATCATAGAGAGCAGCCTCCCTAATCCAACAATCCTCCCAAATCTAACTCTCTGCCCATTACCAACAATGAGCTTAATATTGGATAAAAAATCTGTTTTCCCTTTTGAAATAAACACCGAAGGACATCTACTACTCCTGCTAACTACATCAGCTACATCCCAACCACTTTTATGCAAGCCATACTTGCTTTTCATAGCACAATGCCAAAGAGAATTAACTTCTAGAGGAAACCTCCATGACCACTTCCCAAGCAAGGCCTTATTTCTGTTAAGAATATTTCCTAACCCTAGACCTCCCTTGGATTGCTGCTGAGAAACTACCCTCCAACTGACCAAATGATCTTTTTTTTCACCCTTCCCTATGCCTTCCCACAAAAAATCCCTCATAGCCTTTTCTATTCTTTTAGCCACTGAAATTATTACACTTGTGTCAGCAAGATTTGGCCCTAATTTTTTATGGGAAATTATTGAATCTTTGCTTGCAGGCTTTTGCTATTATTTTTTGAACTTTTTTCCCTTGTGCTAATGCCTTCTCAACTTCAAGGAATTATTTTCTTCATTATTATCTCTATAAAGGAACCTACTTTTGGGTAGATTCTCATTATATTCATTGCAAGGGTCATAGCAGCAGTTGATTTGCCTTGAGAAATAGATGATGTGAATTTGTGAAAGCTGTTATCAGTGTACGTAACTTAGATTTGTTTTCATTTTAATATCTTCTAATCCTCTTCAATGAATTTGTAGTGCTCCCCAGATTACGCCTATGGTGCTGGTGGATTTCCGGAATGGGGGATTCAACCTAACTCAGTCCTGGATTTTGAGATACAAGTCCTGAAGGTAGAATAAGCACCTCGTAGTAGCAGAAAACCATCTAGAAAATTTTATGGTTGCTTTAAATATCTTATCGTACCATGGACACGTACTTATGTTACCCTGAACTCCTGATAAATATCAGATGGATATGATGGAACGATCTTTTGTTTCGATTTTTAATAACACTACATGTGCAACTTTTTATTAACAAAGACTTCTTGTTAACTTGTGCATGCATGTTTGTCGCCAGCCCCTATCATATGGCGGTCAAGTTCCGGTAGGCTCCCAAATTGTTTGTTATTCAAATGCCAGAGCTAAGAATGGTTTGAGATGAATTCAAGTGATATTAGAGTAGGACTCACCGGACAGAATAGTTCAATTGGTTTTGCTCCTACAGTTAAAACAAAGAGTCAAGAGGAATTAGGGGTGGGTAAATTCGGATTCGGATCAACCCGATTAGATTTTGTGTTAGTTGGGTTAGAAGAATAGTCATTCAAATTCAATCCGAATTTATTCAATCCGAACTTATAATCCGATTTGATCCGCTCCGATCGGTCGAATAAAAAATTTAGATTGAATTCATATAGTTTAGGTTGAAATAACATTCGGGTCAATTGATATTTTTCTTTTTTTCTGTTTTTTTTTTTTTTAAATGGATCAGTTGATATTCAAAATACTAAGAAGATTAATGATAATAAATTATATTTTAACATGGGGCAATTGATATTGATAGTGAAATCAAAATTGAAGTAGCCTCATTTCCATTAATCACAGTTCTTTTGATTTGACTTTTCTTGATCTCCTTTACCCAAGTTTGAAAGTTCTCTACTTTTCTGACTTTTTGTCATTCTTAAAATGCAAAATCAAATCTTGATTTTTTGAATAACAATAAAACCCAATAAATCAATAGATCATAGATAGAGAAAGACAAAGCAAGCAAATCAACCCATTTCTCCAAGAAACAAGACGCAAATACACCATGAAGCAAGCTGTCGATCGAGGTGGAGCAAGCTGGCAGTTGAACGAGCTTGGTGGTTGTCGGTCGAGGTGGAGCAAGGAGGCGGCTGCAGCAGCGATCGTGGTGACTAGTGCACCTGCCATGGCCTGGCTTTTGCTGCTGTGTGTGCTGCCGAGATCCGACTGCCCGTCTGTGCTCTGTGCGTGATTAGTGTGACCGTGTGAGTGGATTAGGTTTAGTAAGGTTGTGAAGAGTGAAGGCTGTGCTGTGTGATTGTGTGTGATTCACCCGATTTTGGTTTTTATTTTAATTTTTTTAAGCCAAATCTGATTTCTGGTGGGATCGGGTTATTTCAATCCGATTGGATTGGCTATAATGAACCCAGTTCAATTCGAATTCGATATTTGTTAGATTGGGTCGGATCAAGTCAGATGAGATCAGATTTTTTGAACAGCTCCAAGAGGAATTCGATCCTCTCTCACACCAATTTTGGAACGTTAAATGTTACATGGTAATGGAATACTTTTCATGAACAACAAAAGTCAATTTTTCTTTTTTTTTGAGAAGAACCACAAAAGTTAATAACTGGGGCTGATTGTGAACTAAAACACTATTGCCTTGCTAGAAAGCTACTCAAAGAGTGGTTAGTTTCAGGCATGCTCTTGCATGGTTGATATGCACTCATTCTTTTTAAATCATTAATCATGGTTTAGCCGCTCTTAAAGGATCTTTTGGCTTTCCTCTTTATGTCAATCAATCGAGAAATTTCTCATTTGCAAATCAATTACTATTTGTTTGTAGTTTCTTTCTAAGCCCTATTTGAGATTGCTGTTCAATCGCTAAAGCAAGCTTTTTCAAATTTTGTTATATTACAATTTTCTCTATTTTGACCATAATTTTGCAACACTACGGAAATTCTTATTATAATCTTATTATTTTAAGAATTCTTATTTTATAAATCATAGTTCTTTCTAATGTGTTGTATTACAAATTATTACAATTACTATTAATTACCCATATAAAATTTTTTCATCTAATAATCTCATCTATCTCCTTATAGTACTTCTATTTTCATGTGGACCAAGAATTAATTAATCCAATTAACTAAATTATGTCAAATCAATTCATACAAAACATAAGTTTGTACAAAAGTGTATAACTCTATATTTATTCATGATTAAAACTTCATTAGTAGACTGAAATTTTATTTTATTATTTTTTGCCTTTCTTCAAATTATAGATATGCTAAATTTACAAATAAAGCAATCAATTAGTTTGCATTTTATCATATCAATTAGGTTAATTATATGTTTTACAGAGTTAATTTGATTTCAAATATATTTTCGCTTTAATGTAAATTCTAAATTAATTAGGCCTAAATTTATATTATAGAGTCAATTCAGGTCATGTCTAATATAAAACCGGTACAATTTGCCGTTCAAGCCTCAATATCAATGTTACATTTATTTGGAATCATCCAATCCAGTCAATATTACAATTGTTTTTCTATTTTTTATAATCTATCCCAGTGGTTGAAATTCTTAAATCAACAATCTAATCATTTTCATATAATCAATTCATCTTTGGATGACCACTATGAGTACCCATGCTTTGCTTTGTTGCAATGGAACTCATTACTACCTCCATTATTGCCTGAGCTGGACCTCTTTTTTATTTTTTATTTTTTCAAAAAAGTTTGTTAATTGATGGAATTTGTCTTAATTAATTATTAAATTACGTTATATGATAATTAAAAAAATAATTCAACCTAAAATGTAAAAACTTGCCTGAGTGCACAGAATTAAGAAAAATAAAGTTTTATTGTTCTTAGAAGTATAACAAAGTGATTTTTAAATAATTTTATTTTACTGGCAATTTGAATTCAAATCTGAAAAAAAAACAAAAATTAAAAATTTAATTTCGACTTTGCACATTGTATCATTTTAAAAATATGTAATATAAAATAAAGTTTAAGTTCTTGTCGTATCGAATGCCACATTCCAATTGTGGAACACTTAGTACTGCTAAATACATGCATATTGAAAAGTTAGGAGGCAATATGGTATTAACCACTAACGAAAATTTTAATACTCATTTTTTAATTAATAATTCTTTTTCCTTTTCACTTTTTATAATTTTAATTAATTAAAGTCATTGCAAACCCAAACACTTAAATTAATGGATTTAGTTCAAAAAATTTTAATTAATTTAGGGAGTGTGGAACAAAATTATTTGACTAATGAGATTTCATCAGTGTCTCTAAAGATACTAAATGACACTTTTGCCACTAAAATATAAATAACTTTTTTTTTTATAAAATATGATCAAATTCTTTTTATTTAACTCTTTAGTTGAAGTACAATTAAAAAAAAAAAGGCCTAGATACGCCACTGTCACAATCGGTGCTGCCACTTAGTGCACTAATAAAGCCACACATACGTCAACTTTTTCATTGTTAAATTAAAAGTTTGAAAAAGATTAAACTTTTGCATTATAGCAATTAAAATAATTCATTAAAAGTTTTTTCTGCTGTCAAACTCCATACATATTTCAATTTTTTTAATAAAAGGTCTAGATTAATCTTTATGCATCGCACGCTTTTGGTTAGCTTTTTGGCCTGTAGATCTCTCAATTATTATTTTAAAAAATTCTATCACAAAAATATTATAAATAGCAACAATTCAGTGGAGGGATGCAATGCGTTCTTGAATTAAGCTTGAGATTTTTTATAATTTTAATGTTCCTCTAATTACACATGTTAAGAGGTACAAAAAGAAAAAAGCATTTATGTAAAGCTGATTACCCACTCTTTTATCTAATCATCTGTGTTTAAATTTTGAAGAAGGTAGCAGACTAAGAAAAAATAATTTGATCATTGCCCACCCTCTTATTTTCTTTGTTTTCTTTAAACCAATAAAAAATATAAAAATTTAAAAAGTAACTACATATAAAAAAAGTGCATTTGAAGTTCAAGACAAATAGTATAAAGCAACTTACAGAACTGCCTCATCAAAAATTTGTAAAAGCATTTGATTTTGACATTATTTTATAAGCATAAGATTAGGGAAAATCCCTTAATTCCAGCAATCACACATGAGCATTTTCTAGTGTCACCAAAAGTGGAGACCCTATAATGTATTGGCTGTGCAGTACCAAACTTTTCCCTTCACTCTAAGCGACATGGGAGGAAATTTTTTTTTTTAATTATTCATAATTTATAAAATAATACTTAAATTATTGGGAGGGATAGATCTCTCCACTTGTATGCAAACTTTCTCTCTCATTTTGTTTTTACTTAGAGTTTCTTTTGGCTTTGAATACACGAGGACCATATATTGGAATTATGATTGTTGGTGTCATACACTTGATCGTTCTTGAATAAAATCTATTTGATTCTTGATGACACCGTTCACTATTTTGTGGGGTCAATTGGACACCTAAATGAGTGATATCAAATTATCAAAAATTACGAATGAATGTGGACTAGATTTTCAATTAGTGAAATGCACTGTTTATGCCTATGTGACTCATGTTGTTATTATGATACTGCTACGTGCTTAGATGTTGATGACAAGATTTGGTTAAAGACAATTAGCAATCAACATGCGGATCAACAGAGTGCTTTTATGGTAAAAGGTCAAAAACAGAAAGATCAATTAAATACTAAAATAGTCTTAAGCATCCCTAAGAAGATTAATTGTAATCTTATTTACTCCATTCTCTGGTAGAGAAGGCTAAGAGTATCATTAAAAAAAAAATTTAATTTAACTTTTTAAATACTTATTTATATGACAAATTAAAGAGTGAAGAATAAATCATCTTTTAAAAGGCTCTTTAAATAAAAATAAGTTTGTATTATTTTAATCAAATTTTTTTTTACTAAAATAATAATAATTATAACACTTTTCTCTCTTAAAAGATAATGAGATAAAAAATATATATATAACACTAAATTAAACATTTTAAAAAATTCTTCAAGTAAAATTCTTTAAATGAAATGGTGCTTTGGAGAAGGATAATGTTGTTTGAAGAATTTCTTTTAAAACTCTTTTTATTAAAGTGACTTTTTAAATAAATAATAAAATTTTATTTAAAAAATCTTTTGACGATACTTTTAAGGGAATCTTGTTAGAGGTGATAAAATGTAGATAGTTCAACAATAATAATGTATGGATCGTCCTTCTTATCATCTCGTAGGATGCTCCGTCAATGAAAAAGACACGTAAGGAAGGCCAAGAGTCTCCAATAAAATCCTGCAAACAGAAAGAGGAAGGAACCTCACTAATCCAACTCTAGGAAGGGCTCCTTCCGGAAATAGGACGCCCCTTAAAAGTACGAAAAATGCCCACTGGAAGTGGTGTGGATGCCCATCGAAAGTACGAAGGATGCCCATAACTATAAGAAGTCAAAATGGATGTGGTATTGGTCAAGAGTGTGCGCTCCTGTAAGAAGAAAACTGTGCACCTGACTTTTGGAAGGACATATCTATTGCCAACCACCACTCATGTCTAAAGGGCACTAATGATCTTCACCATCCTACATAGCTTCCAAGCTAGCGAAGAATAAGGGAGAAGTCTAAAAAGGCCTTTTTTTCTTTTTTTCTTTTTTTCTTTTTTTTAATGTCGTTTTACTATTAATATTGTGAAAAAATCTCCCGTGGTAGATGGTTCGGTGAATTCCCTCAGATGTAGACCCAAGGCCTGACTACGTGAGTCTCTTGTATTATTTAGATTTATGACTTATTTTAGCTTGTTTGTAATATATGAATCTGATTATTATTCTCTCCAGATCTTCCTTAAAGAGTTTCAGAGAGTGTCCTCAAGACTGTTCTTACCTAAAGCTGATCTCTGGATAGATTTTCCTGTGAGGAGCCTTTGAGCTTCCCCAAATAATAAGCTCTCTGCAGAGCTGTTTGAGCATTCTAATATTTTAATGAGATACAAGATGTTTAACAACGTATCGCAATCTCCGAAAAGTACTATTAAACTACATTTTCACCATATTTGTGAAAAAAAAAATGGTGGATGAGTAGAAATGTCATCTATAAACTTAAGGGATAGAAAAATAAATCAAAAGGTAATTATCATCTTTTTTTTATTTAAAGAAATAAATTTTGATAAGAGATAGTCACTTGGGCCATATCCTAGTGGTAACCCACCTTTTCAATAAAAAATTTAAATTTAGTGTTGAACTTATCTTTTTGCTGATCCTTTTACTAACTTTTTTAAAATATAAAATTAATATTTATTGTATTAAAAAATAAAATTAATTAAATCATATCTGCATATTACCATATAATATATATGCACATGTACCTAATTATCAAAAGTTAAGTACATGCGAACTTAGCATTAGATGTAAATCCCTCGATAAAAGTTTAAAGAGGTCTTTCTTAAGTCTCAAAAACTCTTATTTTCCTCTCATAACTGACAAGGGTTATGGTGTGCCACAATAAAACTAAGGGGTAATTTTTTTCTTTTTTACTTAATTAACTTAATTTTAATAAGTTAAGTCATTAAAGTTCGTTTGTGTTTTTAACTTAATGAAAATTTCAGTCACTAAATTATTAGGTTATTATTTTTAGCTTTTTGTTTAATCTAAGAAGTTTGAATGATGTTATTAAAAGATATTTTTTAAAATATCCCTATGTAATGAATTGATTTATATCTTTACCCAAATATAATTTTAATAATTATCATTACTAATCATCTTTATAACTTGTGATAATATAGTGGTAGACTATTATTATTTTTATCTTTTTAATTTCTTCAAATTAGCATTATTTATCTTCATAATTTTTTTAACTTTTTTCATATAAAAACATCATAAACTACAATAAACTTGATTAATATACACTAATTTAGAATATTAAAGTATTATATTCAATTGAACATAATTTATGTTATAATAATATATTATCTTATGGATGTTCTTCGAGATGTTTATTATTTCTTTAACATTTATAATTTTTAAGGACATAAATATAGTTTTTAGATTTTTAAGTTGAAAAAATAAATAACTTAATTTTTATTTTTAATTGTTCAAATGAGAAAATGAAACATATCATTCAGATTCAAATATTCAGCTCTATTCAGAATTCAAACTAATTGAGATCTATTTAGATTTCAGATAAAAAACAAACACCACCTAAATTTATTTAACTTTTTCTAATTATACTACTGATGATTGTAAAGATGTGCTATACATAAGTGCTAAAAAAAAAAACACCTATATACACCTAAAAAGCAGTGGCAAAGCTGCACAAGGATAAGAGGTGAGAGGGAGCCTCTCTAACTAGTCCTAATTTTTAAGAGAAATTTTTTTTTTCTATTCAGTTAAAAACTTTATTTATCCTAATAAAAAGTTTTATCTGTCCCCATGGGCTTTAAATATTAAAAAAAAATGTGTTGATATCGAAATTTGGTGAATCTGAGGAGCAATCAAGTAGCTTCTCTGTGAATAAGTTTAATACACCCTAGCACAATCCTGCTTGCCTTTATAATTGATGAATGTCTAGAAGTCTGACTCGACTATGAGTTTTTCTATGTACCTGCACCCACAACTATCGATTAGAGGGCGCTGGATGTTTCTTTGGCGATAACCTTTTGACGCTCAAGTCAGTATTCGGGCTCTTTCTCTTAGAAAAACTCAAGTTATCTCTCCAAGGCCTTAATTCAGTTTTCTACTAAAATAAGTAATTTGATTTGAAGAAATAATGCAATCGAAGAATATAAAAAAGGATGAAAGAGTAATATGGTTGCTGCCTTAGTTTCTAAGAATTTTTGTCCAACCATTTTATCTTCATTCCTTAGAGCTTTTATATCCAACCCGCAACTTACCCCTCTATTTTTCTCTTCATCCTCATCGAGCCAGTTGCCCATCATGAGATGATGAGGACTCAACTGCCTATACGCGGGCATTATGGTCAAAACCCACGTTTTGACAACTAATATCAGCAAAAACCTCTAACTAATTCAACTAGAAGTCCCGAACGACCAGATTTATCTCAAGGAAAGGGCTAGTACGATCAGAATTCTGCTCATAACAGACCAATTCCAACGAGCGGCAACCATAATTTAGAAGAGCAAGTTCTTATAGAAATGATCACGAATCTACTCATTGTTTCCTGGTCGTTGAGCATTTTTCACCCAATAATACGTTAAAAAAAAATAATTTTATCACTAAAATCACTTTAAATTAGTATTCTGAATCTATAGTTAAATAAAAACACTTAAGAAAAATTAACTTTTTAATTTAAATTTACACCATAGGATTAAAATCTTGGCTACACCATTACTAAAAAGTATTTTAAACACTCAAATTTTAATAAATTTTTAAATTACTAAAATATCCGTATTGTAATTAATTAGAATAATTTAATATAACTAACTAAAGATAGGATTACTGTTGAATTCCATATTATGAAAAAGTTTTAATTTCTTTTTTCTTACTTGAAATCCAATCCATCAATAGATTTACAAATCAAAGAACATTGCGCATGGAGTATAGGTAAAAATTTCTGATGTCTTAAGAAATTAAATAATTAATTAAATGCTTCAAACATCATTAAAAAGCAGAAAGTTGATGTTGACGACTTGTTTGCACATTTGTATGAAAACAATAAGTTGTAGAAAAGCAAAAGTGAGCTGCAATTTTGGAAAAGCGAAAAACGTTGCCTAAAACTATAATTATGCGACAAGCCTCGAGCCAGAAGAACATAAAACTAACTTGAGATGGTTCATAATTAAGATTGGCCGAATAATTTATTTAGTTGATCATTCAAATGGCCAAATAATTTATTTAGTTGATCATTTAAATTAAAATTTTAGAGAAATAGAGACTAAAGATTAAATTAAGTTTTTTTTCACTTTCTTAACTTAAGATTAAATTAAGCTTTTTCACTCTCTTAACTTTGATAGGAAAAAAGAAATGTGGGTGCTATATAATTGATGTGTAAAAGGTTAACCTGTATATAAAAGTGGAATGAAGATTGTCTTGTGTTAGGGTCAGCTTGGGGTTGCATACGCTAATGAAATAAGCTGCTTATATTGTGTAAATGAAATAAGTTGCTGATTAAAAAAATTACTTGATGTTTAGTAAATTGTGTTATTGCAGTTACTGTGAGTTTAGAAAATAAAGTGCATGCGTTTGGTAAATTTTATTATCAAAATACTATTTTATTATATAATAACTAAAATAGACATAAGTTTTAATTACTTTTTATTTTTAGAGTATTTTTAATAAATTGTTTAGACATATCTTTTTTTCTTAAATATGTAAAATTACATTAAAAAACTCAATTAAAAAAATATAAAGAACTTCATAATCTGTTATATAAAATATGATTAAAATAAAGGTATGATTTATATATTAGAGTTTATGAATAAATAAGATATAATTGTCTTTTTACTAAAATTTAGGGTTATAATAAGAATTTTAAAAATATGTAGCTACTTACTTTTAAAAATTATTGACAAAGTGGAGAAAATTATGAAATAAACTGCTTTTACAAAATTTACAAAACACTATTTTTATCAAAAATTATAAAATAAGCAACTTATTAAATTTTAACCTTAAACTCAAACTGGGCCTTAGGATAAATGATAAATAAAAAGAATTGAGGAAAAAATTAATTTTATAATTAAGAGATTTTGGCTCTAAGAGACAAAGTCTATGAAAGTAAAAATTATCGTTAGAGTGGAACAAAAAGCTGAAAAAGAAATTAGTTTGTCATCTTAGTGGGTAGACTTAAGTGGCGTTTGTTTTTTAACTTAATAACTTAAAGTGACTTAACTTAATTAATTAAGTTAATTAGAGGTGTTTGTTTTTATAACTTAATAAGACTTTTCAGATAATTTTGACTTAATAAAAGAAGCCAATTTTTTTAGTTTTTTGCTGAATAGAAGAATCTGAATTAAGTCAATTAATTTTTAATGTCAAAAATATCCCTATTTTATAATTTATTTTTCATACATATTCCAAAACTCACCCATAGACGTTTATCCTACATAATCTCATCTTTACATGAGACAACTTGATTTAAATAACAAATCAACTATTTCAATCATTTTGTTAGTTTTTTTTCTTATATTATGTACTATTATTGAGAATTAGTGATAAAATTTAAAATTTATGGTATTTTATATATTATAATTCCAAAATCATTATGTATTCACTTGAATATAATTTTACTTATAAATATTAAAATATTATGGTATTTAGTGTATTATTTATTTGACATTTAAATTTAATAAGGGTACAAATGTAAAAATAAATATTTTCAGATTTTTAAGTTTAAAAAACAAATAACTTAATACCTATTTTCAGAGATTCAGATAAAAAAAACAAACACATTATTCAGATTCAGACATTCAGATCTATTCAGAATTCAGACTAATTCAAATCTATTCAGATTTCAGATGGAAAAACAAACGCCACCTTAGTGAAATATTATATTTTAAATTTATTTAATGGATATTTTATGTAATAGAGGTGTTATGATGACTTATATATTTATTTTTTATTACTGATATTATAATCGAAGTCTTCAAAAATTTATAATATGTGATATGCTGGAGTTAACTTAAATTTATTATATCATGATGCAATTTAAATTTGTGTTGGTGTAATAAGATACATTTAGTACAGATTTGGTTAGTCAAGGTGCTTACCTTACGATGAATAAGAGTGCATGTAGCGTTGTCTAGTTAATGACACAATTTTAACATTGTTCATAAGAAATCACAAAATTCTGGTTTGTGTCTAAATACTCACCGTATTAGAGGCACTTATGCTCATTAGATCATTTTTCAAAATGTATTTAAAGATAAAATTTTTCAATTATAAAATTATCTATCCTTACCCAATTAAGAGGGGAGTAAAAATCTTAACTAGGTAGATTAGAAAAAGTCCATATGACCTCACCATATTTTCTAGACACCCGAACTGAGCTTCGAACTCATCTAAAAGCCCAAAACTGACCCGAAACTTAAAAATGCTTAAAAAAAATTATTTTTTATTTTAATTATAATATATATTTTAATATTTATTTAACCCACGCATAACATGTATTAAAGTATTCAATTATTTTAGCCTAATTTTTAAATGTTAATCTAATAAAAATAAAATTTTATATATTATAAATTTATAAAATATAATATATTTTTTTAAAATTATAACACATAAATTTGAGTTTTTAGATTGATATTAAAGGAATCCAGTCCAACCCAACAAGAAGTATATTGAGTGTCACAAGATGAGTATTGACCCAAAGCAAACCTGTGCAGTACTTAGATGATTTCTAGCATATAAATCGCTAAATAAGTTTAGAACACCTTTCAAACTAGTTAAGCAAGAATGCTTGTGACAATATTAGAGGGAAGTAAAAGCAATATGGATAAATATATGATTTTATTACACACAAAGAGTAAATTACAAGAGAGCTTTTTACAAAAACTTGAGAGCTTTTGTGTGTTGTGTGTGTGAGTGTTGAAATTATTGGTGTGGCGTGTAAAAATGGTAAGGGTAGTGGCTATTTATAGTGTTGGATGGTGGATTTTAGACCTCACCATGTAAGTTACCAACTTGCTTAAATATTTAATCAAGGACTAAAGTGTAAAGGCCTAGAATCTTCTAGTTTTATTTACAATTTGTAAAAATTTTTAAAATTTAAGTCGAATTTGGTTGATTATTAAGCGTATCACATTTGACTAATTATGTGCGGTGACCCATTGCTAAACGCAATCAGCCTTAAATTCTCGACGTACTCTACATTTAAGTGCACTGCACATCTAAACTTATTGTTATTAAATAAATTTATGAGCATAAAATTAACCTCCGGGAGATTTAAGCCGCCAAGACATGAGCCTGGGCTGGAGCTTCGCCGAAGGCGACATTTGGCCAACCGACTCAGGATACGGGAGATTTAAGCCGCCAAGACATGAGCCTGGGCTGGAGCTTCGCCGAAGGCGACATTTGGCCAACCGACTCGATCCTGAGTTGAGGTGCTTGCCGACTCACCCTTTTTTTTCAATTCTTGATTGTTCCTCAATCAACAGTAACTAACTCTAGTTATTAAAAAAAAAAAAGACACGGGGACAGTGGGTTAAGTTAACTTTAACAGTTAGATGAAGATATGAAGTTAAGAACTGTTCCGAAAAACTAGTGACGTAGAACAAAAGGGCAAAATGGTCATCCAAATGTCTATATAATCTTAGCATCCTTTAGCTGATCTACTTCTTTAGCCATATCTCTTGCACTTTCCCTTCGTACTGCTCACTTCAACATTTGCTTTGTATCATTCTCAAATCTCTTCAATTTTGATCTAGCTTAAACCTTACTGTAAGTCAATTCCTATCACTTCCCATATCTTTCTTTTATCAGTTCGTTTCATATATTTGTTTGATGAGTTTATCAGTTTATTCTCTGTTTGGCTGCGGGGAAAATTTTGTTATTGAATTTGTTTCATTGTTTTCAACTTATGGATGTTTTGTGTTTAATATAGATGGGTTTAGTTTATCATTTGTTAAATTGTTCATATATTAAAATTATTTATAAAAAGATAATATATTGAACTCAGTTTCTTTTCTTTTTTTAATTTCTTTTATATATGCTCATGTATAATTTTTGTTTGTTCTCTTCGTAAATTTCATATATTTGAAATTCTGAAAATTTATCAGAAATATTTAAAAATTAAATTAGTTGATCTGTTCGTAAATTTTTTTTTCAAGAGATCTGTCTGTGTTTTAACCTAAAATGTACGAGATCAATGAAAATTATATATAATAACTTATTACTATCGTTATCTACTATTATTATCTTCTTTTTTACCTGAGAAATTTTGTTTTGGGACTGCACGTTCTTCTTATATGATAGGGGCTCTTATTTTTCTGTTTGCTGATTGATAAAATCACGGAAATGGTATTAAATATCATATAAAATCAAATTTCCGTGCTTCCTTTTTTTATGTTTTCTCCGTTTTAATTTACAGTTTTCTTTTTGTATCTAAACGCGCTTTTGCTTTTGCTTGGTGCATATGTCAGTGGAGTAGGAAATAGAAATCGAAACGTAGCTGTATTTGTTGAGTCTGTGTTGCCCATTGTTGTATTTCCTGGCCTGCAATTTGTGACGGAAATTATGAAGGAATCGAGAACAAAATTAATCATTGTGAATCTGAAGTTTTTATGATGTTTGGGAGATACAGATGGAAACTTCAGTGGCAGGTTCTTCCCATGAGTTGAGGATAATTGATAAATCTCTGAATTAGCATTTCTCTTGCTTGTTTTTGCTAGCTTTTTATTGTTAATTTCACAGTTGGAAAAATAGTTTTATTGTTCAGGTTCTTCCTATAAATGATATTCTTATTTTTTTCCCCTTCACAAAGTTCATCTGTTCTGAACTGTCCTTTCGCAGGTAATTTGGGTAATACTTTACGGGAGACCAAGCAGACAAAGTGGATCATCATATAGTTCAGATATGCCTTGGTTGAGTCCTTCAGTTGATGTTTATTGTAGGGTTGTGCATTTGAATTTGTATTGCAGGGTTATTCTCTAAATTCGTACTCCATTTGTCGATCCCTAATTCCTGTATCTCTTGGTTCTTGTTCCTCATTCAACCATCCATGGGATCCAATCACTTTTTCATCTCTTATTGTGATCAGTATAGGATTATCTAGAAAAGCTAAGTCATTTTTTTAACTCGAATTTAAAATCTCTTTCTTAGTTAACATTGAACTCTTGTACCGTTCAATTATAATTTAGATCTATTGTCGATTGTAGAATCTTGCTTGGTCCTTTTCTCTTGCATCTTTGGATACTTGTCTTTGTCCAATATTTAGATAATCCGAGTGGTTTATACAAAGGGTGTAAAGAAGTTATGGTGTGCCAAGCAGCTAGTCAAACAAGATTTCGAGCGTTGAAATATGAGAATGGGATTGCTGGAAAACCAACCATTATAGTTAGGGTGATAGCATGCTTTAAACCTATGGAGGATTGCCAGGTTAGTGCTATATTTGTTTGCTAATTCATAATATAATTTCATGCATGCCTTTTTTGTGGATTCTTTTTATAAACTGATTATCAAAATTGGATTTCTATGTTGCTTATATGAAATCAGTGAAATATCATGTTTGTTTTGCACTTTTTCAGGCACAATATTTCCGTCAATTGCTTAAACCTGTCACGTAGATTGATTCCACATCTGTCTTATAGTGTCGAGCTGGAAATCTTAGTTTGTCCCTTTTTATTTTTGTTCCTGAAAGAAGCATCAAGTAATTGAATTTTGCAAATATTGGCACAAGCAATCTCAAGGTATGTCTCAAATCATTAGTCGGCACTGCTAAAATTTTTCTTTCATTTATTTTTCCATTTCCTTTTATTCATTTATTTGGCTGTGCTATGTTTTTGTTAGTTACAGGGATTATTTTGATTGGATGGTTAAGGCCCACGAATCTTGGACTTACCGTCAGCATTCTGCTTGGCAGTTGCCTGATTTGAATTGCATGAGCACATCCCTAGATCCCGGGCAATCAGAGTGTTTGCCTTCACTGATTAATCTTGAAAATTACATGTTTTCTGCAAATGCAGCATTACCAGGATACCTGTCTCCTGGATTAGCAAACTTGGAGACAGAGCAAACAAATGGAGCTCACAAGTCGCTTCAGATTTTGTCACCTCGCTTCCAGAATTTGGTTCCCAGTCCATACCCATACCTTAATGAAATGCAGCCTGCATTTCCTTGTGGGTTCAGGGAACAGGCTGCACCTAATGAGAAATTTGGGTCTCTTCAGAAGGGTCTGTTAGTTTTTGATCAGGCAGGGAATCAAACACGGTTAATATATAGTTCTGTTTGCCCCTCTGTCTTGAATCCACCGGCTACCCTTAAGAAAGAAGTTTCTGTAAATGGTTTTCTTCAAGATAAGGCAATTAAAACAGACCAGTTTACCTCAGTTAAGCCTTTACTCGATGAAGAATTTGATGAGAATCACACTAGTGGTAAAGAATGCGAGATGCATGAAGACACTGAAGAAATCAATGCCTTACTTTACTCGGATGGAGATGATGATTATAGTAATGGTGATGACAACGATGACGATGAAGTAAAGAGCACTGATCACTCCCCAGTTGCAATTGAGGGAAAATATGAGAAGCATGATTTAACTCTGGAAATATCTGAAGAAGTTGCTAGCTCTGATAGTCCAAACAAAAGGCAGAAATTGCTTGATGGTGGATACAATACATCATCACCAACTGACACCGTTTGTTCAGTACAATTGGAAGGGTTCCATGAGTGTGACAATGATGCAGAATCAAGCTATGCCGATGGCCAGATGTTAAAGAAGGAAATGGGTTTCATTTTGGGTAACAAGCAGTCAAGAAAGAATAAGATTCACACTGCTTTGAGAATTCTGCAGGGCATTATTCCTGGTGCAAATGGAAAGGACCCATTATCAGTTCTCGATGAAGCTATAGGCTACTTACAGTCTTTAAAGCTGAAAGCCGTGGCTCTTGGAGTGTAGTCACGTTTAAGTGTGCTCCCTTCCTTAGGTAGTAGTAGCAGCAGCAGCAGCAGTGGTGGATTGGTGGAAGGGGTCTAAAGAAGGGTGGATGGTGTTAACCCAAAAGTTCTTGGCCCAAATGATTGATGAATTTGAAACCACTACATTAGCTTTGGTTACGTGGGGTCCGTTTTTTCATTTCTTTCTCCGGCAAGAAGAGCTGTATATAATGGGCTAATAAAGGAAGGAAAGGAAAGAAGTAACGGGATTGATGTTGCTATTTGCTTGTTAGGATTGAAGAAAAGTAATGGGGGTTAGTTTGTTGACCAGAAATGATATCATATTAGCTTTTGGGTGAGATTTATTAAAGTTATAAAGATTTGAAGTGCATGGAAGGTTGATAGTGGTGGTATGAGTTGTAAAATGAAGACAAAGCACCTTCTTTTAGGAGGTGTGTTTTGAGAACCTCCATGGATTTAGTGCATGCGCGTTAGGTAACTTGGGTCCCACCTTCCACCCCTCTCTCTTTCATGCTTTTGTCTTTTTTCTTTAGTCTAAAATCACAATCATGTTGGTATTAGTCTCAATAAAAGTGTGAAGAAAAAGTTTACTCTTGTGGGGGAGGGACGAGAAAGTGCAAATCGGGGTGTGCAACTTGGATTTCAATTCTGAACTGTTGGGTCCAACCCTTGATGAAGAAGTAATGGTTGTGGTTTGTTTCACATGTTAATGTTTGAAAGCTTGGTTGCATGTACGTTATGTTGTGACTTGTAACCATAGTAGTTGTTTTTGTCAAGTGTGAACTGTTAAAGAATTTGTTTGTAATCTTGAGTGTGTATATGGGGCCGTGTGAGCTGATGCTATTATGGCTTTGTCAGTTGTGCTTGTGTATCAATAATTGGGAGTTTGAAACATGAGGGAGAATGAATACTTCCAATGTAATTCCCCCCTTTGTGGCTGTTGCTCAGTCGTCATTGTACTAATCTTCGTTGTGGTATGTATGTTTGTAATTTGTTTTCAAAGTGTTGTATTGGATTTCCTTTATTGAAGAGTTTGTCTTTGTAGGGTTGTGTGAAGTGACGACTTCTTGTGTGGATGTGGACTCTTAGAAGGCCTTTAAACATAATGTTATGAATTGTACTCGAAATCTATCCCCCTTGCGAGAGGTCAAACGATCGATTTTTTTTTTTTATTTTGAAGTTATTAAAATGGAGATGCAAATTCTTGTATAATATTTTTTTTAATATGCAAATTAATTAGGAATGGTAAAATAATCTGGACCTGGATGAGTGTGGATAATATAAGTCGGGTTTAAACTCGCACGGACACATCTAGGATTTGAAATCTTGCACCAAGTTTGTGAATTCGGACATATCTGGGTTCGGATTCGGGATTAGGTAAACTTGAATATCTAGAATTGAGACTTGGATATCTTTTATTCTTAATATTATATTTTTAAATTTTTTAATATAAATAGAAAAGCAAAAAATTAAAAGAAAAAAGAAATGAAGAAGAAAGAAATTTTTATTCCTAATTTATTCTTTACAACTTTTTCTCATCACAGTCGCCAACCATTTTCCTTCTCTCTCCATCAACTCAACATAGCCGCCAACCATTCCCCATTATCCTTTTCTCTTCATCAATTCACACAGTCAACAAAACTGTCGAACATTGCCCGCTTTTCTTCTTTTCATCAATTCAATACAGCTGCCAACCATTGCCCATTTCGTCATCGTCGTTTCGACGCTTTGCTGCCTTTGTGGTGGTGTTGGTCATTATCATCATTAGTTGCCATTTCCTCTCCTCTGTCACGACCACTCAGAGTCTCAGGCCAGTTCGCAACATCAATCTTTGAAGTTTGTGAGTCGTGAGTTTCGACTTCCTTCTTTGAAGCGTACCATTCAATTCGTTGACTGGTTTTACGTTTTTGGGTAAAATAGATATGTGGCTGTATGTTGTTTCCATTGTATCCATCTGATAATATCATCGTGGCCTGTTGGAGAACCAAAAAAGAGGAAAAAAAAATTATTTGTTATCTGGGTTGGAAATCCACAATCCGGAACCCGGATTTTTCCGTGTTGAACCCAGTCTGAATTCGGATATAAAATATCTGGGTTCTATTTGGGTACCAAATTGTCATCTAGGTTCGAAACCAGAAAGACCAAATCTAGACCCAGACCCGAGACCGGAACCCAGATTTTGCCATCCATGAAATTAATATGCCAATACCCTATTGTTTGGATAAAATATGAAATTTAAAGTTATTAATAAAGTTAGCTCATATGAAAGTTGATTTTGCCATCCTTGAAATTATTATGCCAATGCACTATTGTTTGGATAAAATATGAAATTTAATGTTATTAATAAAGTTGGCTCGTGTGAAAGTTACTAGAGTGGCCAACTAAATAAAATTGTTTGATAATGCATCGTAACATATGTTTTGAAACAATAATGATTGAGATCCTCACAGTTGAGTCTTAACTTAAGTTTTAACCGTTATGTATCATTCACCTATTAGATAATGAATTTCATAGTTGATAAAATTAATATTCTACCATCCACTAGATGAATACTTAACTAGTGGGATCTCTAACATTATTCATTTTGAAATATTAGTATTAGCCAATCAATTTATAGTGAATTTTTGTTAATAATTGTAGGTTCTAATTTAAAATTATGGTAAAAACACATTTTAGAGGTCATAAGACGTTAATATCACAAGATCCATCAAATAATTAATCGTGTCATAAACGGGTAGATGAAATTTGAATTAATATAATATTAAATAAGTGATATTTGCCGACTCATATATCTATTCAATTACAAATAAAAATACACGGGATAATGCTATCCATTAGATGAATACTTAACTAGTGGGATCCCTAACATTATTCATTTTGAAATATTAATATTAGCCAATCAAGTTATAGTCATTTTTTTGTTAATAATTGTAGGTTTTAATTTAAAATTATGGTAAAAACATATTTTAGAGGTCATAAGACGTTAACGTCACAAGATCCATCAAATAATTAATCGTGTCATAAATGGGTAGATTGAATTTGAATTAATATAATATTGAATGAGTGATATTTGCCGACTCATATATCTATTCAATTCCAAATTAAACTATGTGTGGTAATACCATCCACTTGAAGAATACTTAACTAGTGGGATCTCTAATATTACTCATTTTGAAATGTTACTATTAGCCAATCAAGTTATAGTGAATTTTTGTTTATAATTGTAGGTTTTAATTTAAAATTATGGTAAAAACACATTTTAGAGGTTATAAGACGTTAATATCACAAGAAAACACATTTTAGAGGTTATAAGACGTTAATATCACAAGATCCATCAAATAATTAATCGTGTCATAAATGGGTAGATCGAATTTAAATTAATATAATAATAAATGAGTGATATTTGCCTACTCATATATCTATTCAATTACAAAATTAAAATACATGGGGTAATATAATGAAAGTGACTCGAACGAGTAGAAAATAAATACTTTTAGTATTAGAAGTAGAGCTAACAAAATTTGACACAACTTGATTACACGACACGAATAAATAGGTATGGGTCGCTAAATTTAATATGATTATTAAATGGGCTGGGTTTGGGTTGACACAATTTTTTTTCGTATTGGGTTAGGTTTAAAGTTTTTAACTCATTTATCCGATCAATAACATGATTGTATTTTTTATTTTAAAATAATTTGCAGGTTCTCATCATAAAAAAATCAAATATTAGATATGATTATCTCTTTTATTGTTATTTTTTGAAAGGATGAATATAAATATTATTTTATTTATAAAATTTTATATACATTTAGAGCTTCAATAATGTAAATGTGTAAAATATTGGTAGGCTTATATATTTTATAATATCAATATATAATATTATTTAAAAATATATAATTAAAACTTCAATAATATAAATGTGTAATATTTTAATAGATATATATATTTTATAATATCGATAAAATATGTATGTATGAATAAATGACAATATGTAAATATTTTATATAAATTTTATTTAATATATAAATATTAAATATTTATTAAATAATCTAATTATTTTTTTGTGTTGAGTTTAAATTGACCTAAATTTAATATGATATGAAATTGATACCCACAAATACGACCTGATACCCATTTCGCCGGCTCTAATTAGAAGGACAATTGCAGCTTTTCTTTTTCCCTGTTTTGGGCTACAAGTGCTAATGTCGTTTTGTGTCCGCTAGGTTTATACAGACACCCTATTTATAGCGCTAGTGGACAACAGCAAATAACCTTAATTTCCTTTTCGTCATCTTCTCACTTATGATTGAGATGAGGTTACAATTCTATCTTTACCTCAACTTATCTCTCTTTTGTTATTCTTTTTTTTTTTTCCCTCCTACTTTTCGCATTCCTTGTTACAATAACTGCCCCTTACACTTGAAGAAGGGTCACCATAAGTTGACAAGTGCAATATTTGCAAATATTGCTTGCCAGTGTTGAGTCAAATTCTTTTTTTGAAAATTTGTTCAAATATACTTTTTCATAATTAAGGAGAGTGGATCCTATGTTAAGCACTTATATATTCTGAATTTTTCATAATCTAATATGTTATTGAGCTGGTAAATAACATTACCATCACATTTAAAATGTCTTTTAGAATCTCTTTTACTGGTTATATTCTTTGATTATATTCTTTGATAGACATAATTACCTGTGATTCAAAAAAAACAAAATTAGGGAAAGACTAAATAAATATAATCTTGGTACGTTCATGTAAGGCCAAATCTTTAAAGGTTCATTGAAAAGATTAAGGATAAGATTAAATATGGAGATTTTTAAAGAAGATTTATCCAAAATTTATATTTGAATTACAAGATGACTTGTTGCTTATTACATGTTTCATCCTTTAGATGTCAACCAAACTCAAAGGGCAAAAACTCCTTTTTTTTTTTTTAAAAGAATATGATATTGGCAAATTTAGGGAGTCCAAAGTCTTATTTGGTTTAATTTCATGTTTCTAAAGTCTTATTTGGTTTAATTTCATGTTTCTTATTTTTACTAGGACATTCTTGTTCCTTTTTTTAGTTTAATAATTGTTGTATTTGAATCGTTTCGTTATTTTAGGTTAATAACTGGGATTTTTCTTTTATACTGAAGATTAGGAATAATGTGTACTTCAAATATGGAAAAAATTCTATAATATTATGATTAAAATTAGGGCATTAATATTGTAATGAACATAAATTTTGTGAATTCAACATAAGACTAACAAATAGAAGATAAAATAAGTAAATTAACATAAGAATGGAAAATTAGTGTTTTAAAATTACGAAAAAACAAAAACTTGTAAAAATAATGAAAGAAACCTATAAATCAACATTAAATTTTAACTAAATAAAAAATAGTCAAATCACTCATCAATTAAAAATAAAAAAATTGTATTGAAAATAATTGTAATAAGTTTTATTGAGTTGGTTTAACCATAGATTTCATATTTATTCTAGGATATTTATAAACTCTTTTTTTCAATTTTCTATCATAGTATTTGTTTACTACACAATATAAATAAGCAAAAATATTTTTCTTGATGTGGATCAAGACAAAATGAAATAAAAAGATATTCTTATATTTTGTTTTAATGCTAACAGTCAAGTTTTTGATTTTTTTCATAATCTATTTTAACACTCGTGTTTTTAATCCATTTTCAAAGCCAAATTTAGTTTAATCTATAGAATGATAACATGGTACAAGTCATAGGCTCCTTTGGGATTGTGGTTAAAATTCAATAAGCTACTTATTTTATAATTTGTAATAAAATAGTGTTCGGTAAATTTTGTAAAATGTACTTATTTTATATTTTCTCTATTTTGACAATAGCTTTTACAAGTAGGTAGGGACTTATTTTTCATAAGTATCTTATTAATTAAGTCACCATATCTTTTTACAGTTTCTTTTATAATCTTAATATTATAACAAAAGGATAATTATGTTTTATTTTTCTATACACTCTAATATACAAGCCATTAGATATCATATTACCACCACAATTAAATTATCATCATAGTTACTATACATTTTTCTCTAGTATTGAAGTTTTGCTTCAATAAGTTCATACTTTTTATATTTTGCTTTTATTTTCTATTATAGGGTTCAATAAGACTTACATGTAATAACGTAAATTTTTTTAAAACTATGAAGAGTTTCACATGAAAGTTAATTATGACTTTTAAAATCAATTTCATAACTATGGCTTCTAACGTTCAATCTATATATATATATATATATATATTGCAACAACTTAATGTGATTGTATTACATATTACTTTTTTTTTTTATATATATTTGGATTATGTTTTAGTCTGAATTTTTATTATATTTTATGTAATAGATTATGAAATTCATTGATTTTATTTCATTGAGTTTTTATTTTATTTTATGTAATTGTATGTGTTTTAAAAAGAAAAAGACACTTCTAAGCATTATTAAACACACTGTAAAAGATCAAAGGTAATTAAGATTATGTTTAGTTTTTGTCATTATATAATAAAATAACACTTTCATAATAAAATTTATCAAATGTATGTACACTTTTTTTACAAAAAAACAATTTATTTAATCAACCACTACAATCCAAAATCAGCCCTTAAATAGAAACTATATAGTTTTTTGCTAACGATAAATTAACGAAACTCAAAGGACTATCCTGAGTATTTAGCACTAGACACAAAAATCGAGACCTAGAAAAAACCGAATCGAATCGGTGGATCCGTTCGAGTTCGGATCGGTTTTAATTCTTATAAATATCTGAATATTCAATTTATAAAAAAAAATTGAAATACCGGTTTGGATTTCGGTTCACTCAATTGAACTAAATAACTAAATCGAATAATTGGGATATTTTGTAATTTTACCAAAACATAAAATGTGTTATATATTAATTGGCTATTAGGGGTGTTCGCAGATCGAATTTTACGGATTGGGCATCAATCCATATCCGATCCATGATTTTACGGATTATAAATTTTTAATACAATCCAATCTGCGGATTGGTGAAATTTAATCTAAATCCAATCCATACGTTTGTGGATTATATGCGAATTTGACCCAATCTATATCCAATCCACCTTTTGCCAATTTTTTTACAGATTAAAATTTTTTAATTATTTCCAATCTATGAACTAATTAAATAAAAAAATTTAATATAAAAATAAATTACTACTAATCAAATTCAAAATTAAATAAGATTAAAATAAATTAATTATTTGAATAAAACTAAAAAAATACATTCAAAGTTTTTAAGTATAACACACCAAAAAGAAAAAATTTCATTTGTTTAGATCAGTACATGAAAATTAATTGTTTAGGAAGTTATATTTGTTTATTTAATTATTTTTTATTTTATATTATTATCGGATAAGATATAATATAGTGTTAATATAATTATATTTTAACTTATTTATTTATTAGTAAGTACTAATACCATATTTACAAGTTTAAAATTTTAATTAAATAATTTTTTTTTTACAAATTTGCAGTTTATAGAAGTAAATCCATATTCAATCCATCGATTGCAGATTTTTAAATTTTTAATCCAATCCAATCCATCAATCCAAAGATTGAATTTTTAAATTAAGTGGATTGGATTGGATTTTGAACGCTCCTATTGGCTATGTAAAATGATTACAATAAACCTGTTCACACATAATTGTTATTTTTATTTTGTATTGTAACTATTGCTATTTTTATTTTTTTTTACAACTTTTTGTTTATTTAGATGTAGCATTAGAGTCTAGATTTGCATTCTTAAATCTTAATATTTCATATTTTGTTAGTACTAATTAGTAAGACAATAGTAATAAATGTGTTTTGAATACATTGTTTATTCTTAGTATTTATAATGAAACTATGATGAATTAATTATTAAGAAAAATTATTCTATTAATGAGGACTAACGAGTTAAAAACTTGAAATTCAAAATAGGTCAAGAACCAAAAAAACCAAACTGAACCAAACCGAACAACACCAAATGGATCGATTCATGTTTGATTCTTTATTGTATTCAATTCTTATTCGATTCTTATTCGATTCTTTTTATAAAATAACCGATTTTAATCAGTTATGCTCAATCTCGATCTCAATCGAACCGTGCCCACCCTTACCAGTATTCTAACTACTTGATTTAGAAATAAAGGGTGTGATGAAATGTTTATTTATTAGAGGTCTGAAAATTTATTAATTACTTTTTAAAAAAAATTGTTTTCTTATAACTTGTATTTGATTTTTAGATTTTATATCTAAATAGAAAAAGTAAACTTTTATGACTTTATTTGAATGTAAAAAGGTCTAGTAAAATATTATTTCTCAAAAATATCTCTGTTAAATATATTTATTTTTTAAATTATAAAATTTAATCTATTTTTCATTTATTTAAGATGTTTTTTATTTATACAAATAAGCGAAATACTACTTTTATTCGGATATTATAAAAAAAGTTCTTTCAAACATTTGTACTCAAACCCAATAAATTCAAACTTATTCAAATTTTAAACAAAAAAAAAAGCGACTTTAATAAACCAACGATGTACCATGCATTCGTTACGTTGTTTAGGTAACAATTTATTCGTCATAGGTAACCAATTTTTCATTATATGCAGAACTATTTTTAGACAATGTATGTTGAAAACATATTCTACGTAACAATAATATTGTTACTATCAACGAAAAATTTTTACGGAGAATAAAAAATTAATATGCACAGTTCAATGGATGCATACAATCAAATACAACGCACAATACTCTTTAGTAAACTGAGAAGCAATAAAAGAGACAAGAAGATTCTACATCTCCTATGAACATTAAAAATTATAAAAGAGAGCTCTAAATTCAACTTCGTAATAAAATACGGCAGATCCTATCCCAATAAGTACCCACTCAGAGAGCCTTCCAATGACACGTGTCTTTTATGTATAATTATTTAGTTGAAGTACTAAAATTATTCTTTTTCTCTTGTACCGTCAAGGTGCCTTTTTTTTTTTTAAAAAATTCGAATGTTATTACAAACGTGCCCTTAAATATCATTTTAAATTTTCAATAGCAAACTTCATTTTCAATTAATTAATACAAGAATTCGGACTTTAAACTCAGGCCGTGCATTGGGACAACCGTTTCATGCAGTGATGCAGCGATTTTGAGTGTGGTCCTGCAAGCATAATGTGAATATCACAATACTATAATTTAAATTTTGGGGTCCTGCAAGTTTTAATATAAATTTTCATGTTCTTAAATTCCGGATCCTGATATATAAATATCAATAGTTCAAGATCCAGAGGCCTTGCAACGAGTGATGATAATTAAAAGTTGCATACAATTAGTCTTCAAATTTTGAATTCCTAGAATCTTTTATATGGACTTTTTTTTTATAGGTCACATGGGCTAATTAAGTTCATGAAGCTTGATCACTCGGCCTTTGGCCGAGTGGTGGGCCAAAGCTCTCCCAAGCGGGAGAGCTTTGGTTCGAGTCCCATGGGGCTCAAAAACTCCACACCAGTAAAAATCATGGGTCAAATTACCACAAAAAGTCCTCTCTCTCAAAACGCAGTGGAGTAGTGGCCTCCTCCTCCAGTGAGGGGGTAGAAGTCCCGTGCGCACTTCATAGAATTTAATGTAATATCATAAGTCCCAGTTGTATATATCTCTGATTGTAAATATCAGTATACATATATGCGAAATGCAAGTGGAGTAGTGGCGTCCCTCCTAGTGAGGGGTAGAAGTCTGGGCATGCACTTCATAGAATTTAATGTAATATCATAAGTCCCAGTTGTATATATCTCTGATTGTAAATATCAATATACATATATCTGATGTAATATCAGTAACCTGGTGTTTAACCAGTTCAAAAAAAAAAAAAAAAGTTCATGAAGCTTGGGCAAAGGGAAAAAGCAAAAGAAAATCAATCAAGCAACCAAAATCAAAAGACTATAAATCGTGTTACAACATTAATTAATTTTAGGGAAAATAATTCACATTGGCTGGGATTTATCATGGGCTAACGACATAAATATAAATTAGTTTTTGTCTATGAGTTAGTTTTGTGAGCTGCTGTACTTTATTAATGTTAGAGCTACCCATGCACGAGTAGGTCTATATAATCTTACACACGATAATGATTAATGACTAGACAAAAAGATCAGTCTATACATGATTGAAGGTATTTGTAAAAATATTTATAAAAAATATCCCACATCAATTCCTATTAGTTACTTATCGCTAAGAATATAAGTTTGAAATAAACCCTCAATTATTAAACTAACTTTTAAATATTTGTTAGGTTTACGAACTTCTATAATTAAGACCCTCTTCTAATTTAGGTTTTCTTCAGCTTTTGAACTCTTAAACCATGTGGAAGCATTAATAACTGTGTACTTACTGGCCGTTTTTGTTACATGCAATGAATTTTATTGAATGAGCATATGTATGTGTGCATTCCCTTTGCAATGTAGACATGGTTTTCTTAAGAACACGCCAGATATGTACACAGGGAGCCATATGCGATCCATTCTATTTAAACGCATTATTTGTAAAGTCTTTAGTGCTTGGTTAGCATATGCTTTAAAACTACATATGCTTTAAAACTAAATTTCAGCGATGGCGTTGATCAACACACAAATGGCACATTTTGTTTTCATTATGTGTGAATATTGTGAGATTTTTCATCTAGCAAACCTACTCAATATGCTCTTAACTTGTCTCTACATGGTTCAAAGCAATGATGCATTTTATCATACATAAACATTAAATTTTCTTTTGTTTGGCCTTATTACATTAAATTTTCTTTTGTTTGGTCTTATTTGTTTTCCTTTTCAATATATTTGATTTTGGCTAGTAGTCTATCAGAAGAGGAAGAAATTTTTTTCAGGGTAACTCCAACTCACAAGCATTTGCATCTTGATTGACAAACCAAAGTACATTTGAGATGAAACTGAAAGCAAGCTCACTCACAAAAGAAAAAACAATTTCGGTGACAAATTGACTGTCTTTTTCTTTTTTTCCTTTAATCTTCTTCTTGTGTGTAGAAAGTTGCTACAAAGAAGCTTGATTGAGAGTAGAATAAAAGAAACAAATGGAAATACAGAATCCAAGTTTAGAGATAGTCGAAACAGATGGAAATACAGAATCCAAGTTTAGAGATAGTCCTTGTCTCGTTACTCCAGAGTTCAAGAAATTGAATTTCTCCATCTTCTAGGTGTTTTTCTCGTCTGTTCTGCAGCACTCGGAACCTGCGGTCCAATATCCTGTCGATCTGTAGCTGTCATCTTGGTGAGTTTACCAAGTTTCTTCCACCCGCTAGTCCATGCCGATGTTTGTTTCTGCTTTGTCAACTTATCAAATTGCCTCTGTAGAGTCTCCATGTCATTTTGAAGTTCAAGATACTTAGCCTTGACACTCTCTAGCTCAAATTTGAGTGTGTTAATGTCCTTCTTAGCAGTTGCCCATCCTTCTTGGAATGACTGTGGTGTTGCTTCAAGTAGAGATTTTCTGTTTGATATCATTGGCTGGTATTGGCTTTCTCCAGCTTCTTTCAGGGAGTTGTTGGCTATAGCATTGCTAATCTTTATCTGCTCAGAGAAAAGGACTTGAACTACAATTCTTAGGGGGAGTCTTTCATTTTGTGCGGCATGCATGCAAGCATCAATCGACAGTTTCTGGCAATCCATCACACGGCAGAGTCGTTTCCTTTCATGCTCAGATAGTGTTGGATGGGCCTATTAATTAATTTATTGAAATAGATCAAAATTCCAAACAGAAAGCAGGTTACGCACCCAGAACTGCTGTATTTTTTTTTTCTTTTTTTCTTTTTTTTTTAGAGGTAAGGGGGGTGGGCAAGCCCAAATCAATTTTTACCCCCCTTACCACCCACAAGAATCGAACCCGAGTCCACACGAGTGTGAGAGGCGATAGCTACACTGCCAACCAACTCAACTACGCCCTTGGGGGCCAAAACTGCTGTATTAGCACAGAACAATTTTAGCTATTCAAGAATGGATTTGGTTCAATTTCTTCAACTCAAAATCTACACATTTTGGTGATCCCATATTAGGAATTTGTGCTGGTAATAGTTATTTCCTTGGTATAATCAAAATGATGCACAAGTTCAATGTTGGGTAGTGCAATCTCTTTTATTGCAATGGATGAAGTATACATGCATTCTGCAGAGCTGAAGACAAATTCTGACATTAACTACCTCTTCACTAAAGTATTGTTCTTTTTGTATTCTTCTTGTTGACGCTTTTAACTTGTGATACATATTCTAACCAATTTTCCTAAACTTGATTCATTTTTTGGCAAAACTATGCTGAGTTTGCAATCTAAACTTATGTTTCCTTTGCAGTAAAACTACTTAAAATCTGAATCCACATACTAATTAGTTCAAAAATCAAGTACAAAATCCAGATGTGAACACAGCATCTACTTAAAACTTTACCATGCAATATGCTACTGAGACTGCGCTAATTGAAGAAATTTAATTATGTGAATGAGGCATTTCAAACCATATATCAAAGAAAAATAAAAGCTGCTAGAAAAAATTAGAAACTACCTTAAGGTAAGAGTCAATTGCTCGATAAAGTCCATCATCGCAGGTTCTTGCAGATTCAGGTAAAGCCTCTGCCAACACCTGAAATTTCGTCAAAGAAAGGTTTCTATCTCTGGCCACTTCTGTAAGATAACTATCAACAAGCCTTGCCACTTTCATCTTAGCACTCGTGCCATTTCCCCTTTGACTTGCGTCATACATGTATTTATCCGAAAAAGATTGCCTACTAGGACTTGAACTTTCAGTCTGCTCTTGAACAAGAAAATGCTCCAAAAGCCTCTGAACAAGATCCACATCATATAGAGTTTCACCTTTATTATAAGCAGGAATGAGAAGATCTGCCAATGTAGCTTGCTCAAACAGCATCCCCACTCGTTTCTCCAGTTCAGTCACCAAAGCAGGTGCTACTTTCAACATGTTTGCCATTCTCAAGAGCCTAAGAAGAAAGCTACATGACACACAGTCTTTCTGTGGTGGAATCATGCTGATGAGGGTCTCAATTATCATCCGTTGATCTTTAGCCTGAACAGTTGGAGGATCATCCTTTGTCCCCGCCACGATCATATGAAGTCCACCTTTCCAACTACTACTGCTACTATTACTATTGCTAGCACTACAGCTGCTTATTTCATCTGCTGACCCTGAACTTTCTCTTATCAAACCCGGGAGCCATTTTGCTGCATAATGCATTAGTGCAGCTCCAATCAGCTCAAATCTCATACCCTTTACTTTAATTGCTGTAATCACCCTAACAAAGTGATCAATCCTGAGAATTGAAACATCTTCAAACCACCAATCAGGAGGAACTGGCTGACTTCTGCTTGGACTTGAATCTTTCATCTCATTCCATTTGGGGCTGGAAACTTTAGGCGGTTTCCCAGTATATGCCCATCTTATCCCTTTCGGATTAGCACAAGCCTTCCAAGCTATTGACTCACTACATCTCCGCACAATTTGAAGATTTTCAGCCCATGGTGAGAGCTTCTCACAGCTCTTCAATACAATTATAGAGTCTCTCCACGAAGACAAAACAACATAACTGAGAAAAGCTTCAGTTTTGAATATAAGATTGCCTTCTTCTAAGTCCTCAGTCATTTCAAGATACTCAGCAGCACATCTTAGGCCAGAGATATTTGATGCTGTTAGATCAACAGCAATCCCATAGCAGAATTTTGCCGCTAGCTCAAACGCCTCTGGCCCTCCCGGAAGATCATCCAAAACAATCTTGTTCAGTTCCGAGTCACGCGATTCATATATAAGTCTATTCATCTTTCCGCTCCTAGAAAGCAGAGGATACTTTCACAAACACATGGCAAAAAAAAAAAAAAATTCAATAAGTACTATGATTTGTTGTATGCTTGATAAGCTGATTTCTCAAATATCATACAAGTACAAAGACTAGCAACTACCTTGTGTAAATGAAAATTAACATCTCCAATTTGAACAAGAAAGTCACTTGGAATATCAGTAGCAACATACCTATGAACAAGACAAGGACATCAAAATTTTTCAAATTCTTGTGGTTCTAAAGATAAATATGGGGATTTGTTTTGTTACATACCAAGATTGGCCTCTGAGCTCAAACCCATCAGTGTTGACACAGTGTTTAGTTGAACTAAGAACTCCGTTACCATAATCTCTTCCTCCAAGTGATTCACTCTCAGATTCCCACATGATGGTGATGATAATGATGATGAGGAGAGCAAATAAATTTGATTAACTTTTCTTCTATTTTGCTCTCAAGAAAGTGGCTCTAATTAAAACGGAGAATTTTTTTTAACAAGGAACAAGGAGAGCAAGAGTTGATGGGAGCAACAAAAAATCCCACATGGGATGCTCAGAGTTATCTGAAAATTTGTCGGCTTCTTACAGAATTTCAAGTCTTCTTGCTCACACTTACAGGCTGTGAAGTAATGGGCAAACAAGTAGCAATGCTTTAGTTGATCATTTTCACTTCCAGCTTTGGATTTTTGTTGATACTTTGTCTGTGCAAAAACAGTGAGAGATTCAGTTTCTGCTTTTCATTTAAAAATATATATATATTTAAAAGAAAAAGAGTTTTATTACAATCCCAAAAAACATTCCTCTGTTAACGAGAAAGAATTAAGGAGTGAGATTTTTACGTAACATAGCTGCCTGCTAGTTTGTGAAAAGTTATGATGATTGTAATATGAAAGCCGTTATTACTAAAATGCCACTTATTTTTGCGGTCAGTGCGCATTCTCAGTGGGCTTTTCTAGTCTCTGCACTGTATTGAAGCTATGAAAGCATGTAAAATTATTTATTCCTGAAAATTTGTCATCTTCATCCATTTATTGTGAAAATACAAATTTTCAGAGAATTGATACACTGTTCCAGGGAAATCCCCACTCAAATTCTTAATAATCTATTTTTTTTTTCTTTTTTAAGGTGGGATTCTCCTTCGAGAAGAGTATCATTTCTCAAAATGTTATTACCTATGATCAATATTGACTAAATAATTCTTGAAGATTGGATTACCAGCTCCCAATAAAGATTGCAATTTCATATATACAACTCTTATGCATACATAATTAACCACACAATCAAGAAACTTTAGTAATAAAGATAACACTATATAGAGATACAACTTCATTGATATAGATAACACCATGAAGAAATTTTCTTTCGATAAAAATTCAGTAATACTCAATCTTCACTTACGATTAGATTTATTGACACACACACACACTTATGCATACATAATTAACCACACAATCAAGAAACCTTAATAATAAAGATAACGCTATATAGAGATACAACTTCATTGATATAGATAACACCATGAAGAAATTTTCTTTCAATAAAATTCAGTAATACACACACAATCTTCACTTATAATTAGATTTATTGGTACACACACACACATACGAAAATATTTGGGTGGAGATAAGGATTCACGGTTCGCCAAGCAAAATACGCCTAGGGGGTTTGGATTTACTGAGACGACTTATCATTCATTTGTAAAATTCTACTAACATAATGTAACAGTCCAAAACTATTTAGTTATTGATGTAACTATCTTTTTTGTAGACATTTTAATTAAGCACTCCAAACCTTCTTTTAGTGGGTCAACTGATGTTGGCGAACTAGAAAAGTTCAAGTTTCAATTCACTTTCCATGCTTTATAAATTCCTGAATCTGCATTTGTTTGCTTATACGAGTTTCCTTATTTCTGATTTGACCTCTAATCAATCACATAATTCATGTATCATTTATTCATGGTAAGAAGGCATAGGAAAAGGTAACTTACATTTCCCAGAATTTTTAAAAATTTACTTTATCATATTAAATCAATTTTCAACTAGGGTGCTTTTATCGTTTTTGATTATTGTTTACCTTAAGACTCACGTTAATAGTAGTATTCCTCGTGTTAAAACAAAAAAAGATAGCATTTTAACTTTTTGTTTATGCGAGCGGTGTCGTCTTTAATGAAGTGCAACAACAATGTTCATTAAATGCATTTCGCAAAAGCATTTTTTGAAACCAAAATTTATAATGGACGGCTAACAACTTTTTGTTTGAGTGACTGATACTTTTATTCTTAAAATCATAAGTTCAAATCTCCCAGAGTGTTGTGAGATTATATTTTCTTGTAATCTACGTATTATTGTAGTACTTAAAAATAAATAATAATTGAGAAAACCATACTGATGTCCCTAATATTTCTCACATATATCACTTTGAATCCCATATTTTTTTAATAATTACTCATTAGATACCCAATGTTAAAACTGTTACAAAAAATATATTATGAAAAATTTTATTGTCAAATCTTGTTGTTAGTCTAGTGTGATGTACATTTGTTGAAATATATGCAGTTTTAATAGAATAAAAATTTACAATATTTAACTTTAAATGGTAAAGTTCAAATATTAAAATTAGGTAATAGTTAGTTTGGAACTACTTCAATGTAGAACATAAATTATAACCACACACATAAAATTATAAATAATAAAAAAATACGTCATAACTTTAATTATATTTATGAAAATATAATCTATTGTAAAGTAATTTCACGTACCCTTAAAATTATTATAGTGGAAGGGATATAACGAGTAAATAAAAAAAATTAAAGTCCTGCGTCGTAAAATTGAATTCAAAACATAATAGATTTACGTTCAAATTTTCAATTATTTAATTTGATTTGACTATTAGCCACAGGATGGTTAAAGAGAAGATTTACTTAACTTACCATTCAAAGTAATCCTTTTTTGTGAAAAAAAATGAAAATTGAAAAACGAACTACTTTTTCGTTCTGGCTTTTGTATGGCCAATAAGTAGTAACTGAACACAGAAAATGGATCAACACATACAGAGGGTGGCAGTAATATATTGCAACAGATTTGTAGTGTCTTGTTTGTCCGAGTAATAATAAATTGTCCAAGTGGAGCTGGTTAAGGTACAGATGCTGTACCTTACAGCTGCACCTTAGCCAGCTTCACAATGGGTGCATTTGCTCGGAAATTTTTCTCTCCTGTGCATGTGTGCGCTTCCCTCATTGGGTGTATCTATACCGTAGCAGTCTCCTTGTCGAAGTTATTAAAAGCTCCTCCATTCAGAAAAAAAGGTCGCTTTATGGGTCCCCAATGTTTCTGGAGTCTTCTTTTCTCTCTCTCTCTCTCTCTCTCTCTTTTAACAGAGGGGAGAGAAATCGTAGGTCCATTCTTGATGGATGACAAATGATTATGTACTGCCCCAAAAGACTTTCCTTTTATTTATCTTTTTAACTGCGTGTGTACACATGTATGCATATATGAACTTTTGTCAGCTCAGGCGGTGATGATGTCTGAAATTGATATATCAAAGTGAACTTTTCACTGTTATGCATTCAGAAAGTTTGTGATTGGATGAGTTTCGTGATTCCACGAATTTCTGCTTGTTTTTTCAGATCGCTATCTCTGGATAAAATCTTTTCCAGTTCTTAGGGTTTGAACTTAATTATTAGCCACTTATGTATTAAAAAACTATCCAAAATGCTTCTGTTGTTATATTAGACGGTAAATGCGCCAATCAATAATCAATAAATCAGGCTATTTTTATCACATTTGCATATTTAAGCATTCGAAGACCTTTTTTTCTAAATAAATATAAATAAAAAGAGAGCTACAACATAAAAATTTTTATAATTCACCTTACACAAGAAGGATAGTAAAAATAAAAAATAATATAATGAAAGTGGAATAGTAACATAACATCTTAGGGTGATAATAAATATACAGATAATAATATTTAAGCATGATTATACTAACACTTTATAATAAGATGAGATGAAACTTTAATCCAATGGACTTTATAAAAGAGAGTGTGATGGATAATTCTAAATAAATTATAAAAGAGATTTGCTTTGCACAGTGATAGTGTAGTTGATCAAGACTGGAGGCTAATCGAGTTTTGGCCAATGAAAATTGGGGAGCCTAGTGGTGGTAGTCTCTGGTGGTAACGAGAGGTAGCATATTGATTGATTGTGGACTTATTCAATAGTAATATGAAAATATATAAATGTGAAAGATTTATCATCCTTCAACATGTATTCACAATTATTAATGATTTTATGGGTCATTTAAAATTAAATTAATGCTGATACTCATGGGGTATATTCTAGTTTGCAAAGCCCAATTCTTTTAATTTGTATTTAAAAAATTGTATGCGAGAACTTAAATGTAAATATATTGGGGAGCTTCAGTATAGTTGACTGAGGACTTTAATGAAAAGTTAACTAACATTAAATGATTTTCTTTTTCTCGAGTCCCCACTGGTCACACCATGAATCCACCACTAGTGGCTAAGGTGTTCGTAGTGGTTATGAAGGTGGCAGCTAGGATTTTTTAATTTTTGGATTTTCTGATTTTTTATTTTTTAATAGTGAATTCGACGGTGGAATTTTTTTATTGGTGGCAGACGATATGGTGGCCAGCAAAGTTGTATAATTGTCACATGTATACTTTGATACTAATTGATAAAAATTAAAATACTTACTAAGATATTAAACTTAAAATACTTGTCGTTCATCATTCCCCGTTCTAATTTTTTTTTCACCCAAGAATGCTTAATTACGGTATTCTAATGTGATCTGGCGTGTTAGTGTTGGCATAACCAGACTTCATTTTTGCTGAAGAAGTTAGCTCAAGATTATTAAAACATTAAATCAATCATATAATAATTATAAAAATGTTTCAACATGGATAAAAGCATTTATCTCTGCTAACATCTATTAAAGTAATGATAAAAGCATTTTAGATAATTTTTAATAAATAAGAAATAATTAACTCAGTGATTAGTGCAAACCTTAACGATTGAAAGAGATTTTACTCTTCATGAAACAGGTAAATGCTTTTTAGTTTGAGCCAATCCAGTTAGACTATGTATTTTCAAAAATTATCTAAAAGATCTTTTTTGTTACTTCTATAGCAGTTGGATTTCACTTTCAAGGAAAAATAGTATTCTTGCATGATTTAACTTAAGATTCTAACAAATTGGGCATGTGGCAATTGAAATATAGAGAATAATTAGGTAGTTTATTTTTTATTTTGTGAAAGTAAATATAAGACATGAATCTTTTACATAATTTTTTAAAATATAAGAATTAATTGAACAATTGACTAAATCTACACGAGCTAAATGAGCGCTTACCTTTCATAGTATTCCGAGTTTGATCTGAATTGAAATTCACTGAATCTCTCAGTAGATGCATGGAAAATGGTTCTGGCAACACAAATATGGCAGAAAATTCTGTCCAAATACCATCAAGCTGACACAATGCAAGAGTGCAATCAAGTTTGGACTGTCTATGAAAGTTATTGGACTTCTAGATCACTGTGCTCACAAAAATATTAAACACACCAGTTCAAGCTTTGAAGGACGATTTTTTATAAGTATCTAAATTCTCAGTTAATTTTATATAGTAATATATATAGACTGTAATAATTGTAAAAAAGTTTCTCTACCGAAAAACATGAATAATTAATTACAGTCTTTGTAAAACAATATTTTTATAACAACCGATCAAATGATATTCTTGGAATTGCTTGATTAATAGATTAAAAACAAAATGAAAGAGAAAAAGATAACGTCCATCATTTAGTATTGTACGATATGAACAAAGTCCAAAAACAACAGCGAGCAATGAGTTGATTTGGGTCATCCCAACAAACCAGACGCAACAGAAATCTGTACAGAACGTGAATCCATCTAGAATTTCATGTCTGGTCTGTACGATCGATAACACCTCTACCCAGTTGAAGAAAATAATTTTGAAAAAAAATTATTTGATTTATTCACAAATCTCATTTAATCTATTAAAATGGTTAAATCTATAAAAACAGTTTTATAAATTCATAAATATATAAAATTTAAATTTTAACTTTAAAAATTATAAATTCTGTACTTTAATTAAAAAGATTAAGTTTATAATAATTTATATGGGGCGATTCTACTATTATTTAATTTAATCTCTATTAAATATATTAAAATAATCTATATAAACTCACTCATAAAATTTTAATTTTCACGTCTTGTCAAAGACACTTATCTAATCCAGCCCCACAAAATCAATTTTTTAGATCCGCTACAGCTCTCTATTGCCTAGCGACTACCAGTACTGAAAATTAATTACAGCATGTTTTATCTTATTTTATTTTAAAAAATTATCAATCGATTACTTAATATTTCAAAATTTTTTAAAAATATAAATTTTTTTTTTATCTGAATTACACTTGAAGTTACAATTCTTTACATTTTTTTCACACCCGTCTGTTGATCGTTAAGATTCCGTTAGTTTTTTTAACAAAATAACTATTTTACCCCTAAAAATTAATGCTATAGGATAAAATTGTAATTTTACATTTAAGAGATAAAATTATCATTTTATTAAAAAACTAACAAAATCTTAACGGTCAACAGACGAAAGTGGAAAAGTAAAAAAAATTATAACTTCAAGTGTAATTCAGGTAAAAAAAAAGAATTTTATATTTTAAAAAAAATAAAAAAAATTAAATGGTTGGTGGATAATTTCTCTTTTATTTTTGTTCAATATTACCAGTTCAATTTGAGAGAAAAGAAAGAAAACTATTATTTTAGAAAATATCTTTTTATCTTGACCTGAGCGTGATTAGAAGAAACTAGTTTGAGGGTATTGTTGGAATTGTGATAGGCTTACCGTGTAAAAGTCTATTTATAAAATCTAACACATGCAGGTGTTATCAGTATTTGGGTATTATAGGGGTGGGAGAAATAGAATCAGAACCAAAATCGCTGTTGATTCAGTTCTGTTGTGTTATGGGGGCCGATGAATCTTGAGGATTACAGAGAGACAAAATTAAATGCTTTACTCTCTAGTCTCTAATGATCAATTGATTTTCAGAGGAATATGGCAATTTTACTTCAAAATTCTGAAAAATTTATGACGGGTGACCTGCTGAGAAATTGCCACAAGCACCTTAATCCAACAAGTTAGATTTTTGAAACAAGTTTTCTGTTCTTATTTCTTGAACAATTTTATAAAACTGGTTGTGTGGCATGATATTATTGATGTAACAAGCAGAAAATAATAATAAAAAATAAAAAAATCGTGTCGAAACCAATCCGAATGGTTTTATTTTTGGGTCCGTTTTTCTTTTGTTATTCAGAAATTAAATTCGATTCGAAATTAGTTCAGCTCCAATTAATTAAAAATCAAACCAAACGAAACCATACCCAGCCGCAGCATTAGGCGTCCAAAATTTTATTTAGATTGAATGTAGGCCCATCCTTTTAATGATCGATAATCATGAATCCAAGAAATAATGGTTGGATGGTTATTGAAATTATATCAGTGATTGATTGGAGGGACTTATATTTTATTTATTTATTTTATGGAAAGGCGATTGGATCCACTTGAAGGTGAATAAGATTGAGGGAAAAAAAAAACAAAGAGCAATTACAACCCACCCACCTTACAGTAACGCAGATAAGGAACGTGGGGCCTTTGATAGAGCGAGTACTTAATTAGAGCATCGATTCCATCCCCATCAAGAGTTTCAATCATGTCTGTTATAAAGGTTGGCTGTCTCCGACTTCATATTTTATTGGAGCACAACCGCCTGCGAAAACTACAAGTCGATCAACTAAGAAAAGGTCAAAGAAAATAAAGATATACGAAAAAGGTTGTTCCTGACCTAAATTTTCGACTTAAAATTTTGATATAAATTCTGAATTATTAATCTTATATAATTCAATAATAAGTATTAAAAGTCAAATAACATTTAATAATATCAATTTATATGCCATTAGATTATATGAGACCAATGATTCAAAATTTATATCAAAATTTTAAGTAAAAAATTTAACCTCCAATAACCCACATATCTAGTAAGAATATTATCATTTTCATAAAATAAGGATATCTCTAATAAATAATAGAGTATAATCTTTAATGTATTAAAATATGTACATATATTTTTAACTTATTTGTAACTTTAATATGATTATATATATGGACCAATCTTTTACGCACTATCGCCCACTGGACTTTGGGCTCACAAAACAACCCCATCAATGAAAACACGACATGCGCCATGCCACACACTTGCTCAGAGTACAGATACACACACGAAAATTTTTCAACTCAGAATTGAAATTTGGGACAAATTTACAATATTGTAATCTCTTCCCAAATTTTAATCCCAGATTTTCTTTCGGACATCAAGCTTATTCTATACAACTTGAGATGTGGACCTCTTGTGGCTTTTTTTTTTTTTCCAACTTTTAAAATTTACCAACTAATTAAATAATCAATTTAAATTTTGGGCCTTAATTGTAATTTTAAAAGTACTTATCCAAGTTTATTTAGACCACGAAGTCCAAAAATTCACATTCATTTAGTCCACAAACTCTAAAAGTTCAAGGGAGCTCATGGATAATTCATAATCCGTAGGTCCAACTTCCAATTAGATGTTCAATTTTGTCTAGGGACTAATTTGCCATGATTTCTGGGTTAAAATGATGTTTTTAATAAGTTTTATGGATAGTGCTATAGTATCAAGAAAAGGGCGCTATGAGAAGTTTTACAAGAATTTTTTTTAAATCCAACCACTTCTAGAAAATAATTATAATGAGTTCAAAATATATTTAAAAAATACAAATTAATAAAATATTTTGTAAATTTAGTCAATTAAAATTTTCTATTAATATTTTTCCTAAGTTCTGTGACCATCTTTGATCACAAACTTTAATATATATTTTCTTTAAATTTTTTATTATTATGATATAAAATCATCAAATTACCCCAATTAACATGAGTCATTATATCTAACAATCTAGGTATTTAATTTTTTGATTTATAATATAATATTTTTAAATAAAATTTAATTATTATTTTCACTACCCATACGTGCAAATGACAAAAATTTGACAATCCAATAATTTACACAAATATTATGCCATAAGGACACTACATTAGTGTAATTAAAGATTAGTAATCATACTAATAAAGCATTATTAGGAAAAATAAGTTTGGTATAAAATTAGAAAAGTATTGAAGTTGAAGTAAATTCCATAGTTTTACCTTATAAGGGTAAAATAGTCAATTTAAATTTATACTAAAACAATATTTGTAATCAAATATAGTAAAAAAAAAATATAAAGTCACAAAAAAAGTAAATTAAGATAGATTTAATTAATTAATTCTAAAGTTCTTCTTTATTTGAAAAATATTTAAAAATAATGTACACTTTTTATAACTATTTTCCGAAAATGGAGTGGGTTTACAAAAACTATGGAGTGGAGATATCATCTATGGAGTGGAGATATCATCAATTGAGGACCAAGCAAAGAAATGATGAACGGAGAAATAAAAAGAAAAATAAAAATAAAAAGAAATTGAGGGAAAAATTCAAACAATAAGATAAAATAAAAATAAAATTGACACTAAATTTAGAAAACTCCTTGGCAATGGCACAAAAAACTTAACATGACTCAGAAGCAGTTGATTACTCCAAAGTATAAAAATGCTTAGTTATATTATAATCTGGTAATGCAGGTCAAACCATATGGAATTTAAAAATCTAGTAGTATAACTAAGATGTTAGAAATCCTTTATTTGTTTCACTCCAATCGCTCTTTTGATTTTGGAAAAAACAACAACTATATTTATCAATATACTACTTCTTCTACACATTCATCTACAACTGATAATATGGACTCACTAATACTTAGGACTCATTAAATAAATTGATAATCCCTTCATGGGAAAACCTTTTCCTGTATTAAGAAATAATATCTTTTTAATGTTTATACATTTATAATTTTATTTATAGTGAAAGTGAAAATAGTAGTGAAAGTGAGAGTTCCAATATATAAAATAGCACAAATGGTAGTGATTTAACTATACGTGAAAGTTCTAGTGAAAGCAAAGGTTCTAATGAAAGTGATGTAACTAAAAAATATAGGCAATTTAAAAATTTAGTAGTCAATTATTAAATAAAAAATAATTACAAAAAAATAATAACGAATAGTCTACATTAAAAAAAGCTAACGTTACGAAATCCACCCTTGATATTTAAAATCATGATTATAATATTATCTCACATTTATATTTTGTATTTTTTTCTACCAATTTGAAAATTACGTGACTTAATTCTTAATTAACCATTTTATGAATCAATATGGTGATGTAGGGAGCATATTAGATAAAACAAATTAGAATTTATTAGAAATTATAATATTTGGGTATTTAGTATTTTATTAGGATTATCTTATTTTAGTAAACATATTTAAGTTATATTTGTAATTCTAGTCTAATTAGGATTTTAGATTATTCATCTTATTTTATTAGGAATAATATAATCTTAGCTAGCATAAATAATCTTGTTATTCTTGTTCTAGACACAAGTTTTTATTAATAATATTCAATATTTCTCAATTGAGTTATTTTCTTCATTGTAAGAGCCCTCTTTCTTGAGTTTTCAACAATGTACGCTAGAATGAAATCTAGTATTGCTTCTGCGCTGTGTCAAGTGGTATTAAAGCTTTCTTTGAACCGAGTAGAGCTTTCCTGACCATCACCCATCTCATATACGCAAATCCTCCATCCACTATCCATTAATTCCATCTAGTTAAAAAAAAAAGAATCGCAAAACCGAAGCCATATTTTTAAAGCCGCTGCCACCACCACCATCCTCTTTCCTTGCCTTCGATCTCCACTGCCAACAGAACACCCATAAGCCGACCATCATAACCTTACCTATATCCCCACCAAACAGCCACCTAAACACAACAAGAAAACCATTAAACCGCTACGCATTCATTGCTATATTCGTTGCAACTGGCCTCGATTCGCCAGCCTCCACCACCACCAATCCGTTCAGCATCCTCAGCCTCTTCTTTTGAACTCACACTCACTGCCAACTGCCATTCAGTTTGCTGGAAATCGAAACATCCTCCAACTGTAACTTTAAATTAAATTTTCTAATCAATCCACAACAATTTGAGTCAAACCACCACCACCATCACACTCATCGACCTCAAATCTTCTAGATCTACCTATCCTAGCTCGATTTTTTGATCATCGTCGCCGGTAACAACAAAATTTTATTTATTTATAATTTTATCCCATTATTTTTTTAATTACAGTATTACCCTATAACTTTCATCCTTTTTAAAAAACCCTAAAAAAGAGCAAATTAAAAAAAATGGTTTATGGGGAAAGCAATACTTTATTTAAAACTCGAATTACAAAGGGGATAGAATGACTCGAACAATCCCAAACTCATTTAGCAGAAGCATGGCATGAAATAATGATAGCCCTACAATTAATACAAACTTATATTACACTGATGGAAGAATCATTACTTGATGTGAGACAAGAATTGAAGGAGATTCTCAAAGGAGTAATCAAGAAGCAAAGGGTATTGACATTCTTGATTTGGAAAATAATTTTAGTGAGCAAAAGAAGACCAATGGAACAAAGGAAGCAGGTAGCTCTAGTAGGAATACAAAAGCTATTACACCTTTTTCAAGTTTTGACAATTCAGATGAAGAGGAGATAGAGGAAGTGCAACGAGAAACACATCCGAGTGACTCTTACATCAAAATTGACATTCCATCATTCAATGGACATCTAGGCATTGGAGACTTTCTTGATTGGCTATCCGACGTTGAACAAATCTTCGAAACAATGGAATTTTCAGAATCAAATAAGGTTAAGGAAGCAACCTATAACCTCAAAGGCATTGCTGCAATTTGGTGGGACAATCTACAAACTTCTCGTGTGCTACAAGGAAAATGAAAGGTTAATACATGGCATCGCATGCATCATCTGGTAAGGGAACGATTTTTGCATCTTGACTATGTACAAACCTTGTTTTGTGAGTACAACAATTGTTGTTAAGGAGCCAGAACGATCGAAGAATATGCCCTTGAATTTCAAAGGCTTATGGAACGAAATAATCTCCGCAAGACAGAGACCCAGATAGTTGGTTGATTTTTAGATGGTTTACGCCTTGAAATAGAAGATCTAGTTGGGTTACAACTAATACATACATTGCAAAACGCCATTTGACTAGCTAAAAATGTGGAAATGTAACTTGAAAAACAAAAAGCCCATACTTATGCCACCTCATGCTCATTCATTTCTAGTCAACAACAATAGCAGAGGTACGAAATTAACAAGGAAAAAGCTCCTATGGAAAACTTTGGAAGGCCAACACAAAATCATAATAGGAAATACATGCGGCAAATAAAAGATCTACTAAGTCATAGTAATATTTATGCAGTTCTATAAGGTGATAAATATTTTTATTGTTCGAAACCAAGCCATACATCAAACCAATGTCTAGAAAGAAGATGCCAAACAGTCAATTTGGCAACTCATGCTGAAGAAAATCAAGAGCTTGAAGGCAAACATTATAAAGACAATGAAGACATAGATAAGGAGGGAGAATGGAATATTCAGACACCAGAGTATCACTAGTAACATAACGTTTGTTATATATACCAAAGAAAGAAGAAGACACTCAGTGACATAGCATCTTCAAAACAAGGTGCATAGTCAACGGGAAAGTATGTGATCTGATTATTGTTAGTGGTAGTAGTGAGAATATAGTTTCGAAGACTATAATGGACAAACTACAACTTAGAATTCACAATCATCCTTCTCTTTATCTCAGTGGATGGATAAAAGATGTTGGAAAAACTAAAGTTACTAAACAATGCCGCATTCCTTTTCCATCGGAAAGTACAAGGATGAAGTAATCTACGATGTTGTCGTCATGAATACTTGCCATATGCTACTTGTAAGACCTTAGTAGTTTGATCTTAATACAGTCAATCATAGGAAAGATAATACATATAGATTTTATTAAAAAAGCGTGAATATTATCCTGACGCCAATGAAGTCAAAAGTCAAAGGTACTTATCTTCTAGTGCCAAAAAAGAGGTAGCTAAAGTAGAATCGGTTCCTAAAAAAGTCCAACCATTACTCTTATAATTTTAAGATGTCGTGTCTAAAGAACTTCCTAGCAAGTTGCCTCTTATAAGGAATATTTAACATCAAATTAATCTTGTTCTTAGAGCTTTTTGAAGAGCCATATTTAAAAGTAAGAAGAAGATGAAGTATGAAGTATTTCAAGTTTTAGGGAAGATTGATACGAAAGACTACGAGTTCGAGCTTCAAGATTCATTACTACTCTCTTACAAGATTCATCCTCTAGATTGTCTTTATTTTCAGCAAAACTTGAGGACGAGTTTTTTTCAAAGAGGGAGATATTGATGTAAGGATCATATTAGATAAAATAAATTAGAATTTATTAGGAATTATAATATTTGGGTATTTAGTATTTTATTAGGATTATCTTATTTTATTAAACTTATTTAAGTTATATTTGTAATTCTAGTCTCATTAGGATTTTAGATTATTCATTTTATTTTATTAGGAATAATATAATCTTAGCTAGTATAAATAGGCTTGTTATTCTTGTTCTAGACACAAGTTCTTTTATCAATAATATTGAATATTTTTCAATTGAGTTATTTTCTCTATTGTGAGAGCCCTCTTTCTTGAGTTTTTAAGAATATACGCTAGAACAAAATCTAGTATCACTTTCGTGCTGCGTCATATGGGGATTAAATACATAATGTGCCACAATAGTATTTGAGTATTTCCACTATTGTATTGGTGTGTCAATATTAGGTTTAAATACCCACATAAATCCAAGGGGATCTAGATCAACAACTATTAACCGTTCTATGAATAAATATAGGAATTAAATACATAATGTGCCACAATAGTATTTGAGTGTTTCCATTATTATATTGATGTGTCAGCATTATGTTTAAACACCTACATAGATCCAAGAGGATTCAAAATCTACAAATGAACATAATTGGTTGAAAATACAAAGTATAAACATATAATTAATAGCAACAGACTTGAAACTCACTTTAGAGAGTAATTAGACCATAATTTAAATGCTTGAGCTTTATCTTTCACTTTAGCATAGAAAATTAGCCATTTATATTGAAAAGTAAAACACTTGTTTTATTTAATAAATTTGTGAAGTACAATACAAGAAAATTAAAATTAAAAGAGAAAAGAAGAGAAAAATCTCTTATTGGTAACTACATTTTCCCCTAATATTCACTCTAGATTTACACCAATGTTCTCCACAAAACTCACCTCTCAAGTTGTAAACAATTCTCCACTCATTTATGAAATCTCTTGCCTTTATATAGGCAAATTTTGTGATTAAGTATGGGTATTTACATGATATGTTTGGTGACCTTTAGATGAGCTTTACTAATACATTCCAACGATTTAAGATTACAACCATTGTACTCCATTATGGATTGTTGGATTCAACATAACCAATGACTACAAACGAAGTCAAAGTGAGACCTTCAATTTGCACTTTGTCAAGGTGGTTGAACTACAGAATTCATAAGTAGTGCAATGAGGTGCATGTGAGCTTAGACACATGGCACAATCTCAACCTTTTAGAATTAATGTTGGATTGTAGGGCTAGCAGTTCTTCTAAAAGCTTTTGAATCTTTGGAATTGAAATTTTACATCCATTTTTATGATCCAAGCATTATTAATTTGGGGATTTACCTAAAAAATAAAAAAATCATAGTTAAAAATAAATAAAAAGAGACAATTAATGAAATGGGTTAGGAATTTGTAAATGTGATGAAATTGTTAGTGCTATCAAAATTGTAAGTGAAAAAGTGATAATTTTAACCTTATTAAATGTACACTTTTTAGTGTTAATAACATGTCCAACCAACTTATTGCTAATTCATAGCAATTAAAGCGCTAACTATAATAAATAAAATTAATGTATACGCTAGTAATTGTTCTTCTCCCCCTCACAATTAAATAAGTTAACTCTCCTTCTTCTTTTTTTTTTTTACAAGAAAGAAAGAAAAGAAAAGAAAAATTCAATGATTGATATCAATATATCTTCCTTTGTACTCAATTATAAATAAACAAAAACTATATGGGTTTCATTAAAAGAGTGCAATATTTTTGTTCTGAAGTTTATTAGGCAATTGATTATTTATAAATAAAAAAACAAACAATATATTTTCAACTTGTAGCAAGCTTTGAGCTAGTAACTCCTAGACTAGTTGGTCTAAGGAAAATAGGTGTTGAAATACCCTACATGCGTGGTTATTTGGATTTCTGATATAACAAAATTAAACTCATTTAATTTTATTGTTATTATTATTTTTACAAAATTTTACCATTTTACCAAAACAATCATTACTGTCTAGCAAGATGCCTGATTACTGGGCAAAAGTTTGATTTTTTTTAATAAAACACACATTTTCCATTGTCTTATATTGCACCTTGAACAAACCATGAGAACTAAATATTAAAGATTTTAAATTAAAACCCATCAAAATATGTCATGGTATGTGTGCGTTGGAATGGACTAGTAACATTTATCAGACGATTAAATGAAACAAAATGGAGGAGTAAATGTTATTAAAAGGAGACTTAGAAATTTGATTAATTCGAATAGAAAGAGAAGAAAAATAGCTTTTATTAGAAAAATGCAAAATAATGACAAGGATGCATCTTAAGAGGAAAAAAGAACTCCTTTCTTTACCATCTTCAAACAAAGAACATTTTTTTTAAAAAAGAAACATACAAAAACATGCTATGTTTGTGTGTATTATAGATGCTATATGTATTAGTGTACAAATGTACACAACAAGTAATATAATATGAGTACTCAGATCGTCTCCACAGCGATTGATGTTATTAAGTTTGCTACACTAATCCTAGCAATGCAATTTCACTCTAATTTAACTTAAAATAATTAATGAAAGTAATGAACTACTAAATTAAAAATGTAAGAAATGAAAACGCACTCAGAAAAATCTTAAGTCAAACACAAAAACAAACTCAATGTGAGAAGAGTAGTTGAGTGATTAAACTCACTTAATAGTATTGACTTATTTTCCCAATTAAAATTTTGTTGCTACAACATCTACTATAGTATTGGGTAGAATCTCTTATGCATCCTCACCTGTCGCTTGTTGAATCTTTTATATCTATATGCAACCTAATAATGATAAGCTGTTATGTGAACATATGATATATCATTAAATGCTCTAGGTTCTTATTACCCTACAAGGTGAATCTCTATGTCTAATATTTTACTAATTTTAAACCAAGCATGGCCCTATTCAAGTTAAGATTAACTCAATTTGGGAAACTCAATCTAAAACCATGTATTATCTTAATTTGTTCCATTAAGTTAGTCCTTTTTAAGGCACCTTCCTAGCTAGTATCCATTAAATGGGTGGATAGTCAAAATAGAGAATTGTAATAAATAAAATTAAGACAAAACACTGTAGCAGATTCAGAGCAACGCACATATATTAGTCAAATAACCATTAAGTTTGTTTATCACTTAACCACAATGACTTTTAGTTCATGAAAGAAAATAAAACAGTAACAAAAATTATGTTAGCCATCAAATACATCCCTATGAATAAACGAAACAAGAAAATAACGATAAGAGATTAGGTTCCACTTGATCTTGCGAGTACTCCTTCTTTTTCTCCTTGAATCCTCGATTATAGCTTCTCAAATCTCTCTTCTTCTTTGTTTTCTTTTTTTTTTTCTCTGTATTTTTCTTTAATGACGGATCTCCCTTTTTTTTTTATGTGTGCTCTTTTTATAACCTAAAATTAGGGTAACCAGAAGCGTATAGCCTCGTGTCTTCCATTTTTGGAAACCTTAGGCTTTTGGTTTGTTTGGCCACGGCATTTTCACTGTTCCAGATTTGTTTCAATTCCTCTATAGCTCATCGTTTTTGTCATCTTTATAAGTTTATTGCAGTAGCATTCCATCTATGAAACTTAGGCTTTTGGTTACCTACAAGGCACACATAATCAAAGCACCAGGTGATCTAAAACAAGATTAATTTATTAAGAACTAAACTTAACTAAATATTCATGCAAAATACACTAATAATGCAATGAAAATACATAATTTACTCTCTAAGTAAAATTAGTTTAAGTTTAAAAGTGCCATGATAACTTTCATTTCATAGAGTTATCATATTTCAATTTTTTTTTAAAAACACACTAAAATATGCTATGTCAACTATCCCTTTGCCTCAACCAGATTAAGATATTGTCCCCAATGTCGGAAGAAAAAGGAGGCATAGTTAAGAAGACCGTACTTGATAAATGTAAAAAGAAAATAAGTTCCTACAAACAAATATTACTAGTATGTAAGAAAATAAAAAGAGTTACAAATAAAAATTCAAGTCTGCTATTTTGCGCTTCTTGCCACTATCAACATCTTATCAATTTAGTTGAAAAGTGATTTGGTGGGTTCAACTTGATATTTTTTTGGTCGACTAATTAATTAAGGAGCAATTTTGGCTTGGACAAAGATTCTTTGTGACAAGGCGAATGGAAGTTGTGCCTCACAACATTGTCAAGAAGCATCATCAAAAGACCTTAGTAATATTTCCATCTAATAATCGATAGGTTTTTGGTGGATGTTCAACTGTTTTTAGGATGCAATTGTGAAAATTTCTTCCAAGGTCTTAAGTCTACTTGGCAAAGCAAAAATAGCTTTAGCATGTTCAATTATTGCAACGAGTCATTTAGCATACTTGTGATAATGTGTTCTTTTTTGTTTATTTTTTAGAACATGTGTTGTGATGTAGGATTAATCTCTTATGCTATGGGTGTTAATGTGCAATTGTACACAACAAGTAATATAATGATGAGTATTCGAGATTGTCTCCACAGGTATTGATGTTATCAGAGTTGCTACAACAACTAATGTAATGCCAATTCAATCTAATTAAATTAAACTCTTGTATCAACTAATTAAACTAATTAATCTTAATGATAGAAAATAAAATGTAATAAAATAAATTGATGCATCTCACACAAGAATATAACCACTAAGAATAATGTAATTGAGTGAATCAACTCACTTAATGGCATTGATCATTTTTTTGTTATAATACCGTTGCTACAACAATTACTACAACACTGGGCAGAACTCTAATGCATCCTCAGCTGCTGCCTATTAGATATCTTATATATATATGAAACCTAACAACAACTAGTTGTTATGCCAACATAAGATATAGTATTATATGCTCAATGTTTCTAATACCTTACAAGGTGAATCCTTATGTTTAGTTCATCAGTAATTTTAGATTAAGCACGACTCTATTCAAATTGAGTTTAACCCAACTTGGGAAACCTAATCTAAAAGCAAGTATTGTTATGATATGTTTAACTAAAACAGGCCTTTTAGTTCATCAGTAATTTTAGATTAAGCACGACTCTATTCAAATTGAGTTTAACCCAACTTGGGAAACCTAATCTAAAAGCAAGTATTGTTATGATATGTTTAACTAAAACAGGCCTTTTAGAGGCTCTCTCTTAACTAGTATCACTAAATGGGTGGTCAGCCAAAATAGGGATTTAAATTAAGCTTTATCAAAATAAAGTACTATAACAATCATGTAGCAACACATAAAATCAGTCAATTAACCATTAAGCTTGTTTATCACTCAACTACAAATAAATTTAGTTCATGATTTGTGACAAAAAGAAACAAAAATAATTTTAGCCATCATATACATAATTACAAATCAAAGAAAACAAGTAGAATAAAGATAGAAACAAGTAGCCCTTCTGGATTCTTAATTTCTTCTTCTTCTCGCCTGCAATCTTTTGTTCAGCCTTAGAGTTTTCCTTTTGTTCTCTGTTTGCTTTTTCTTTTCTTGATTACTTGTTGTGGTTGATGGCTCCTCTTTTCTTCCCTTGTGTTCGTGCTTCTTTTATAGTTGAAAATTAGGGTAATTGGAAGTCTATGGCGCGTATCTTCCAGATTTAGAAACTGCAGATCGTATCTTTTTTTAAGATTCGCTCAAAATTTTCTCTTTTGATGCTCCAAGATTGCTACAGAATTTGCATTGTTCTAGACTCATTTTCACTCTTTTGTAGCCATGTTCTTTCCTCATTTTTGTAAACCTATTTCGCCGCATTCCTTCCTTGAAATTTGCACTTTTGGTTGCCTGCAAGTAAGCATATGATCTAAGCACCCCATTTATTCTAAAATAACATAATTTGTTAAAAATAACTAAAACATGTAAATTTTGCAACATATAACTGAAATGAAATAAAAACATGTCATTTACTTTCTAAGTAATCTTGATTTAAGTTTAAAAGTGCTATGATAATTCTCATTTTATAGAGTTATCAATATGTTTCCTTTAACTAATGCTTTTCGAATTATACCTAAAACTTGACTTTCTCCAGTATTTTTCGCTTGCGAGATACACGCATTAATTCAAGGTCACTACCTCTATATATTAAACACATTTTTCACTCTGATAATATCCTTCCAAGGTCTTTGGCTGCCTTAACAAAATTTAGAGTATGTCTAGAAGTTAATCCATAAAATAAATGAATACTTTTAAGCTACCGAACTAGAGTTGATGCCATTATGATTCTCTTTCTTTTAAGTATTGTGATTGACACGACTTAAAAGTGATTTTAAGTCAATCTACGGAGAAAAGATTTAATTTGTTTATTTTATTTTTTTTTAAAATAAGAATAAAACTTGAATTTATGAAACTTAATTTAAGTAAAACTATAAAATTGAATTAGTTAGGGTTATGGATTCACTCTTAATAGTAAATAAAATTTAACAAATTCTTTTTGCCATTTTTATTTAGATTTATTGCCCAAAAGATTAATTATATAAATTATTATTATTTTTTCATTAATTTTATTATGGATTAAGTATTTATTGTGCCAAAATTTAATTTGTCTACAATAAATCAAAATACCAAGTTACCATATCTTACATTAAGATATTAAGAATTTATTGTGCCAAAATCTTTTTTTTTTGTCTACAATAAATCAAAATTTCAAAATATAAAATATGTATAAAATTAATTAGAAAATAAGTTGATTTATATAATTAAAAATAGAATTTGATTAAATCATATTTATTTTTCAAGAGTTTTAACCTTACCCTAACTATTATTATTTAACTAAGCATGATTTAAATAAAAATAATTCTTGAAATTAAATTACTTATAATTAAAAGGAAATAAAGCAACTAAAATTGAAAATAAAACTTATTTATTTATGAAAATAATTATACAAAATATTAAAACACACCTGGCAAAGAGGATTACAAGGGGATTGAGAGAATTTGAGAAAAAGAGGATGATTAAAAACACAAAAATGAGGCTCTATTTATAGAGAAATAAATTTATAATCCAGAGCTTTGCGGTCTATGATAGGCTTGATGCATGCACTCCACACAACCATTAGATCAAGATCCAACGGCTGGTCAAACTTCAAAAATCAACCTTACATGTGGTATCATATGAAACGTTCGATTTGATGAAAGAACGGTTGAGATTTTGCGAGTTAATGGGTGGATCGGGTCGACCCAAATACAAAGATTCAGATCTTTGAACTTGCTTCACCAACCATTGCCACGTGGCACAATCTTGGCCATTGAATAATGAACGGTTGAGATTTAGTCAAATTGACAGCTATCCAGTGCATCCATATCTATTGTAAGCTCATTTTATCATCCAATCAATGTTTGATCAACTGAAAAAGTCAAATTTTCTTCCAAAAGCTGGATTTTAAGCCGGTCTTAACCTATCCGAAGGTTTTCGGACCTCTGAAATCCAAATTTGACCTTCATTTTCCCATATGCAGCCTCGAATTACGTGAAATTAGTATTTTACCTAATAAATACACCAAAATACTCAAAATTAAATATGATTAAAACATAATTAATAATTCTTAATATATTACATAAATATAAATATAAATTATAATATATGCACAAAATAATATTTTTATTCTTTAATAAGCATAAAAGTTTTAGCACTAATTAGTGATCATGCAAAAAAGAGATAGATACAACAAAATATTTGTATATTTAAAAAAACATAATGCATCAATGACAATAATTGTGAAGGTTGGCATTGTCAAATAGAAAAGGGATGAATTAGTGAAATGCAGTAGTAAACATTAGATAAATAAGTCAGTGAAGTTTAGTTAGAATAAGAAAAGAAGAGATAAGTACTAGAGTTGTGATTGTGTCTTATATCTTTCTTTAGTTTTATGTTCAGTAATGGCTTAAAAGCTATCTGTAGGTTAGGGATAGGCTTCTTATCTAATTTTCTTAAAGTTATAAGCATAGTCTTTTACAGTTAGATTCCTAAGACTAAACTGTGCACATTCAAATTGAAACTATGTCATTAATCCTTGGATCTCACATCTCACATATCTACTAACGTATGTCTTAAGAGCTGATAAGATGTTGTCATTGAATAGATCCCTACTCTAGTCATACCTAATGAACTAAGTCTTATCCATATGATTATCAGATAAATATCCCAAGTAGTGATAATTTGTGTAGCAAGTCCAATATGTACATTTATAACAAACAACCAACCTTTTAGCTTTATGATTTTTAGCATAAATACTCTTTCCCAAGCTAGACATGTGAGAGCCAAATGATACATCAGAGATTTGCTTAGCTAATCAAACCTTAGCTTCAATAAGCCAATAGATATCTTCAAGGATTTCATTAAGCATCAATAGCCTCATTCTTTAAAACTATGCTTCATAAACATTGATTGAGAGGGTAGAAAGAGTGAAGGAAAGTTTGAATGTAGTTTCCTAATAGCTTTTTTCATTATTGTTGACAAGTGGTATTAGTTATTGCAGGAAAATTGAAAGAACTGACTTTAAGAGTTATAAAGTACCGTCGTCTGCCATTAACTAGGGGGAAAAATTAAATATCCTATTAAACACAAAAACAAAAACACAAAAGATAAACAAAAACCAAAAATTAAAAAAAAGTAATAAAATGAGACTTAATTTCTATAATAAATAGGATCAGAGAGGAGAGAAGATTCTCGAGATATTGAGTTGGCTAAGCATGGTTTAAATCTTTGTTTGTTCACTTTAAATTATTTACCATTATTTGGATTCTCAATTTATAAGCCCCTTATAGATATATATTTTTTACAACGAATGAGTGACGACATTTTGAATTTAGCTACCCTAAAAATAAATAAAGACTAGAATTATAAAGCAATAGTTTTTAACCAACCTCAATGCTTTTTGAAAAATTCTTTTGCCGTGAAAAGCTTTGGACTTTTCTTTAATAATTCTTGAATTCTCATATGCACATTTGTTAATTCTTCAAGCTCATACAATTGTATTTTACGCACATTACCAGCATCATCAAGGTTTGAATTAAAAGCTTTAATAGGTCAAAATGATTTATGCTCAAACTTTAGTGCTTCCTCTTCCTTTCACTTTACAAGTTATCCTATGTCTTCAATATTTAATTAGCCATTGCGTTACATGTCCTATATTTTGTTCTAGTTAATTTATTTTACTTGTTTCTTTTATGCTTTGAATAAGTCTTGCTAGCTATTGAATAAGTTAGAGTCCAAGCTATTTAGGTAGCTAAATTGTTGGCATGTGCCTAATGTTATGGAAAGGCAATTGTATTTCCCATTATTTAGGTTGATGGAATAATACTTCAGGGGGAACTCTGATTTTTAAAGAAAAAATTACTTGTAGTTTGGAGGGTTAGGCTCCTTCAAATGAACCTAATAAACTAACTTAGCTACTTTCCTTCCTAGTTACGCAATAGGTAAAACTAAGAAAGCTGATACTAGCTCGTATATGCCACATTGTCATCTTTAGGCACCTATGTAGAATGAAGCATAGAGCATACGTTAGTTATTAATATTACATTTGAATTCTTTACTTGATTTAAATGAACTAGCAAAATAGATTTTCATAAATTCTGTAAAATTCTCATCCCAAATGTATTCCTCAGTGATTGGTTGAATGAGTTCAATATTCTCATTCTCATTATATTTATCTTTTTTGTCATGTTGTTGAAAGATAGATTCATCACCTTATTCCTGCAATTAATCAAAGTATTAGCTGTGGCTAAAACTGGTTGACTTAATGTAACGGGAATTTACTTGTATTCGTTAGCAATTGGTTTAGTCTCCAAACTAATAAAATAGGATATGTGAATTCATTAACTTGGACCAATACATTCTTAATTATCCCTTTTGGCGCCTTAATTGATTTTTTGCAAGTAAAAGAATGATAGAAATAGGAATTGATTAACTTGGACCAATACATTCTTAATTATCCCTTTTGGTGCCTTAATTGATTTTTTGCAAGTAAAAGAATGATAGAGGTTGGTTTTAACTCACCAAGATTAAGTTGTTAGTATACTGACTATGGAAGCACATTAATAATAGCACAAAGATCAAGTAAAGCATGTCCAATTTTATAGATCCCAATAATGCAAGAGAGTGTTGGACAATTGGTATCCTTGTATTTAAAAGCATTATCGGTTGAGAGAATGAAAATGTTTGCTCTATTAGAAAAGCTTTCTTTTGCACCTTATATTTCCTTCTAATAGTTCATGTATCTTTAGAAATTTAGCATAAAACAGCACCTTTTTAATGATATTCAGTAAAGGACTATTGACCTCTACTTGTTTGAAAAATTTATAAATCTCAGGACTATACTTTGATTTATTCTGTTTTATTAATGCTTGAAGAGATAGGATGTATAAGGGGGATTGATTACTTTTTTATTGGGTAAAGGTTTATTAACCTCTTCCTTACTATCTAAAATTCATTCCTTAATAATTCATATGGATCAATGATAACCCTATGAAATGAGAGTTATCTATAGCACTTTTGAACTTAAAGCAAGATTACTTAGAGAGTAAATGACATGTTTTAATTACATTTTAGTTATATTTTGCATATTTGTCTATTTTTAGTTTATTCTCAATAAATTAGATTGTTTTAGAATAAATTGTGTGCTTAGAACATGTGCTTATTTATAGGTAACTAAAAGTGTAATTTTCAAGGAAGGAATGTTGTGCGATGGGCTTGCAAAAATGAGGAAAGAAATTGGCTGCAGAAAAGCGGAAATGAGTTTGAAACAATACAGATGTTGTAGCCAGTGCTGTAGTAACCATTGCTGTAGCAATTCTGGAGCAACAAAAAAGAAAATTTCTCGCGAATCTCAGAAAAAAGGATGCAATCTGCAGTTTCTAAATCTAAAAAAATAAGCGTCTTAGACTTCTGTTTGCCTTAATTTTCAACTATAAAAAGAAGCACGCACACAAGTAAAAGAGAGAGCCGTCAACCAAGAGAATTAACCAAGAAAGAAAAAGAAAACAGTCAATGCCATTAAGTGAGTTGATTCACTCAACCATATTATTCATAGTGGTTATATTCTTGTGTGAGGTGTGTTGATTTGTTTTATTGCATTTACTTTCTGTCATTTACATTAATTAGTTTAATTAGTTGATAAAAAATTTAATTTAATTAGATTGCAATTGCACCATATTAATTGCTGTATCAATTCTGATAACATCACTTCCTGTGGAGACGATACTCGAATACTCATCATTATATTACTTGTTGTGTGATACGATTTAAAAGTGATTTCCAACTCCCAAGTATAAGAGTGTCTTGTTGTATTATAGATCGTTGAGTCCGAGGTCGATCCACAGAGAAAGGATTTAATTTGTTTATTTTATTTTTTTTTAAAATAAGAATAAAACTTGAATATATGAAATTTAATTTAACTGAAACTATGAAATTGAATTAGTTAGGGTTATGGATTCACTCTTAATAGTAAATAAAATTTAACAAATTCTTTTTGCCATTTTTATTTAGATTTATTGCCCAAAAGATTAATTATATAAATTATTATTATTTTTTCATTAATTTTATTATGGATTAAGTATTTATTGTGTCAAAATTTAATTTGTCTACAATAAATCAAAATACCAAGTTACCATATCTTATATTAAGATATTAAGAATTTATTGTGCCAAAATCTATTTTTTTTTGTCTACAATAAATCAAAATTTCAAAATATAAAATATGTATAAAATTAATTAGAAAATAAGTTGATTTATATAATTAAAAATAGAATTTGATTAAATCATATTTATTTTTCAAGAGTTTTACCTTACCCTAACTATTATTATTTAACTAAGCATGATTTAAATAAAAATAATTCTTGAAATTAAATTACTTATAATTAAAAGGAAATAAAACAATTAAAATTGAAAATAAAACTAATATTATTTATGAAAATAATTACACAAAATATTAAAACACACTTGGCAAAGAGGATTACAAGGGGATTGAGAGAATTTAAGAAGAAGAGGGATGATTAAAAATACAAAAATGAGACTCTATTTATAGAGAAATAAATTCATAATCCAGTGCTTTGCGGTCTATGATAGGCTTGATGCATGCACTCCACACAACCATTAGATCAAGATCCAACAGCTGGTCAAACTTAAAAAATCAACCTTACATGTGGCATCATATGAAACGTCCGATTTGATCAAAGAATGGTTGAGATTTGGAGGGTTAATGGGTGGATCGTGTCGACCCAAATACAAAGATTTGGATCCTTCAACTTGCTTCACCAACCATTGCCACGTGGCACAATCTTGGCTATTGAATAATGAACGGTTGAGATTTAGTCAAAATTGACAGCTATCCAGTGCATCCATATCTATTGTAAGCTTATTTTATCATCCAATCAATGCTTGGTCAACTGAAAAAGTCAATTTTTCTTCTAAAAGCTGGATTTTAAGCTGGTCTTAACCTATCATAAGGTTTTCGGACCTCTAGAATCCAAATTTGACATTCATTTTCCCATTTGGAGCCTTGAATTACGTGAAATCAATATTTTACCTAATAAATATATAAAAATACGCAAAATTAAATATAAGTAAAACATAATTAATAATTCTTAATATATTACATGAATACAAATATAAATTATAATATGTACACAAAATAACATTTTTATCCTTTAATAAATATACAATTTTTAACACTAATCATTGTGTACACTTTCGCATTGACAGCCATATTTTAAGTGATTAAACCCACATCACAATAAGTTTTTGGCATCGTTGCCAGGAATTGATTGTTTATTTTGATTTGTGAAATCAATTTGTGTGGTGTTTATTTAAGTTATTGTTTAATTATTTTTTTGTGGTTGACAGGGTGTTCAAGCAATCATTGCATGCACAAAGACAAACAAATTGAGTTCCAATTTGCATTCATCATATAAACCATGTAAATTATGTAATGCTAACCAGGCTACCCAAGAGGGGGGTGAATTGGGTTCTTAATTAAAATTTAAAAACTAAAATTTAAAGCAAATAATAAACTAGGCAAATTTAAAATAAATAAGTTAATGCGCAATGAATAATAAAAAGATAGGGTAAGAGAAAGCAAACACGTGATTTTTACGTGGTTCGGCCAACTGTGCCTATGTCCACACTTCCAAGCTCAATGGGTTTGAGGATTCCATTAAGCGAGCCTCTAAGGCTTCAACAACACTTACAATTGACTTCAAAGGTGTCAATAAACCTTTACAACAAGAGATTATCCCCAATCTCTTAATCCAAGTATATCCCAACACTTACAATTACTCAAGAACAAAAATTACAAACAAACAATCTCTCATACAATGTTTATGGTTACCAATAAAATCTCAAAGTGTGAATCAATGAAACAAAAACAGGTTTAAAGCTAAAATGATGATTGTTTTTCCCAGTAGCAAGCACAATGATAACTATTGGATCACTTTTTATTTAAATTTGATTGAGCTATTTTATACTTGGAGCTGAAAACTAGCCATTGTTGACTTTCTAGGAAAAATCGGATTGCTGTTTACTGATGTCGGTAAACTATTTTGACTTGTCCAAATAGCCATTGTGCTTAGATTTTAAATAAACGGTTTACTGTTTAAAATTATCGGATCACCATTTATTTCCAGAAACCTGCAAAACAAACTTAGATCTCCATTTTCACTAAATGGTTGAAGATTAGAAACTATCTCTTCTCTGTAAATTATTGGTTCACCATTTTGAAATAAACTGTTTACCGTTAATTTCCAGAGTCCTATCAAAACAAGTCCAGCTAACAGTTTTCAATAAACGGTTCACAATTAAAAAGACCAATTCATTTCTATAAATTATTTGTTCACCATTTATTAAATAAACGATTTACCATTAATTTTCAGAATCTATAGTTTGACAACTTTTGTTTAGAGAAAGATTCTCTGACTCATGTTACTAGTCATTCAATTTCTTTAAACATGTCTACGGCTTTAAGATTTTCATTTTAATAGCTCTAACATTGTAATTAAGAACATATAAGTTTTGTTATTATCAAAATCAATATTATAAGATTATTTATGTCAACAAAATATTCCGCACTTTAACAACCAACTCATTTGCTTTAAATTCACCAAAAAACACTAAAAAAAATTATTTCAAAAAACGTTCTTTATGCCGAGGATCAAGCAATACAAAAATAAACAAATAAGGGTTGACTGTTTCATAATTTTCCCAATACTTATCATGCTTCTTTTTCATATTCTCAACCATTGTCTTTAAAAAGAAATCCTTACTATCCCTCCATGCTTGCAATTGTTTATGAATGAAACATAATTGGCGGAAAAAATATTGGATGTCATATATAAAGAACCTGAAAATGTCAAAGTGGCATCATGAAAAACCTTCAAGAATTTAATGAAATAACGAGCAAATTCCCTATTAATTGAAGAAGGGCACATTTTTTACTCACTCAAAAAAAACTCACGAATGTATTGTGCATCATAAAGCTCTAATTGATCAAATACTTTTTCATATTGTTCTGTAGCCTCTAAAATGAAATAAGTGGAATTCCATTTAGTTACGACATCTAAACACAACAGCTTATTTGAATAAATTTTCTCTCGCCTGTATATTCCTTAAACTTTTGTGTCCTAGAAGGTGAAGATCTAACAAATCTTACAACATTACAAATTTTAAAAATTAATTGATGATACTCTTTTAACCTCTCAGCAACAATGAGATTTAATATATGTGCATTATACCTCAAATCCATATTTTGACCCCTTAAGATTGCACCATTTCAATTGTTTATAACTTTTGACAAATAGTAAATAACACCATCATTAGAAGAAGCATTATCAACTGTTACTGTAAAAGCTCTCTTATTGCCCCAATCTAATAGGCATGTCTCAATTTGCCTACCAATTGTTTCACCTTTGTGGTCAACAACTTGACAAAAATTCAATATTTTTTTTCTGCAATTTCTAATTATCATCAATAAAGTGAGCTATAAGACACATATAACAAAGATTTTGAGTTGAAGTCCATGTATCTGTAGTGAGGCAAACTCTTTGATGACTACTCACAAAAAAAAATCAACCAACTCTTTCTTTGTCTTTTTTAAAGTTGCAACATATCATAAGCAATAGTAGTGCAAGATGGTACTTTAAATCTATTCTCAAAAACTCCCAACATTTCCCTAAACATTTCACCCTTTATAACTCTAAATGGCATCTCATCCTTTATAATAAACTTAGCAATTGCTTCTCTACAAGCCTCAATACTATAGATTGTTGATATAAGGCCACGTGGCTCTCCAATTTTCACCAGCTGGTAAGAAAGAGTTTTTTGTTTTTTGTCCGCTCAAGCTCAACCAGAATATTTTGTACATCTCTCTATTATATAAGCCAACAGATTAGATGTTCCTTTATTAAAACCATATTTATATTCTTTTCCACAATATTGACGTTTGGATTTAAGACGCAGTGGATCAGAACTTAATTGTATAAAATGCTCCAAAACTTCTGAAGTAGTAGATTTATTAGGCGTACCTTCAATATTACTAGATGATTTAGAACTTAGAGGAGCTGAATCTACAACTATGCTTTTTCCGTTATCAAGTTGAGAAGTCATCTACACAAAAATATAAAAAATATTAAAATTAGTTACAAAAAATAATAGGAAGAATAAGAAATTAAGCTTATTTTAGAATTGATTTTGAAATATTGCATAAAGTTTCTAGAATTTGCATGGTCAGATGATAATGCAAAAAAATTAGAAAACTAGAAAGAATTAATCAATTGAAAAAACAAAGCAAACTCCAGCTTTCTAAGCAGTAGCATAACCACCTGAATGTAATCCCTTGATTAATTACCTTTTAATTTTTTTTATTTCATTAATTAATTGCTACTAAAAATTGATTATATCAATTGTTCATTTGGATATGGGTATCGAATTTTTCCTCTAGTTGGTCTCCTTGCAATTTTATCTTCTAGAAAGATTAATGCAATAACAAATGAAATTAAGTTCAAAATTAAGTATGGGCAATGACCTTGAGTGTGATGATTGTGAAATCATTAAGCTAGAAAGTGATGATTTTTGAGTGGTTTGAGAGAGCAGGACTTGATGAAGAAGACGGTGAAAAAGTCAAGCACCGAGACCTTTGTCCAGTTCATTGACTAACAACACTTAATTTCCACACCCTAAACACCATAAAGGTAAGTTCCCACCAAAGTAGGGATAAAAAATTGAACGCTTGTAGGGAGACCAAGAATCACCGTCCAAGATGCCGTGGAGGCCGATTCCCACCAGAGCAAGGACTGGAGTTGACGACTGCAAAGAGGCTAAAAGTCGCTGGAGGAGAATTTACTAAGCTGATGGCTTTGTGCTTGCGATGGTGAAGTTTAGGAAGTCTAAGGATGTTTTTTGTTTCTAATTGTTGCCGTCAGTGGATAGGTGCTAAGCGATAAAAATTTTGTTTGCTTATGATTTTTTGTTTTGTATATTTAATTATTTGATAACTTTTTTATTTTATATTTTTTTGAATAATGGATAAGATATATTAATATTGTGGTGTTACTGTAAGCATATATAAAAATTGTCATATAATTACTTATTTATTAGTAATGTCACATTTATAATATATATATATATATATATATATATATATATATATATATATATATATATATATATATATATATATATATATATATATATATATATATATATATATATATATATATATATATATATATATATATATATATATATATATATATTCTTTTTTTGTTTTTGCGGATTCACGGATTTTTATGGATTTACAAAAGTAAATCCATATCTAATCCACCACTTACAGATTTTCAAAATTTCAATTCAATCCAATCCATCAATCTATAAATTAGATTTTAACGGATTGAATTTTTACGGATTAGACGGATTGAGTGGATCAGATTGGATTCTGAACACCCTTAGCTAGGAGAAAAGCAACCATTTAGAACAGATAGAGACTTTGAATCTTTGGATTTATTGAACAGGGAAGTAAAACCCCCCGTACCTTCCGTGGAGTCTCCACCAATTTTAGAATTAAAACTTTGGCCTTCACATTTAAAGTATGCATATCTTGGTGATAATGGCACATTTACCAGTAATTATTTCATCTTCTCTAGATGCATGTTAGAAGAAAAGCTTAGTGAATGTGTTAGGGAAACATAAAAAGGCGATTGGCTGGACTATGGTAGACATTAAAGGAATCAGCCCATCCATTTGCATGCACAAGATTCTGTTGGAAGAAAATTACAGCAACTCAATAGAGGTTTTGAAGAAGGAAATTATTAAATGGCTGGATGCTGGAATCATATACCCTATATCAGATAGCTCATAGGTAAGCGAAGTACAATGTGTACCAAAGAAAGGAAGAGTGATTGTTGTAGCAAATGAGAATAATGAACTCATACCCATAAGAACAATCAAGGGTTAGAGAGTTTGCATAGATTACAGGAAGCTAAACAAAGCTGCAAGAAAAGATCTCTTTCCACTACTTTTCACAGATCAGATGCTGGATAGACTTGCTTGAAAGGAGTATTATTGCTTTTTGGATGGGTATTCAAGGCACAACCAGATTGATATAGGACTAAAAGACCAGGAGAAGACACCATTCACTTATCCATATGGCACCTTTGCATTTAGAAGAATGCCATTTGGCTTTTGCAATGCTTCAGCAACATTTTAGAGGTGCATGATGGTAATTTTTTCAAATATGGTGGAACAAACACTTGAAATATTCATGGATGACTTTTTGGTTCTTGGAGAATCATATGAGGATTGCTTGTACAATTTGGAAAATGTGCTTAAAAGATGTAAAGAAATAAATCTAGTTTTCAATTGAAAAAAATGTCACTTCATGGTGCAAGAATGGATAATGTTAGGCCAAAATAAAGGTCATTGACAAACTTCAACCACCCACCTTGGTTAAAGGCATAAAGACTTTTTTTGGGCCATGCTGGATTCTATAGGAGATTCATTAAGGATTTCTTAAAGATAACCAAACCGTTATGCATGTTACTTAAGCATGATAGACCTTTCAAATTGGATGACAACTGTTTAAGGCCTTTGAAGAATTAAAAAGAACCCTTGTTACAGCACATGTTGTTGCAGCACCAGACTGGAGCATGCTTTTCGAATTGATGTGTGATGCTAGTGACCACTCTGTTAGAGTAGTGCTACGGCAAAAGAAGAATAAGATCTTTCACTCAATTTATTATGCCCGCAAGACACTAGCCAATGCTCAGCTCAACTACATAACCATAGAGAAAAATCTACTAGCTGTTGTGTTTGCATTCGATAAATTTAGGGCATATTTAGTTGGCATTAAGGTGACTGTCTATACACACCATTCACCAACCAAATACTTGATCTTTAAGAAATATGCCAATTGAGATTGATTAGATGGATTCTTTTACTACAAGGGTTTGATTTGAAGATTAAGGATAAAAAATGGAGTGAAAATCAAATGGCAGATCATCTATAAAGATTGAAGGCAGATGTAAGCACCCTAGCCAAGCAAGACATCGCAGAAATATTTCCTGATAAGCACCTGTTGATGCTACAACATGCACAAATGTTGCAGTAGTCAGGGTTCTAATGGTATACAGACCTTGCTAATTACTTAGTGAGTGGACTACTGCCACCTAACTTAACTTACCAACAAAAGAAGAAGTTTATCCATGATGTCAGAAACTATCAATAGGATGACCCGTACTTATACAAGGTATGTTCAAATCAGATCATTCGAAGATGTGTGCCTGATGAAGAAATTCCAAACATATTACAGGCATGTTATGCTACAGCATATGGGGGACATTTTAGAGGCCACACAACAGCAGTAAATGTGTTACATGCAGGTTATTACTGGCCTTCTATCTTTAGAGATGCTTTTGAGTTTGTTAAATGTTGTGACAGGTGTCAAAGAATAGGAAGCATTTTTAAAAAATATGAAATGCCATTCAATAACATTCTAGAAGTAGAGCTTTTTTATGTATGGGGGATAGACTTCATAGGACCATTCCCACCATCTTTTGATAACTTATACATTTTGGTAGTTGTGGATTATATATCCAAATGGGTGGAAGTTGCAGCTCTACTAACAAATGATGCCAAAACCGTAGTGAAATTCCTTTAAAGGAATATTTTCTCAAAGTTTGAAACTCCTAGAGCCACATTATTGATGAAAGCACTCACTTTTACAATAAGATATTTACTGCAGTATTGGCTAAATATAGAATTAAGCAGAAGATTGCTACAGAATATCACCTTCAGTCAAATGGTCATACAAAAGTATCCAACCGAGAAATCAAAAAGATCTTGGAAAAGGTGGTGAACTCTATTCAAAAGGATTGGTCTTTTAGATTACATGATGCTTTATAGGCCTACAATATAGCTTACAAGACACCAATTGGAATGTCTCCATATAGAATTGTCTATGACAAAGCTTGCCATTTGCCATTAGAGTTGGAGCATAAAGCATATTGGGCATTAAAACAATTTAACATGGACATGCATGCTGTAACAGAGCATAGAAAGCTTCAACTATGTGAACTAGAAGAGTTAAGGTTGTTTTCCTTTGAAAATGTAATGATTTACAAGGAGAAAACAAAACAATGACATGACAAACACATTCAACAAAAGAATTTAATTCCAGGCCAGCACGTTTTGCTTTACAATTCAAGATTGAAGCTCTTTCTAGGAAAGCTAAAATTAAGATGGTCAGGTCTTTTTAGACTTATCAAAGTCTATCCTTATGGTGCCGTGGATCTTAAGGATGAGACAACTGATCAAGAGTTTGTGGTAAATGGGCAATGAGTTATATTAATGATGTCATGCACAACTCAAAGAGAGGATTTATTCCTCTAAGAACCAGTTTGAGCAAGTAAGGAAAGGTCAGGCTAAAAGACCTTAAATTAAGTGTTAATTGGGAGGCAACTCAATGAGGGAAGTATTTTAGATTTTGATTGTTGCTTTTGTTATTTTATCTTTAATTAGTCATTTAATTTTATTTATTTCATTTTCACTAATGTCATTTTGCTGCATGTGATCTTTTTTATTTTTATATTTGCATTAATTCTTTACATATAATAAATAAATAAATAAATAAATATGGGGCAGTACAAGAAATAAGAAATTGTTACAACATAGGGTCAAGTACGGTTCAACACAAGTGAATATTAACATCAGAGGGAGTTATGTTGTATTGTTGCAGCATTGAAGTTTACAAAGTAGCTTAAAAGCTTTTTACCGTTGCAATTAGTTTTCCCTCGATTTTGCAGCCACAACATATTTTAAAAATTTTACTTACATGCTGATGTCAGCAAGAGATAAATCGTGATAAGGGAAATTTCAAATCCATATAAAACAGTGACATATTCCCTTTCTTTTTGAATTAAGATTTGATTTTAAATTTTCAATTATTGCCGAATTTATCTTGTAATTTACCTTCCTCTTTTTACTCTTTGTGCACTATAAATTAAAGATTTTGTTTCCTTCAATTTTATTCTTGTTAGAACTCTTCCCTTTTGTTTAGAACTTTCAACATCATTACCCTAACTTTGAAACTCTGTTCAACTTTTTTTCAGTGATAATAATTTTCATGCGTTACTGTAACAATAGTAAAGATCAAGTCTCACACCATGAGATTGAAAGACCCATCCTGTTTCCACAACCACAAGGCTGGGTATAAATTTAAAGAGTTCATTGAATCACAAAAGTTATTAGAAGAAAAAGGGTTCATCTTCCCCAAACAACCAACAGGTGTGATAAAAACCATACACACTGTTGTAGCACAAAGTGGATGGTTACGATTCTACTCTTACCCACAGAACCCTGTCGTTCCAGTTGTTAATAAATTCTATGCCAATATGCTGCAGCAAGAACAACGAAACATCTTTGTCAGAAACATGCAAGTACCTCTAGAATCTCGTGTTATCAACATGTTTTATGATTACCTACTTTTATTAAATGTGAATATGCTGTGTTTTTTGAGAACATGACTAATAAGAAGTGGGGAGAGGTCTTTAGGATAGTAGCTATACAGGGCAGTTAGTGGACTAATGAAGAAGTGAGAGTGATTAACATAATTGATATAAAACCCCTAGCAAAGGTTTGGGTAAAGTTTCTAAAATCCCGTTTAATGTTCATAACACATACCACCACAGTGCCTCAAGACAGATTAGTCATTCTTTATACTATTCTAAAATGGTTAACCATAGATATAGGGAAAATAATAGAGAAGGAAATTCGGGAATGTGCCTTTCGTAAGCAAAAATCAACAGTCCTGTTATTTCCTTCCTTAATCATTAGATATGTAGGGCCTCGAGAGTAAGGTTTGAACAAGGTGATAAGAGAGTCAAGAATGGGGGAGCCATGATAATAAGAAAAATGGAGAAAAGTTGCTGGAGAAGCAATTGTTGCAGCAACCGCTGAACAGCATGATACAGTTGAGATAGAACAAGCTGCAGGCCTTAGCACAAGGTTGCATGAACTCAGTATGACGATAAAGAAGTGTGTCCGGGCACAAACAGAGGAGAATGTGAGGTTTTGATCTTATTTATAGTATTTAGAAGCATAAAAGTATCAACTTGTGTTGTATCTGCGAAGCCAAGATGCCAAAATTCCAGAATCATTGTTACAACAGTTCAACTTTAACATAGCTAAGAAGGCTACTCCAGCTAGAGAAAGAGCAAAGGCAGAAGCTGAAGTTGGGAAAGGAGAAGAATTTGAAGAAGAGCAGCAAGAGAGGAGTGAAGTGAGAGAAGAACCAGAACAAGGCTCAGAAAGAGAGGAACAAGAAATTGAAGAAGAGGCAGAAGAGAAGGATGATGAGGATGAAGAAGAAAAAGAAGAAGAAGAGGAGAAGGAATGAGAACCTCCATGGGCATCGTTAGTCAGTAAAGGTAAGGGAAAGAAGGTAATGGAAGTGAAATCAGAAACTGAATTGGAAAAAGATGTAGACGAGGCTATTGAGGAAGCCATCAGTAAAGTGGCTACAACAGAGGAAACCCACAGAAGTATACATGAGATTATAGCCAGTATCATTGTTGCGGAACCAACAACAGGATCTGCACTAGCTATTCCTCAGTCTATTCTTGTAAAAATACCAGCTTACAGGGGATCCAACAAACGAAAAAGAGTACAATCGTTTGGAGGTGTTGCAGAACCAGAAGAGCCAGGCCGAAAGAAACAACGATAACATCAGCCCAAATCAAGTTAACCAGCAGGAACCCCTTCCATCAGCCTAACATCTAGCAAAAGGAAGAAGCAATCAACTGCTGCTCCAATGAGTTAAACCAAGGACCGCTTGTGGAGTAGCTCTAAAAAGAAGTGGTCTCTTCCAACATTTGCTGAAACAATTCTGAAACAACATGAGAGTTCCCCTGCCAGATTTAATTTTTCAACCTATAAAAAACCTTTGTTATTTTTTCTATTTTGTTGTTTTATTGGTTTATAACTTTTTATTTCTATGCTTGCATGTTTAGTTTATTTGTATTTAAATATTTTTGTGCGTGTGAGGACATAACACCTCTCAAGTTTGGGGGGAGTTGTGTTAGAGTATGATGTCTTTCTATTTTGATGTGTTTTGTTCATGTGTATGAATAAGTGTGTGAAGCTCTGCTATCTAAAATTTATGCATGGATTGAAATATCTAATGAAGATAAATTAATTGAAATATCTAATAAAGATAAATTAATTGAAATATCAATTAAGTTTTAAGTTGGGTGATTGTCAAGTAGGGATAGTTCAAAGATGAAGGCTAAATTTTTATCTCAACACTTAAGCTTTGATTAAGTTCTATGAGATTGCTATAGTAAAGAATGTGTTTGTTAAAAGGGTAGAAAACATCTTAAGTTTGGGGGGGAATTTTTGTTAAATTGTGTTTGTTATGAAATAAATTCTGCTCTAATGGTTTAAATTACTGAATAACCAGGGCTGAGTATGCACCCCATATGCAAACTTAAGTCCAAAGGCAACAAAAGCTATGATCATTGCTGTAACATCAGGTTATAAAAAAAAAATTATTTTGGCCCTCTGTCTGGGATATTGAGTAACCAGGTTTGTTCATGAGCCCTATGTTTAGCCTTGAGTCAAAAGTGTCTTTAGATAAGATCATGTTATGAGTATTACTGCAGTAACTCTGATTTGTGCATTGATTGATTAATTTGGTGTCATCACTACAAGTGATAGACATTGATATGAAAAATCAATGATACATTGAAGAGAATCGTGACTGAAAAAAAAAACTTTGTTGCTGTAGCACAATTGAAATTTGTTATGATTTTTGCCCCTATACATTAATGTATTAAGTTCTACCCATGCGTATGGTGTAATATTTGTGAAATGCTGTAGAATCTCTAGACTTGGTCAAAGTGACACACACACACTTTGGATAGAATGAGGCCTAAGTCTAGACTTGAACTGTGGTGGCAACCTTGCATGATTACAAGTGTGATTTGAGGGTGAAAAAGTCCTTGCACATTGGATGATAGAGCTAAGTCTGTGTTGTATGATTGTGTGATTCAAATGTTAGTGTTGTTATCATTACTTGAGGACAAGTAATAGTTTAAGTTTGGGGATGTGATAACTCTATGAAATGAGAGTTATCTATAGTACTTTTGGACTTAAATCAAGATTACTTAGAGAGTAAATGACATATTTTAATTACATTTTTGTTATATTTTGCATACTTATCTATTTTTAGTTTATTCTCAATAAATTAGGTTTTTTAGAATAAATTAAGTGCTTAGAACATGTGCTTATTTGTAGGCAACTGGAATTACAATTTTCAAGGAAGGAATGTTGTCCAATGGGCTTGCAAAAATAAGGAAAGAAATTGGTTGCAAAGAAGTGGAAATGAGTCTGAAACAGTGCAGATGCTGTAGCCAGTGCTGTTGCAACCATTGCTATAGCAATCCTGGAGCAACAAAAGAGAAAATTTCATGTAAATCTCAGAAAAAAAGATGTTATCTGTAGTTTCCAAATTTGGAAAAATACGTGTCCTAGACTTTCGTTTACATTAATTTCAACTATAAAAAGAAGCACGAACACAAGGAAAAGAGAGAGCCATCAACTGTAAGAAATAACCAAGAGAGAAAAAGAAAACAATCAATGCCATTAAGTGAGTTGATTCACTCAACTATATTATTCCTAGTGGTTATATTCTTGTATAAGACGTGTTAATTTGTTTTATTGCATTTAATTTTTGTCATTTACATTAATTAGTTTAATTAGTTGATAAAAGAATTTAATTTAATTAGATTGAAATTGCACCATATTAATTGTTGTAGCAATTCTAATAGCATCAACCCCTGTGAAGACAATACTCGAATACTCATTATTATATTACTTGTTGTGTACAATTGCGTACTGACCCCCATATTTTAAGAGATTAAACCCATATCACAATAATAAAAAATGTGTTTTTCAATAACTTTATCACCATAAAAGGTTATAACCTATTTGACTTAGTTTATATTTTGGTTTACTATGCTAACCATTTGTAGATATTGTTGACTATTGGGATTTGGTTATAATGGAGAAGGAAAATTGCATTTTTTCATGAATAGTAAGGGTTGATGCAAGTTTAGAGACAATGTTTGTCAAATTGATTAAAGTTTGTATTGTCTGTTATTGATAGACTTTTATTTTTCAATTAAAGAATACAATGTATCTTTAAGAGTTTTCTTGTAGGTGGATGTAAGATGGGTAAGTTTGGAAATTTTGAAAATTCTAATGTAGATGAGGAGGTAGTTGAGAAGTTTGTGCTAATTGTCAATTCTCTAACTAAATTTTGGGTGATTTCTCTAACCAGAGTTGCAGGTCTATGAATATAGATTAAGATGTGGCCTTTTGAAATTGATATGGCATTTGCTTGTTTATGCAAACTTTCTTTCAGAGTTGATAATGTCATATAGCCTTCTATTGAATGATTAGTAGAACTGCAAACATAACATAAAAAGCTTGAATAGATTTAACATGATCAATCTCTTTTGACTCTAATGCTTCGACTTTTCTATCTAGAGATATAAATTTGACTTAAAGGTCATGGTCTTTCTTTTAGTTCTTCGTGCCTTTTACTAAACGGAGATGACTAGTTTTTGCTTGACGACTTATAAGAATCAACAGTATCCTAATATTGTGTATTATCAGATATTTAGTTAAGATAATCTAATACAGATTCAAGATTTTTGTCTTTAAACTTATCATTACACATCATTTCAACAACTAGTATATTTTTTAATGTTAGTCTCTTATAAATATGAACTAATCTCCATATTTCAAAGCCATGGTGTGGGAAAATGTTAAACAATTCCTTATACCTATCCCAACTTTAGTAAATGGTATTTCTTGGGTTTTAAAGAAAATGGTAATTTATCTTTTGAAAGAATTTGTTCTGTAGCGTAGAAAGAATTTTTTAAAAATTGTGCTTGCATATCATCCCAAGTTCTAATGGATCATAACCTAAGATTTTAAAGCCATGTTTTAGTTTTTTTTCTTTAGTGAGAAAGGGAAAAAATCAAGTCTAATTATGTTCATGATATAGATTTGATCAATACAAGTATTACAAACTTTCTCAAATTCTTTAAAGTGTACTTAAAACTATGAAAAGTAGATAGAAGTTGAATGATATTAAGTTTGAAATTAAGACATAATGCATCATGAGAAAAAATATGCATGATGATACTCCTATTCTAGTAGGATGTATATATTCTCTTAAGTGTCCTAGGCTTGTCATGATGACTCTGTAGGGCTTGGTTATCTCTCTGTTTTGAAAAGTTGTCAACTCAATGTCAACCATGTCTAAGGGGGTGAAAATGATTTCATATTTAATCTGCTACTATTTTTGTGAAACTAATGTATTATACAATGCTGATGATGTATGATGCACAAACAAATGTGTAATTCATGGAACATTAAATGAAAATTACAAGAATTAAAAATAATAAAAAACTGAAAATTAAATATACAAGTAATATTAAGGATGGCAATGGTACCTGTAAACCAGCAAATCCGCCTAAACTCGCCTGCTAAAACCTACCAGCTGCGGGTAATTTTGTGGGTTCTAAGCGGATTTGGTATTATAAATTGAAACCCGTACTAAATTGTGGGTGGGTTTAATATTAGCCAAAAATTCGATGGATACACGCATGGATATTTGCCAAACCCGCAGCTTTTTTAAAATTATTTTTTAATTTAATTTTAATTAAAGAAACATTTAAATCTAAAAATACAATTACATACTTATTATAATTTTGATTAAATTTTCTTTAACTTAATACTTGAATTATTTCATTATTATAATTTTGTTCTTTGGATTAGTATTTAAAAAGTATTATTCTTTAGATTAAGTATAAAGTACACAAATTTATAAAAAAAAAGCCACAAGTTTTATCTAAAAATAACAATTATGTTGAATTGATGTTATAATTTTAATTTTCCATTTATATTGGTTAAATTTAGAATTGAGTATGTTATATATAATTTTATGTTATTATTATAAATTTGCATATTGAACATTTACGATTTCAAATGTGGAAACCCGCAAAAAATCCATCAGATATCTATTCTGGGTTTAGTAATTGTCAAAACCTGCAGCATGTGGGTTTGATAATTTAAATTTTATGCGGGTATGGGTTTGGTAATGGCAAATCCGCTATGGGTGGCTGCCATCCCTAAGTAATATAAATGCATACAACAAGAATTTAAAAAAAATCAAACTGGTATAATTAGTAATCAATAGTTTTTTGAGACATTGTCCCCAAAAACTTAACATGACTCAAAAGTGGTTGATTATTGCTAAATATAATAGTATTTAGTTATAATATAACTCGACAAGTTCAGGGTCAAACTATAGGGAGTTCAAAAATCTAGTATTCAACTATTAAATATAAATAATTGTAGAAAAAAGAAGTTAATAAAGAACTGTCTAAATTAAACAAGGGTCAAGGCTATGGGATCCACTGTTAGTATTTAAATAATAGTCATAATACTCTCTTATATTTATATTTTATATTTTTCTTACCATTTTGAATATTATGTGACTTAGATCTTAATTAACCACATTATGCATAACTATAAGAATTAAGTACATAAATGTGCCATAATTGTATTGGAGTATTCTTACTATTGTGTTAGTGTGTTAACATTATGTCTAAATATCCATATAGATCCAAGGGAATCTAGTTTTGCAAATAAATATGACATGAAAACGGATAGTAGAAAATACAACTTATAAATATGTAATTAAATCAATAAACTTAAAACTCACTCGAAAGAGTAAATAAATTCATGATTTGAATCCTTGAACTTTACCCTTCACTTTAACTTAGAAAATTAATCACTCATATTGATAAGGAAAACACTTATTTTATTTAACAAATTTGTGAAGTAGAATACAAGAAAATTGAAAATAAAAGAGAAGAGAAGAAGCAAATCTCTTATTAGTAACTACTCTTTTCCCTAAAATTCATCCTAAATTTATAACAATTTTCTTTACAAAACTCTCCTCTAAAATTCTACACAAATTCTCCACCCATTTATGAAATCTTTTGCCTTTATACAAGCAAATTCTCTGATCAAATGTAGGTAGTTACATGATATTTTTGTTGAGTTTGAAACCACTACCTTTTGATGGGCTTTAGTAATACAATCTAAGGATCTAAAATTGTAACCATTAAGAAATGTTGGATTCAACATAATCAATTACTATAATTGAAGGTAAATTGGGACCATCCATTGCATCTTTTGTCAAGGTAGTTGAACTACTAAATTCATAAGTGTAAATTTAGTGCAATGAGGTGCATGTGAGTTTAGATACATGACACGATGTCAGCCTTTCAGAATTAACATTGGATCGAAGGGCTAGCAATTCTTTCAAAAACTTCTGAGTCTCTGAAATCCAAATTTCATATTGATTTTTCCAATCCAAGCATCATGAACTTAAGATTTACCTAAAAAGCACAAAAATCGTACATAAAAACAAGTAGAAATAGACAATTCATAAAATGAATTAGGAATTTGTAAATGTGATGAAATTATTAGTGTTATCAATACTATAAGTGAAAAATTGTTAATTTTAACCTTTATTTAGTGTTTGCTTTCTAGTGTTAGTCAACCACTATTAATAATACTCTTTCTAGTATTAGTTTACAAGCTAATTGAATAACATTAGAAAGTGCACATTTAATAGAGGTTTAAATTATTATTTTTCACTTACAATATTGATAACTCTAAGAACTTTATCACATTTACAAATCCTTAACCCATTTATGAATTATCTTTTTCTATTTGTTTTTTGGTATGATTTTTGTCTTTTGTAGGTAAATCCTAAATTCATGATGCTTGGATTAGAAAAGTGGACATGAAATTTGGTTTTTGCAGACTTAGAAGCCTTTGGAAAAATTGATAGCCTTTCAATCCAACATTAATTTTGAATGCCAGAAATTGTGCCACGTATCGGATTTCATGTGCATTTTGTTGCACTATATTTAATACTTATCGATTTAGTAGTTCAATGACATTGGCAAAAGAACTAATGGGGGTCCGAATTTGACTTCATTTTAGCCATTAATTATGTTGAATGCAACATTCCATATTGGTTGCAATTTTAGACCTTTGGATTGTATTAGCAAAGCTCATCTAAAGATTGTGGTTGCAAGCTCACCAAAAATATCATGTAAATGCCCATATTTGATCAACTTAGAATTTGGCTATATAAAGGCAAGAGATTTCGTAAATGGGTGCATAATTTTGCAATGGATTCTAATGGCGAGTTTCATGAAGAAAATTGGTGTAAATCTAGAGTGAGTTTTAGAGAATAATGTAGTTAATAAGAATTTCTCTTCTCTTTTGTTTTCAATTTCCTTTTATTGTATTTTCACAAATTTGCTAAATAAAAAGAGTATTTTGCTAGCCAATATGAGTGACTAATTTTCTAAATTTAGTTGAAGTGTGAAGCTTAGAATCAAATTGTGGAATTAAAGACTCTTTCAAGTCAGTTTTATGTTTATTATTTTTAGTTATGTATTTATAACTTGTATTTTTTATTTCCATTCCATATTAATTTATAGATATATATCTTCTTGTATCTATATGGGTATTTATATCTAATGTTGACATAGCAATACAGTAGTGGGAACATTCTAATATGGATGTTGCACGTTATATACTTGATCCTCATATGTATTTATAGAGTGGTTAATTAAGAATTGAGTCACATAATTTTCAAACTAGAAAAAAATAAAAAATATAAATATGAGAGAGTATTTTGACCATGTTTGAATGTCAAGAGTGGTCCGGTCACTTTATGACCTATTTTTTAAAAAAAAATTAGACTATTCTTTCTTAACTTCCATTTCTACAATTATTTTCATATAATAATTAATAACTATATTTTTAAATTCTCTATTGTTCGACTCTAGACTTACCGTATTATATTATAGTTAGGCACTCTTATACTTGGGGTTAATCAACCGCTTATGAGTTGTGTCAGTAGTAAAGTGATAGACTAAAATAATACTTGTAGTCATTTAATATTTTATAAGTAATGAAACCAAAATAAACTTAAAATGGGTAAGGATATTTCCACCCACTAATTTTGTAAAACCACCCTAATTTCAAAAAATAATTTTAATAAATTAAATTATTTTTTTGAAAATACAAATTAATGAGCAGTTTGAACAATTAATTAATTATATCCTTCTTATAATTTTATTTTTTCAGTTTAGGATTTTTGAAAATCCTTGGACACATAAGTTTGCTTTAAAATAAGTTGATTTTGGCAACAAAACAAGTGAAAAATGAAGAAATTTGAGAGAGACAATGGAAAAGGGCTATTCACGTTTTAGAGCGAGAGAATAACAAGTGAAGAAGATGAGAGGAAGAAGAAGATAAAGGTTGAAACCCGAAACTAGCTGGCTAGCTAGCCAAAACAAGTGGCTAGCCGCTTGCTCTCAGGTTTGCATGCTGCTAGCTTCTTGTTTTAGGTGGCTAATCGGCTCCCTTCTGCATTTTTGCACTCTTTCACTGTTCGACTGAGTTTTAATCAATTCCAAGACCATTTTGTGAGCCCAAAAAATTTCAAAAGCCATTTTTAATGCATGAGACATGATGAAACACATTCAAAAATTATGAATTCAAACATATAACACATTTATCATGTATATGCATTACACAATTACTAAGCATGAAAAATATTCGAAGGATGAAAATTCACGCATATAACTTATGTTAATCTTATAATACTGATTTTGATGATAACAAAACTTATATTTTCTTAATTAAAATGTTTGGGTTATTAAAATGAATTTCTTAAAGCTATAGACATGTTTAAAGAAGCTTAATGACCGTTAACTTGAGTTGGAAAATCATTTTTTTACAAAACATTATCAAAATATAGATTCTGGAAATTACCCTTGAACTATTTATTATAAAAGGCGAACTAATAATTTACAGAAAATATTTGGTCTTTAAAATTGTTTCAGAGCATTCTGGAAATTAATGGTGAACCGTTTATTATTAACGGTGAACTGATAATTTACAGAAAGGAGAAAACTTTCTAATCTTGAACGGTTTAGCAAAAACAGAAATCTAAGTTTGTTTTGTAGGATTCTGCAAATAAATGACGATCTGATAACCTCAAACAGTAAACCGTTTATTTAAAATCTAAGCACAACGGCTATTTGGACAAGTCAAAACAATAAACTGATAGCAAAAAACGGCAATCCAATTATTATCATAAAGTGAACAACGGCTAATTTTCAGCTCCAACTATAAAATGACTCAATCAAATTCAAATTAATAAAGATAAAACAATTGTCATTGAGCTTACTACTGAGAAAATATACATCATTGGGGTTTAAACTTGTTTTTGTTTCATTGATTCACACTTTGAGATTTTATTTGTAATCATATACATTGTGTGAGAGATTGGTTGATTATAATCTGTGTTTTTTAGTGATTGTAAGTGTTGGGATACACTTGGGTTAAGAGATTGAGAATAATCTCTTGTTGTAAATGTTCATTAACACCTCTGAAGTCAATTGTAAGTGTTGTTGAAGCCTTAGAGGCTTGCTTAGTGGAATCCTCAAGCCCGGTGAACTTGGAGGCGTGGACGTAAACACGGTTGGCCGAACCACGTAAAAATCACGTGCTTGATCTCTCTTCCTTTATCCTTTTCATTTCAAGCATTGTTGAAATTATTGTTTTTGATTTTATTAAAACATTAATTTAAATTGTTGTGTGGTTTTATTTGTTTAAGTTTTAAGAACCCAATTCCCCCCCTCCCTTGAGTAGCCTAGTTAGTATTTCAACTTATTTATCATGCTTATACAACACATAATCATCATGAATAGAAATTCAATCAATTTTGATAGTCTCAATATGATGAATAGAGATGTTAATGTGAAAATCTCAACATCCTAAGTTCATGTCAAATTTCTGAAAATTATTCTTCGCAAAGAGGTTTCGTAAAAATATTAGCAAGTTATTTTTCCGTAGAAACAAATTCTAATGCAATATCTCCCTTTTGAACATGATTTTTTAAAGAATGATGTCTAATCTCTATATGTTTGGTCCGAGAATGTTGAATGGAATTTTTTGATAGGTTTATGGCACTAATATTATTACACATAATAAGAATTTGATCAAGGTTAATGCCATAATCTCTAAGGGTTTGTTTCATCCAAAGGGCTTGTGCACAACAACTACCGGTGGTAATATATTCAGCCTCAATGGTTGAAAGTGCAACCAAGTTTTGCTTTTTACTAAACCCTGAGACAAGTGAATGACCTAGAAAGTGACAAGTTCTACTAGTACTCTTCTTATCAACCTTATAACTAGTAAAGTCAACATTTGAATAACAAGTTAAATTTATATGGGTTTCTCTAGGATACCAAAGGCCAAAATTTATAGTTCTACTCAAATAAAAAAAAATTCTTTCTACAGCAAGCAAATTAGATTCCTTAGAACATGATTGAAATCATGCACACAAGTATACACTAAACATGATATCAGGTCTACTAATAGTTAAGTAAAGTAAAGATCTAATCATACCTCAATATGTTTTGACATCAACTTCTTTCCCTTTTTCATCTTTGTTAAGCTTGGTTGTTGAGCTCATTGAAGTACTTTTAATCTTTCCATCTTTAAGTCCAAATCTTTTGAGTAAATCTCTCAAATATTTGGCTTGATTGATTAAGATTCCTTATTCATTTTGTTTCATTTGCAATCCAAGAAAATACTTCAATTCTCCCATCATGCTCATCTCAAATTCTTTGCTCATATAAGATGAAAATTCCTAACACAAAGACTCATTAGTAGAACTAAAAATAATATCACCAACATAAATCTGAACAATAAGTATATCTTGATTCTTATGCTTAATAAATAGTGTAGTATCAGCTCTTCTCATTGAAAAACTATTTTCCAAAAGAAATTTACAAAGCCTATCACACCAAGGTCTAGGTGCTCATTTTAATCCATACAATGCCTTTGACAACTTATAAACATGATTTGAAAATTTTTCATTTTCAAAACCATAGGGTTATTTCACATAGGCTTTTTCCATAATGTAACTATTTAGAAATGCACTTTTGACATTCATTTGATATAAAATAAAATTCTTATGACATGCAAATGCTAAGAGCATCCTAATGAATTCTAATCTAACTGCAGGTGCAAAAGTTTCATCAAAATCAATTCTTTCTTCTTGGTTGTAACCTTGAGCTATTAATCTAGTTTTATTCCTCACAACCATACCGAATTCATTCATTTTATTTCAAAATACCCATTTAGTACCTATGATAGATTGATGTTCGGGTTTAAGAACTTATTTCCACATGTTATTTCTTTTAAATTGATTTAACTCTTCTTGCATTGCCATAATTCAAGATTCATCGTTTTCTATATCTGCAAAGGATTTTGGTTCAATTTGAGATATGAATGCAGTATGTGCACATGTGTTCTTAAGTAATGATCTAGTGGTTATACCTCGTGAGGGATCATCTAAAATTAATTTTTTAGGGTGAGAAGAAATATACCTCCACTCCTTAGAGAGTGTTTAAGAATGAATTTCATTTTGCCCTATATTAGCTTGTTCTTCTCATTGCTCCTCTTGATTCTCACATGGTAAAACATCTTGTTTGGCATTTAAAGGTTTTTCTTGTTGTACTTCTTCATCCGCATCCTTATCAACAACAACTTTCTCTATAGATGAGGGGTTAAATTTATCAAACGTAACATGCATGGATTCTTCAACAATCAAGGTTCTTTTATTGTACACTCTATAAGCTTTGCTAGTGTTTAAATCTTTAATAAAAATACCAACGTCAAATTTTGGATCAAATTTACCAAGATTGTCTTTAGTATTCAATATAAAATATTTGCATCCAAAAATTTTGAAATAACTAATGTTGGGTTTTCTGTCTTTCCAAAGCTTATAGGGAGTTTTATTAAGAAACGATCTAATTAAAACACGATTCAAGACATAGGATGCGATATTTAACAGCTTCGGCCCAAAAGTATTTTGGTAATGCATTCTCATTCAACATGGTCCTAGCCATCTCTTGAATAGATCTATTATTTCTTTCAACAACTCCATTTTGTTGTGGAGTCCTAGGTGATGAAAATTGATGTTTGATACCAAAATCATTACAAAAACTCTTAAATGCATGATTTTCAAATTCTCCACTGTGCAATAAAATAGCCTTTTTCACTTTGAACCTTTTTATAGAAAACTTTAAAGGCATCAAAGACATCATTCTTAATAGCTAAGAACACTACCCATGTATATCTAGAATAATCATCTACAATTACAAATGCATAATATTTACCACTTAAATTAGTATATCTAGAAGGTCCAAACAAGTCCAAGTGAAGAAGCTAAAGTGGTTTTGAAGTAGAAATATGATTTTTGTTTTTGAAAAAAATTTTGAGTTGTTTTCCAAATTGACACGCTTAGCAAATTTCATTTTTTTCAAAACCAATTTTTGGAAGACCTTTAACTAAATCATTTTTAGAAATCTTTGAAATCAAATCCATGCTTGCATGTCTTAGTCTTCTATGCCATAAACAACTATCATCATGTAATGTGGAAAAACATTTATCATGAGTAGATGCACAATCTATATCAATCGTATAAACATTAACACATTTTTTTCCAACAAGGAAGACTTTATCATCACATGTATTTTAAATAAAACATATTGTTTTATCAAAAATAACTTTATATCTTTTATCACACAATTGACTAATACTAAGCAAATTATGTTTTAGATTTTCAACTAAGCACATATTTTCAATAAAAGTAGAAGATTCTTTACCGACATTACCAATACCAATGATTTTTCCTTTTGAATTATCTCCAAAGGATAAATCTCTACTATTTTCGATCTTGATAAAATTTGAGAACCATGAATAATCACCGGTCATGTTTCTTGAACATCGACTGTCCAAATACCATTTATTTCTTTTTCCCTTTTTCTTTGATTCCTGTAGAAAAGATCTTAAGTTTTAAATACCCAAAACTTTTTGGGTCCTTGAGTGTTAGTAACGGTTCCCTTTGGAACCCAAACACATTTGATTTCATAATACACATTTCTCTTAATAGGGTATCTATAATTCATGTGACCATTTCCACCATAATAATGACAAACAATTTTATGATCATTAGTGGAGGTAGCCTTAACAAAATAATTTTTGTAATATTTTTGTTTCAAGTTAGGCTTATACCCATGTCCTCCTTTATCAAACACACATTTTTGAAAGCTGAGTAATTTTTCTAAGTTCTTTTGACCATGTGTGAATTTTAACACAATCTCATGGAGCTTATTGCTCTTCTTTTTAAGCTCTTCTTTTTCTTTGATCAAGTTATCAACATGTAATTTTTTATATTCATATGAAGTGCTTTGTTTACCTTTTAAGGATGCAATTCTACCATACAATAATTCATTATCTAATTCTAGTCGTTTGATCTTTTCATTTAGTAAATCATTATATTTTTGCAAGGCATCCTTTTTATTTGAAAGTTCTAGCATTTGCTTCTTAAAACACACATTTTTCTTACCAATTTTTATAATATCACTATGCAACTCCTTAAAAGCATCATACAATTCATTATAAGTTGGAAGATCATTTACCTAATCAAGTTCATCTTCCCCTATTGCTGTAAGTGTCAAGTTTGACACTTCTTTTGATTGTTCTTTATCGTGTGATTCTTTATCACTATCATCCCAAGTTTTCACCATGACTTTCTTCTTGAGTTTGTTAAGAAGAGGGTATTCTGATTTTATATGGTCAGGCTTCATGCATTCATAGCATATGATTGCTTCTTTCTTCTCCTTTTAGTTTTTTAAGTTTATGAATTTTCTTCGCTCACCAGATTTCTTGAAAAACTTCCTGAATTTTCTGTCTATCATAGCCATTTCTTCATCTTCAAATTTGCTTTCCTCATCACTTTTAGGTTTTAATGCTTTCAAGGTAAAGCTTTTTTTCTTTTTATCTTCGTCTCCTCTTTCAGCTGCTAAATCCTCTTTATAAGAAATAAGTGAGCCAATTAAATCATCAATAGATAAAGTATTTAAATCTTTGGCTTCACTAATGACACTTGTCTTAGGTCTTCATTCTTTTGGTAATGACTTAATAATTTTCTTTTCCTAGAGCTCCTAAAGTGTTCACAATATCCGTAAATCTAGTATACATAAAATGCACCTCTCATTTTGTTCCATTTAAAATAACTCATATTACCTATTGTATCTACTAATTTTAGATTCTTTAACGTGGTTTGTTCCTTCATAAACTACTTCAAGTTTCTTCTAAATCTCACAAGTATTAGAACAACCTAAAATTCTATGAAACTCTTTCTTATCTAAGGCGCAAAACAGGGCATTCATACCTTTGGAGTTTAAACAAGCTTTTCTCTTCTTCAGCTCATTCCATTCATGTGAAAGTTTTGGAATATCCTCTCATTCTTCATGTTTAGTGGTAAGCATAAATGGACCATCACAAACAACCTCACATATTTCATAATCTAATGCTTGCAAATAAATTCTCAGGCTAGTTTTCCAATATGGGTAGTCATTTGCATAAAAAAAAAAGTGGCCTAGTTGTAGACCAACCTTCCCTAAATGTGAAATCATTTTGGGTTGTCATGGATCTTTTACTCTAGACAGTTAAGTCTTAACAAGAGTACATCGCTCTGATACCAAATGAAATTCTAGCTAAGCAACCCAAGAGGAGGGGTGAATTGGGTTTTTAAAACTTAAGCAAATAAAACCATATAATAACTTAAACTAATGCCTTAATAAAATCAAAAGCAATAAATTTAACAATAGTCAAAATTAAAAGGATAAGAGAAGAGAGATCAAACACGTGAGTTTTTATCTGGTTCGGCAAAACCTACTTATGTCCACGCTTCCAAGCAAACCAAGCTTGACGATTTTACTATCCAAGCCTCCAAGGCTTCAAGTTCTTACAATTCACTTTCAAGGTGTTAATAAACCTTAACAAATGGTGTTTCACTCACACACACCTTTCCTCAAGTGTTTCCCACACTTATACTCACACAAATTTGATAATGAATTTAAAAATTAAAACAAGAACTCTCTTTTAGAGTAAATGTACAAGCGATAGCTCAATGATAACTCAATGTAAGAAGATTTACAAAATGGAAGCTCAAGAGATATTGTATGAACTAATTTTTGCTTGAAAAACTTGTTAGATTTAATTTTGTTTTGAGTTTATATAGATTTGATAAGTAAACTAACCGTTATTGAACTTGAGAGAATAGCTGGTTAGCCTATTGATTTAGCGGTTAACCACTTAGACTTTTGTGGCAAGTTACTGTTACAAATTTGGCTCTAAAATTTGAAAATTTTGCCCCAGGTAATTAGCTGCTTATTTTCAGGTGGCTAATCGCTACCTTTCTGTCTTCCAAGCATATGTTTAATATTTATAGTTTGGCCTTAAAACTTTTAAAAATAAAAATATGATCCAATATTTTTGAAAATTATATTAAGGCCCAAAATGTTTATATTTTTACAAAAAGATCTAAATCTAGAATTTAAAACAATAATTGTTGAAATCAAAGATTGCAAAACCTTTTTATTTTAATCCATATCTTGAAAAATAACCAATTTCATAAAATACTTAGCTTATAATTATAAAATCTTTGGTTTATGAAAAATAATGATTTATTAAACAAAATCTTGAGTTTTTTAAATGCTAAGTCATGCATAAATTAAATCATACTAGCTTTACAAGATTTGTAGCAATGAAGGCACTTTGCGCTAATACTTGTTCTTGGTTAAGCCGTTATTCATTGAGTGTTTTGAGCTCGATTTCACTTGATTCACTTGAATAAATTTTGCTCTTCAAAAACTAGTGAAATTGTGAAATATAATAACACATATTTATTATTATCAAAATTACAATTTGTATAGCCCTTTAGGCTAACAGATTCAACCTATTTAATCCCCTCCTTCTTGCAATTAAAAAATATAAAAAAGAATTGCTACATATTTTTTATTTAAAACATACACAAAATTTTACAATCTATAACTTTCTATAAATATAGAACTAAACAAAAGAAAATCTTAAGAAAATAATTATTGATGTTTAACGCGACTTATTTTTCATTTGTCCATGCAATTTCTTGAGTAATAGTGAGCTTGTCACCTGCTGCACTTGAAATTGATTCCAAATAATCATCCATAATATATATAGCATATGTTTATGGAAAAAAATTAAAGAAGGGGAAAAATGAACTGCGAGTAGGTATAGGCACCAATACTAATAATAGTAAAAGAATATGTTAAAATTTTAAATACTAATAATAATAAAGGAATATGTTAGAACTTTAAAGAAGATCTATGTTCCCTAGGTAGCATTATGTTTAGAGAAGAAACTTTTTCTTAAAAGTGTAGAAGATATAACACCAACTCTAAGTTTTTATAGTAAATACTTAAGGATTTTAATGTTTGTGAAAAATTTACATAAATAGTAAGTTTATAAATTTTTAATTAAAAAAGTAGAGGTGGGTAAAGCCTAAATCAATTTTTTTCTTTAAAGCTTAATAATTTGAGACATTAAAATATTGAATTATTATTATAAAGTGTTAGTAGGTTATTTGGTGAAACATTTTTTGATTCTTAAACCCAAATTGTACTCCATTTGTAGTTAATTTCAATCAGTGACCCATTAACAATCTAATCTACTAAAGATAGACCCAACAATCATTTTTATCTAATAAAGATAAACACATCCCGTCTTTAAGGCCTCTTGATCGCAAGGTAAAGAGACATCATTTACTGAGCATTAAATATACTTTGGACAAACACAAACACTCACATCCTCTCTCTTTTTATATTTTCAGTTTATTATAGTTGAGGCTCTGGATATTTAACTCAAGTGTAATATGGTTTTCGCAAAAAACAATGTGGCACCCTACATTATTTCTTTGGTTTGTAGGTTTGGGTAGAGGTGGCCAATGGGCTGGACTGCAGAAGGCAAGCATAAGTACGACATATGTCTGTACAATACGGTACGATACGAGCACGTTTTGGTAGAGCACCCGACACAGTACAACACACACATGGGTCGGGCCGGGCTAGAAATTTTAGACATGTGGGCCTTAAAAGAACGACATGCGAAAAGACACATAATAAGCACCCTTTATTGGTGCGCTAGCACTCGGCCCGTAGGCCATCAATAGCACGTGGGCCAAAGTATATCAAAGTAATTTTTTTTAAGAAAAAGGAAAAATAAAACGTTATGAACTTATGATTTTACAAATATTTTAAAATTAAATTTTTTAATATATTTTGTTAAATTAATTTAAGTCTCAGTTTTAAAAAAATTCTAATTGTTTTATGTTTATCATTTATTAAATGAATAAATAAATATCATGATCTTATAAATGATATATCAAAATTTTACGACATTAATATTTCATTTTTATGAAATCATAACTTAGTTAACGAAAATATATTTCATTTGTGATTTGTGAATGAAATATTTTTCATATTTATACACAACAAAATAAAATTATTAATGAAATTTTTTTATTTTTTATGATAAATTAAAAGTTACACTGCAATTAACAATGGTTTGCATTAAGTCCAATTATAATTTTAATTTTTATTAATCATTACCATGATCTATGAAATTAAATTTATGTACTGTTGTGTTATAATTAGTAATTGTGAAATTAAATATTTAAATATATAGTTATGAAATTATGATAAACTGATAATAAAATGTTAATTGTTCCTTAATAGTTAATAAAAATTATTGTTGTTGTTATTATTAATTAATTAATTAATTTAATATTATTATTATTATCATTATTATTGTATGGACTGATGGGCTGAAAAAGCATACTAGGCACGTGGGCTTAAAAAAGTACATGGGCTTTAAAAGCATGTGGGCTTGAGGTAAACAAAAAAAAAGTTATGGGCCTTTTTTGGGCGTAGCCCGAGCACGGCACAAGTGGGCTCATGCCGTGGGTCATGTTGGGCTTTAAAAAAAAAATTAAGCACGACGCAACACGACCCACCAATTTGGTGGGACTTGCTGTGCCAGTCCATGGGCCCTAATGGGCCTTAGTTTCATGTGCCGGCATGGCCCGTTGGCCATCATTAGGTTTGGGCACCCAACAACAAGCACTAATGTCGTTATCATTGAAGACTCAGCTAGCTCTTTCACAACCAATCTTATAGTAAACAAACCCTTGCTGTAAATCTAAATTTCTTGGCATTAAGGATTTGTTTCAATTTTTTATTTTTATTTTTTAAGAATGAATGGAAAAATCTAAATTAAATTTTATTTCTTTACCTACTTAGGATTCAAACTAGGGCAACCAATGAAAAACAACTGTTTGAAATTAAACCACTCAATTTGTTTGAATTCATTTGTTGCATTAAGCCTTTTTTTCTTTTTTCATAATGTAAGGCTTAATATATATATGTTAAATTCTTTTAATTAATAATTATCTCCTTCTATAAAGTTTGTAAAACCAAAAAAAAAAAAAAGAACACATCAAGTTAATTTTACTAGTTCACAAACCAAATAAGGTACGAAAACACTAGTGTGCAAACCAAACAAGGTATGAAAACTTTCAATGTGAGAATTTTACAAAAGCAAGTGGTAAAGCCACCGATCTTTATAACAGTTCCCCTTGAATTCACTACTTTAATTATATACAACTTTTCTTATGTGTAGTGATTTTAGATATGCTTAGCACTACCTTATTAAAACCTAACTATAAAACCTAGTAGGACAAAACTTGGTCAAAGGAAAAATAGTATAGTGAACAATTGTCTAATATAAGTGCACAAGTTCTTTTTTGATACCTTAAAATAACATGATTAGTGGAGTGTATTTGCATGACATCTAGCTTTGTTGGAGCTCATGATTGTACAAGAATTATTGGTTTTAACTTCCTTTATTGAATTTAGGCTAAGTATAGGAAATTTGGACAACCCTCAACCCTTGAGCTAGTTTTTGGGTTGAGTTAGGCCCGTAGGCTCTTATATGGCATCAAAGACAGACTTAAGAATGAGTGGGCCCATATTACCTTACCATTTGACAAGGATTAATAAAAAAGATTGGTTTGCACTTAACGGGTGGTGTTAGAAAGAGTATCCAACATTGACTGAGTAATGAACTTGGGTTAAGTATATAAGACTTGAACAACCCTTGACTCTTGAGATAGCTTTTGAGTTAAGGTAGGCCTGCAGGCTGCTTTAAATGTATCCTCTTTGAACCTATGCAATGTAAAAGCATTGGACATTGGAAGATTTAAAATAAAAGTCAATTTTCATGTCCTCTGAATATAATGGTTTGATTAAGTGTTTATGGTATTAGAGCTCAACTTATGGTGAATTTGAGGTATGGTCAATTTACTTTTGTTAGGACATAGGGTGCCTCACTTAGTCGGGGTGTACAGGCGGTTTTGGTTTTTTTGGGGATAAAACAAGAGTGGGATGATGGTGGAAATGGGTAAGGTTCAAATATGGACTCAGAGAGCTTGTCAAGTCACCTTAGAATTGCAAAACAATGGAAAGCAGATTAGAGGTAGAGTTAGGAGTAGCCGACGACCACACTCCGATGCTTAAATTAGAGTTAAATTATTTCAGGTTTGAGAGCTTGCAGACTCTTAGTAATGATGGCTAGAGGTTGAAGAAAACCTTAGCCCCTAGTGTTGTGTGTGTGTGTTACTATCATAAAAATAAAAGTTGAGTATTTTTATATAGAGTGCCTCAACTGCCTTACCACTTAGCGTTATTTTATTAGCCCTCTTTACCACTGCCCTGCCACCTGGAATTATTTTATTGGCCTTATTTGCTGTCATGGCAAAGATATTTTTTGTCCTTCATTCATGCGACTGTTTGGGCATTTCAGAATGTGTTGAGAACAAGTTGGAGGCACATACACGTGTTAGGCGTAGAGGGATAGTCCTGCGTACCTCTATTGAGGTTGCTAAGGATTGCAGGCATGGCAGGTGGTCCCAACTGTCCTAGTAACTACTTTTTTTTTGCTTATTTACAAGTGTGACAAATCATTTTTCCTTTTTTTTCAGCACAAATATTCCTTCATTCATTCCCTATTTTATACTAGAAAATCAATCAATCTTTTAGGATAAGGCCTCCTTTATCACTTCATACTTTTTTGAATATTTCTTGACCTTTCTACCCTTACATAATGTACCACAAATACCCTTTGAAGCACCTAAGGTACCTGGCATAAGCCGATATCCTTTCAATGACTTTTTCTTCCGTGATAAAACTTTTTATCGTCACGTAGCACTTTGTCACTTGGTCTTCCACTTCTTCCCCAAACAATTTTTTTTTTAATTAGTTGAAATTTAAGTCTATTAAAAAAATCTTAAGATGGATAATCTTATGTATCACAGAGTGGATAAATGCTCTTTCAATCTCTAAGATTTTAAACAACTACCTTATTGGTCCTTGGCTTTTTAAAAACAATCCAAAAGGTCCTTGTGTATATGTTTCTTTTGAAATATATGCCTCTACATGTCTAATATAATGTAAAATATAACAAAAATATAACTATAAAAGTAATGACATAGAAATTTTAGGTAACTTTTAAAAATATCATAACTAACCAAGCAATTAACTTGAACTTTAAGAACTAAAGAAGAATTTAGCCATCAAAAGAGTTAGTTGGACTAGGGGTGTCAATTTGTGCAATCATATTGTGTTCATGTCGTGTCTTATTCATATTATGTAAAATTTAAGCAAACATAGATACAATCAATTTATTAATTGTGTCAAAACATCAAAACACTGATACGAATAAAAACTATAGAAGAATTTAGCCATCACAAAGAGTTGGTTGGACTGGAGGTGTCAACTTGTGCAATCACATTGTTTTCATGTCGTGCCTTATTCATTTTATGTAAAATTTAAGCAAATATAAATACGATCAATTTATTAATTGTGTCGAAACATTAAAACACAAATATGAATAAGTTTATAATACTATATAGATATGATAAAAATAATTAATTTACTGTTTAATACATGTGTGTGTGTGTTACTCATTTTTTTCAATAATGTTACCACATATTATAATATATATATATATATTATTGTTTATGTCATAAACAAGTAATTATGTTAAAATGGTCAAATAAGGACACAACCTAGTTATTTATGGTGTTGTGTCATGTCAACTTATTTATTAATCATGTTAATCTTTGTCAACACGAATATGGAGAAATTGTATCCGTGTTGTGACCCATTTTGCCACCTCCGTTAGACAAGGTTTGCTTACCAATTGTTAACCATACTTCTAAGCTAAAAGACGGTTTTAAACCTTTAATTTAAAGGAAATTCCTTTTGAAAAGAAAAAAAAGAATTGCTTTAACATTTATGTCATTCTTCTAATTTGCACAATCCATGTCTAGCAACCTAACATTAATTGATATATCATTATGCTTTATGTTTAAAATATGTTAATTAAAAATTTTAAAATCAAAGGCTTACATGGGTGATTCCAATAGCTAAGAAGCGCATGCTGCATCATTTTTAACCATAAAAAATTGAACGCCTGTTTTATTAGTGATGTAGTTTTTTATTTCATCCAATAATTTCTTATGATTTTCTATGTTTATCGTAACTCGACCTTCAATGGTCACTATGCTAATATAATTGAATAACATGGATCATGATATAGATGTGTAGCATGAAAATTTCATGCAATGTGATCTTAATATGCCTATTTCTAACTAGTCTACCTTAAACCTTATTAAGATCAAACCTTACAAAAAATTAGAGTGTGAAGAAACCAAAACTTTATTTTTGCAGAAAATAATCTTAAATATCTAGAAATTGAAATAACTAAGAATGTCCATATTATAAGAGCATCTAAAATCACAAACTCTCACTAAAACTGAATATTCTTAAATAACATGACACCCATACGAGTAGTGTGCTCATGAAACATCTTGGGTGGCAGTTCCTTAGTAAGCGGATCCGCAAGCATGAAGTTTGTGCGAATGTGCTCTATAGACAACTGTCCACTCTAAACTCTTTCTTTAACAATTAGGAACTTGATGTTTGTATACTTCAACTTTGTCAAGTTCCTGTTGTTATTGGAATATAGCAATGCTGACTTGTTGTCACAAAATAACCTGAGTGGTGTATCAACACCATCTACTATACGCAGTTTCGTGACAAAATTCCATAACCATATCCCATGATTGGATGCCTCATAACATGCTATGAACTCTGCTGCCATCGTGGAAGAGGCTATAAGAGACTGTTTAGCACTCTTCCAAGAAACAGCACCTCTAGCTAGCAGATAGATGTAACCTGAAGTGGATTTCATACTATCTTGGCATCCAGCAAAATTGGAGTCAATATACACTACAATCTCAAGCTTATCCGACCTCTGATATGTGAGCATGTAGTCTTTTGTTCTCTGTAAGCATTGTAAGACCGTTTGGTTGTTTTCCGATGGTCTACTCATGGATTACTTAAATATCTGCCCAACATCCCAGTAACATACGCTATATCCGGTCGCGTACAAACCTGAGCATACATCAGACTTCCTACTCTGACGCATAATGAATCTTCTGCATTTTTTTTTCAAAGTCATTCTTAGGACATTGATTGAGACTAAACTTGTCTCTTTTAGCCACAAGGATATCTCCTGGTTTGCAATCTTGCAAGCCATATCTTTTGAGAATTGTTTCAATATAGCTCTTTTGTGATAATCCCAGAATACCCTGAGAGTGATCTCAATGTATCTGTATGCGTAATACAAAAAAAGCGTCACCAAGATCTTTTATCTAAAAATTCTTAGTTAGAAATCTCTTAGTGTCGTGCACTAAGCTTATATCACTACTGGCAAGTAAAATCCCATCGACATATAAAACCAGAAAAATATAGTTACTCCCACAAAACTTATGGTATATACAATCATCGACTAAATTTATTTTGAAACCAAATGAGATGATCACTTGATGAAACTTGAAATACCATTGTCGAGATGCTTGTTTGAGCCCATAGATAGATTTCTTAAGTTTGCAAACCACATTCTTTGGGTCTCTGGACACAAAGTTTTCTGACTGCACCATATAGATTGTCTCATCAATGTTTCCATTGAGAAACGTTGTTTTTACATCCATCTGATGTAACTTAAGATCAAAATGTGCCACTGATGCCATTATAATCCTGAAAGAGTCTTTCAAAAAAACCGGAGAGAAAGTCTTTTTATAGTCGATACCTTTTGCGATAAGACGTGCTTTGTACCTCTCCACATCACCTTTCGAATCCCTTTTGGTCTTAAATATTCATTTGCAACCAATAGGTTTCGCATCTTGTGGCATTGAGACAAAATCTCATATGTCATTGCCTTTCATAGACTTCATCTCTTCATTCATGGCATCAATCCACTTTTGAGAGTTAGAACTTTCCATAGCTTGACGGAAATTGATTGGATCATCTTCCATCATGCCGATGTCTACCTCATGTTCTTGGAGAAATATAATGTAATCATCTGGCAATGCACTTCTGTTTTCTCTAGTAGATCTCCTTAATGGTATAGGTTTTTAAGATGGTAAAGTTTGTTTTTCTAGAACAACTTCTTCTATAGGGGGTTCTCCAACATTGTCTTGATTTGTTGTGTCTTGAGCAAAATCAGAAATGAAACCCTGATCAATGTCAATAACACCTATGGGAATATCAACATATTCTTTTTCAAAGACAAAGTCCCTAACTATATCTCCCCCCATAAACTCGACATCCTCAAATAACCGAGCATTTCCTGACTTAAAAATCGATTTCATCGTTGGATCATAAAACTTGTACCCCTTGGATCGTTCAAAGTATCCAATAAAATAACAACTCACTGTTCTTGAGTCCAGTTTCTTCTTATTAGGCATATAAAGTCTTGCCTCAATTGGACATCCCTAAACATGTAAGTGCTTGAGACTAGGTTTTTTACCTATCCAAAGCTCATAAGGGGTTTTGGCTGTCGCTTTAGTTGGAACCCTATTAAGGATATATGTTGCAAATTTTATTAAATTCGCAAGCGCACGAATCTATTATAGAATAGATCAACGGTGATGAGTGTCGATCCCACAAGGAGGTAAATTTTAATTGTATGTAGAATTAATTTTCTAAGTGGGTGATTGGATTTATAATGACAATTATGTAGGCAATGTATTAATTTAAATTAAAGCTATTGGAATAAACTATTAAAATGAAATGTTTGAATCTCCGGATCTGTACTCAACATGCACCATCGGCTTAACATTCATTATTAGTACCAATTAAATCATGAAGGAGGATTTTTCACTCCTCATGAACCACACTCTAGTAGATATGGTGCTAAGGGCTTCTCGTGCCAAATAGTAATAACCTTGCCTAGGGAGGTGGTTATTCCAGCCGATATCCAGACAAGATTATTACTATCTGTCTATGAAAAGTCAAAACAATCACATAAATTAAAGGGGAAGGAAAAGTAAATTTACCAAATTAAGCTCATGGAGCATGTTGAGACTTCACCTTCAACCCAAGCTTGAAAGAAAATTAGCCACTCATATTTGAACTAGGGGTAAAATGGGAATTTTATTAAAATACGTAGAAAATACAAGATGGAGATGGAATTACAGAAAATGGAGCTCAAAAATGGATTCAGGGGTGTCAAATTAAGGGGGAGGGAGCCCCCTTTTTATAGATACACTGAGTAAATCATAGCCATCAGATTAAAACAATTTGTACGCTCAGGATTGCACCACGTGGCAAGTATCTATTGGATGGAACACATCATCAGGGCTGTTATTATGTGTATATGCATGTACAGTACACACGTTTTTTTGGTCCACTAATATTCTACCACATCACCGGTCAACATTTTTTGTCCAATAGGATCGTGACACGTAATCAGTCAACGCCACATCATCAGTCAATGCCACATAAGAAGTCAATGCCACATCATTCGTCCAATCAAATACCGCCATGTCGTCATACGTGGCCACTTCACGCAGCAGACAAAGTCGCAGAATGATCGATGAATGTGAATGTGTCGTGTACAATACCGTATATATCAACCGTACTGTATGTGTGAATAGTACCATTTTTCTTTTTATGCTCCTCCTAAGGTTTTCGACTGTCCTGAGTTCAAAAGTGCTGTCCGTTTTTTCATCTGATCTCTCGTTTATTGTGAAATGACCATGATATCCCCTAAAATACATAAAATACTTAATTAAAATAAAACATACATAATTAAATTACAAGGGACTTGAAGACATAAAGATAGGGATGTTATTGAGACTTGGAGTGTAAAATGATGATTTTCTCCATTATAAATACACACTTTTTAGTACTCAACACCAAGCAGGTGTAGGGAATGGCCCATAAATGTCTGTATGTATGAGTTCTAAGACATCCAAACTCCTATTAGCTTTAAATCTCCTTTTATTGGTTTGTTTCCCCTTAATACAGTTAACATAGATGTCAAAATCTGTGAAATCTAAGGGGTCGAGAATTGCGTCTGACACAAGTCTTTATATTGTCTGTTTGGAAATATGACCTAATCTCCTATGCTATAACGCAGCCAAATTCTCATTGGTTAACTTTCTTTTTAAACCTCGTGTACTTAATTACAGCATTCATTAAATGAAGCAATTGTATCAAGCATATAAAGATTATCATCGCCTGACAAAGAACCAGAACCAACTAGTTTTGAATCACGAAACAAACTAAATTTTTCATTTCCGAATGAACAAAAATAACCAGATTTGTCCAAAGCGAAAATATAAATCAAATTCTGTCTAAAAGACGGAACAATAAATGTTTCATCAAGATCCAAATAAAATCCGATCTTTAATAATAATATATTTTTTCCAATTGCTTCAACTTCAATTGTTTTGTCATTACCCACATAGAGGTATCTTTCACCATCATTGGATTTTCGGCAATTAAGGCAACCCTGCATAGACACACTGATGTGAATGGTTGCACCAGAATCTATCCATCATGTGTGTCTAAGTACCAAAGTTAAATTAACCTCAGAACAAACCATGCAATGACTTTCAACTCTGCAAAAGATACAACTAGTGTCGACTATATCGTCTAATTTCTTTTGTTGTTTCTTTTGAGGTAGTGATTTTGCATCTCTCTTATCCTTATTCCTTTTGTTGCCCTTGTCCTTACCCTCATACCTTATTAAAATTAAGCTTGTCAAGAGCGTACCAATTTTAGTCTTTTCATTCTTGACAAAACTCTGTTCAATTTCTGCAAGGAACTTCTTAGTTGTAGTTGCCGTTTTAGACATTGAGCCCCTGAATTATTCTGGAATGGTTTTCTTCATAATCATGATACATATGCGATTTGATCTCTCCCACCTTTCCATTTCCCTTTTATCATTAAGGGTATTCTCATCCGTAAGAGGCGTGAGAGAATTAATCCTTAACACAAAATTAAGATCCATGACTACGAGAACTATTAAGAGATTCTCGTGCAATGATTTGAAGTTAGAGCCATTTAGCATAAGAATGGAATTGATGTTGGCAGTAATATCAGTAGCAGACATAATTGAATAGAGAACAACAAACAAACAAAACAAGCTCATATTAGTCTTAAAACAAAAATAAATTCAAATAAAGGTAAACCCCATCTCAAGATATCGGGCACTCCATTAATATTCTATCTTTGGACAAAATATTAACTTGTAAGTGATATCTTGGTTCAGTAATTAAACACTGATAATAAGAACATGTCAAACAATGAATCTTCTTTTGGGCCGATCGTTATTTATAGGAATTATATATACAAAATCGTTTGTATTTTAAAATAAATTAATTTCCACAAGAGATGTCACTTTGATGACATTTTGCTTCAATTAATTCATCTCAAAATACATATAAACCAACCAATATTTGAATTTAAAATTGCCCAAAAATAACCCAAAAATTAAAAAAAAAATTTTACTTTGACTGGTCAACAGTGACCGTTGACCGATTCAGGCTGGCCAGTTCGAGTTGGCCGATCTGGCCTGTTCGGGTCAACCCAAATCGGAGCTGAACCAGCCCCAAATTTAAAAAAAAAACCTTAAAATATCTTTTTCTTTTTCTTTTTCTTTTTCTTTTTCTTTGAGCGGCGGCCTTCTTATTTATCTGCGGCAGACGGTCAGAAAATGGCCACAGTCCCTTTTTGTTTCTTTTTCCTTTCTTTGGCCGCGCATATCCCAGTCGGAAAACGGCCATAGTCCTTTTTTGTTTTTTTTTCCTTTCTTTGACGGCGGCCATAGCCGCCGTTCTTCTTTCTTCATGCGGCGGCTATAGCTGCTGTTTGAGTGCCCTCCTAATGGAGCAGCCGAAAGGCTGCATCCTCCCCCCGTTTCTTTTTTTTTTTCTTTTGATTTTCTTTTTCCTTGATGCAGCAGCCTCCGCCGCCGCTCTGAGTGATTCTGTCACGGCCACAGGCCGCAACGTGCTGTTGGCAAGGCCAAATCCTTAACGCCTGTGTGGCCGGTGCGCAGCAGCAGCCAAAGTCCCATGGCTGTGATGCCACTTTTCTCCTCCTCTTTAGCGCAGCCAGCGCACTGCAGCAACAAACATTGCAAGCTAGCAACATGAATCACACTGCCAACAGTCCAAAACGTGCACCAGCGGCAACACCACAACCTAACCGTGCATGATACCTTAGCCATGAATCTTAATGGCAATGGCAATCGCCGGCTACAAAACTTTAAGCCTTAAAAGAAACTGAAATTATAAAACCGAATTTGATTTTTTTTTTAATTCTGAATTTCTTTAATTTGTTCTTAAACTTAATAAATTGATTCCTAATGATTCAACATGAATTGGCTCTGATACTATTTGTTGGGACAATAAAACCTTTTCGGTGAAAACTATCACCTATAACCCAGGAATATTTATGTCATATCACTAAGAATCAATAATAAATTATGCGGAAGCGTACCTGAATCCATAAGACTTAATTCCTCTCTAGGGTTGTGTGGTTGGCCTTCCAGATCTACACGTTCTCCTAAAGAGTCTTTTAGTTCTCTCTGAGCTTTCTCTCTGAAGATGAGATATCAGAAAGAATGGAAAATTACGTGTGACCTGGGGACCATGACCACTTATATAGACAATTATTTTCTATTGTCACTGGGTATTCCTAATTTTGTCCATCATAGAATTAGAACACTATTGGGTCTCTACACATTAAAGGTTCGTACCCTATTAGATACATTAAAGCCTATAATACTGAAAACTTTAATATATCACTTTTAATTGGACTTAACCTTAAATGACAGTTCGTAACACATAATTATTCACATATAAGTCCAACATTACATTAAAGATCCAACAATACTAGATTAAAAAATCAAACATATCATACTTACATTGAGCTGTTTTGAATTATTACTGATGTTTAACACTTACACATACCAAATTAGAATTTCAAAATTTGTCATTTTCCTTTTACTAGTCCAACTTTCACGTTTGGTGTAGATAGGAATCCTAAGTTGACTTGTTAGTTTCTAGATCCTTTTTAGGAAGTTAATGAGGCATTTATTAAAAAATCACTTCTCTGTTAATTGCATTTATTAAATATAAGTTTCAAAAACCACTTTCTAGAGTTTAATATACCCTTACACTTCACAACATCAACAAACTCTGCCCAAAATCACTCTCAAAATTAATTCAAGTTGCGGACACACTTAGACGAACCAAAAGGATTTAATTAAAACTAATGAACTGTAACAAGCTATTTGGATCTTGATCAAGATGAAAGAGAACCAAATCAAATTATGTTAATAAAGAACACACAAAATTATGTGGTTCAGTCGTTTGCAAGACCTACATCTATGGATAAAACCGCCATCACAGCTACATTGATTATTCAAGAATTGAGTCACAACAATATAAAAAGAATTGAGTTACAACAATATAAAACTGAGATTATAGTGAACAAGACTGTACTTTCTCTGATCAACACTCTAGAATCTGTCCTAAACCAAGCTAGAAACTCAACTTATAAAGTTCAAGATTAACAAAGTCAGCAACCACTAGAACAAAAATGTATGTTGGATTTCTGAGGGACCTCAAAATCCCTGGGAAAATAGGTTGTTTCTAAGGGATTTTAAGGTTTCGTCGGTAGTTGAAAAAAAATACACATGTTTTTACCAACAGTAACATTCCCCTTAGAAAAAATAATAAAAAACCCTCGTTAAAGTAATTTTTTTTTTGGGGATATTATAGCGGCGAAACTTGGAGCGATGGCAACAATTCGCCTAGGAATTAGGAATTTTTTAAAATAATTTTATTTGGTTTTAATATTGAGGAAAGAGTTGTTGGAAAGACAAAATAATCCCTTGGTAATTACTTACTTTTAGCGATAATTATCTAGAAAGCTAAAGGCACCCGTATCATGCTTTTTTCTGTTATAGCACCCGTATCATGCTTTAGCTCACCACTTTATGATTGTTTTTTCCTCATCCGTGAATAAACATTTTGCAATTTTTTAAGAAAGTCGTCTCCAAATTGAGTTAAAGAGAGCGAATTATGAAAATAAAGTTCTTTACCTCCATCAAAATCCCTTACTTTTCTCCAATGAAAGTAATAAAACTCCACAATCGATTTCATAGGTCGACGGTGGCGAAGTTGCAGCGGTTTTGTTTGCAAATCAGGTCGGATTTGAGCTATTTGAGGAACTGCTAGAAGTTGGGATTGCCCAGTTAAAGGTGGTGCATTTGATTTGAAGCCCCAGATAACATCAAGATGCGCCTAATGCTATGTAATAAAGTCCCATGCCTTTTATTGCATCAATTAATTTTTTATACTTTCGTAATGCACGTGGTAACTTTGATTTTGATGAATTTTATTGTAATTTGGACTCTTTGTACTGTTAATTTTTTATTTTTTTTTTGAAACTTGCTTGCATGAATTCGAGAGCTAATTCTTCTTCTTCTTCTCCTATTATTATCGCTTTTGTTTCTGCTATCAAGAGAGCTGCTATCTCTGTTCCTCATATGGCTGGATCATCACTTCTCACCTCCTTGTGACAGGTTAGTTTTTCAACAGCCAAAACTTATATTTTATATGAGTTTATTAATACGTTATATGAAGATTTTGTTTGTTTGTAGCATGGATAATAAAAAGTAAATTTTTATTTTCAAAGAGTAGAGAAGCTCTACGCTTAATTGAGAGGAAAAACTTTATCTCGGTTATCAATGATGAGTTCATGGAAATCAAGTTCTTGATTTCTCTGATATTCTAGTTTCAATATCTTTTGTGATTTATCTTATTTTGATCTTTTTTCAGTTTTTTATATTCAGATCATGATCATCATTAGTTTGATAGCTTCTAGTGTATAATTGGATATTTTAAAATTGTAAAATCCTATTGTTACTACGGATGGCGATGGAGAGGGGAGGAGAGGAGAAGGGATCGACATCACCATACCCATTCTCAATTCTACTTATGTCCCTGCATCCTCCTTGTCCCCGTTATATTACTTGAGGGGTGGGGGGGGAGAATGTGGGTTCCCGTTATAATTACTAGGAAGATAAATGTTGCATTTGCGCCCATATCTTAGATATAATGCTATATGAATTGAATGAGTGCACATGGTTTATTGAATATAAGCAGGCAGTGTGATTACTTATTGATTCATTTTAATAGTTTATGGCTGGAGTACATGTAATTTGGCTTTAAATACTACTTAAAACTATTTTGAACGGTTGACTAGCTTTTGAAGTTTACATTTAAAAAAGCTGTTTTGAACTTATTTTGCCGACAATTCCCAATAAACTTTAGCTAGATAAATTTGGGAAACAATTATTTTGGTGGCCTATTGTTGAAATTGAGAAACTTTGCATTATCTAAGTAAAATGTTCGAGCAAATTGCTGAAGATTTGTGACTGAAGTTTCAAATGTTCTATTTAGGTTAAGATCATGTGTAATTCAATTCAAGTATATGACACTAAATTACTATGGCCTTGTCTCCTGGTACAATGATAAAGTGAATTTTGATACAATAAAGTGCTCAACTTTCTAAAATTAATTACCAACACAAGAGTGAGATGTGAATCTCCATTCTTTTGTTTCTTTCTATTCTTTTTCGATTTTTTAAAGTTATTTCTTTTACATTTTAAATAAATATAAATATAAGGAAGTTTTTGTACGCAAAAAGTGTTGCATACTTCTTCCTCCATTTTGCCTAATTAATATATGTAAAATATAGTCAAACGGGTTTTGACGTCTACATTTTAATAACTATTTTTCTTGAACATTTCAAAAGCTGCGTATGATAACTTTAACTTTGTTTAGGTTGCTCCGTATTTTAGCCAGATGGAGGTAAATGTTCCCAAAATATCCTTAAACTTGATGTTTATGTATTTAGATAAATGACTTGAAAATTTTATTGATGGTAGTGTTTATGCATGTAGATTTTTTAAGATTGATGATAGTTACACTTATATCAAGGAGCACATTTGTAGAAATTAAAGGTATGTATGATGTGTAATTATTATTACATATTCTGGTCATGCATAATTAGCATAGTTAAAAATCATATTTTGCATTGTTCATTTACTATTTTATGATCTCATGCATCAAAATAGAATCCAGATTCATCATGAATTAGTTTGACAATGCTTGTAAAGAGGATTTGACTGAAGTAAATTTGGAGTAATCTAACATTATTGATATACATTTAGAATAGTTTATTATCATTGCTAAGGAAAATTGGGAAATGCCCTATGCTTGCTTGATAGTTGTTGTATGCTAAAAGAGTACTGGCATACTATTGATACGGTTTTCAGTTATGTTGATAGCTAAATACTATTGTTTTCAAATAATGCAGGATCTTGTTGTAGAATATGAAGATGAGGAAAAAATTTGCAAGAGATGAGCAGAATATTTGATGGAATGTTTGAGAAGTAAGAATGTATTCTCCATCTTCTTGAAGTGTAAGACCAAATGAAGATGAAGACTCATTTTATATTTGTGACGTTGAACAATGAATGAATTACATTTGTTTTTTGTTACATTTACTGGATAATTATTTTGATAATGAACTTATTATATCCTTTTAGTAATTGTTTTGATTTTATTGCAGGTTGATTATATAATTCATGTACAATATTGATTAATATAATGGCAAAAATAAAGGAAAAAAATTCTATATTTTCTTTGATTTTATTACACTTTTGATTAGATAATTCTTGTACAAAATTAATTAACATAATGGCAAAAATAAAGGAAAAAAAATTCTATACTTTCAAGGGACTATCCAATATTTCCAATGGTTCAAAATATGCTTGAATTCTGGTTTTTCTAAGGGTTACGAACTTTTACCGGCGGATATATTCCATTGAAATACCCAATTACTGAGAAAATATGTTCTTGAGAAGTATTTTTATTCGTTGTTTGAATTGTTTTCCAATTGAAGTGTTTCCTTTCAATCTAGGGATATTTTCCTGGGTAACAATCCTTATTTTTGAGGAACCGTTGGATTTATAGAATTAACAACAATTATTTTCACTACGAACTCTGACGGAAATAATATATATTACCGAGGGATGTTCAGATTTACAGAGGGGTTATTTCCTTCGGTAATACATGGTTTTGTTGTAGTGAACCCAGAGTGTACAGATGGTCGCGACACATATCCCATGACTATTATAACCAACTGAAACACTTAATAATAATTCACAAGCTTAAGCACGTGAGTTTCTGAAGTCAGTTATGAACAAAAAGTAGCTGATGAACGCCGTTTAGAACTCAAGTGATCATGCATCAAACATGTGACTTTCTCCATTGCTGAAACGCTGCCAGTTAGTCATGATTGTTTGAATTCACAACACACCCAACATACTTCCTAATCAAAATTTTCATTCTTAATTTATCAGTTTTTACAATTTATGTTGTACTAAACCCATACTGATTTGATAAAATTAAATTCTCACAAAGAAAAGAAATCGATCTGAAGTTAACAATATAATCTAACAGGACGATATCCTTCTCTATATAACTTCAAAAAAATATACTATGTACTTGAAAAAAAAAATTAAACTGCTCATCGTGGGAAAGAAATTAATTAAACATACAATTCAGCCACAATTAGCACATGCACCCATTGGAAGTGGAAGCTGAGCCATTTGGCTGTGCTTTTTCCAGCTTCATTGTTTTAACCTCACTAAGTACATTTCTGGCCCACTCAGAAAAATACGTCTCGTTGTATCCTATTCTTCCATTCTTGTAAATTGACATGCAGCGACGATCATCTTCAGAATACGTACAATTCTCTCCGTTGGGATCTCGCCATGCGCCTTGGTGTCTCATCCCTGACCAGCTTGCAATCCAATGGTAAACGTACTGGCCGACGCCGGCGAGCTTCTGCCATCCTTTAGGAAAAAACTCCATTACACTGCTGTTTCTGTCCATTAGGAACATGTTTGTTAACTGGGCTCCGTGGGGAGAAACAAGTATGTCGGTCATGCTCATCAATTTCACCTGTATAACAATAATTAATTTAGTCAATATTAATTATTTAAGTTTGTTTGTGAATGCATATAGTCCTTTGATCAAAAGTTCCTATAAAAATAGAAAATTCTTTACTTTTGAGTTTGGTTTGGATTATTGATTTACGTAGTTAAAAGTAATCAATTAAATTTACGATGAAATCTATAAATCTATCAGCAATCTAATTTGAATACCTCTATAAGTTAAACTTCAATAGAAAATTAAGGAGTAACAACAACAAAATAATTGAATTAAGTAACTTCTCATATAAAATTATTAACTCAAAAATATAGTAATATAGAGAAGACGGATACTTTTTCATTTTATTTTTCAAGTCCAAGATTTAAGTTCTTGCATTTGATTTTTTTTTTAAAAAAAAAAAAGGGGCCGGCATTCGGGTCCAATTATCTTGACCACATCGATCATCATAAAGCTGATGTAGAAAGTTTTAATTAAATATCAGTAGTTTGTAATGTAATTTTTCCTTCTAGAAAAAAGAAAAAAAATCATTTGTGATTGAAGGCTATAATCACATGCCTAACTTCTCGAAAACATTAAAGCGATCAATAAAAAATGAGGAGAAAAAAAGTCTTTGATGGGGTAAGATTGAGGCAACCCAGTCATCTGATTGGTAAACTTATTATCATGTGGCCTGCCTTCCATATATCTCTTGACCTCAATTAAGTGTGATTTAAGGAAATGATTTAATGATATTCAGTTAATTAAAGTTTGTTTCAATTACTGCGGAACTTTACAGCGCACATCCTTTAAAAAAAAAATCTGAAGTGGTAAGGCCAAATAATGTCAAATATAAATATCCACATATGCCACCATCCTCCCCCCCAACCCACACCCCCCCCCAAAAAAAAACTATAACTTCTGCCTGTGCTACCTTCTCTTTTCACTATGCTCTTCACAATATCTTAATTGAATAAATTAATGGTATCAATAACTAGTTAAAAAGCCTATCTCTTATCTTATTACATGTTGCGACATTATTCATATCCCGCAACAATATCCCTATTTATAGAACGAGGAATTTTTAAGCTATTAAAGAAAGAGAAAAATTAAAGGTTAAGAAATATATACACTTCAATATATTTTATGACAAAATATATAGTATTAGAGTATGTGCTTTTCTTGTCTTTTATAGTTTATCCTTTATTTTAATAATTTTTATTAAGAGATTCCTTATTAGATAACAACTCGGTAAATTTACATCATTGTAACGTATTAATGCAATTAAAAAAAAAAATTATAAGATAGAAAAATGCTCTAACCTGTTCACAGAAGGTAAGATTGTTGGAATAAGCCACCGTTATCCGGCAGCCATCAATCTTGGCACACTCTTTCTCAAAGATTCCGATGATGGCTGACTCATTTTTGAAAGACCTTGGCCCCGTCCTCATAAGCAATGTCATTCCAACAGCCTTGTGATTATCATCCTTATTATCAAGACTCACATTACAATACATTCTAGCCTTACATCTCATCAAATCATACACTTCCATTCTCCTCTCTCTCGACATCCCACCTTCATTATGTCTCATTACAACAGCCTTTTCAAAGCAAACCGGATCATCACCATCTTCATCATTGATCCCAGCAAATCTCTCAATCATTGGCCCCCCATCAAATGTTGCATGCATTAGGGTTTGTAGCCACGGCCCCATCCCCAACCTGAGCTCACCCCAATGGTACAAAATCCACCTGGTGGGCAACTCACAATTGTTTTTTTGATGCCATGCAACAAAGGGTACCATTGCTGACAATCCATGCCAAATATTTTCATAACTGTAATGATTATACGACACAAATGTTAAGCCCTTCATTAGAGTGGCGTTGTAAGGCAGGGCTTCCGGCCATGCTAAGGCGTAGTAATTCCAGGAGCCGTCGTGATTGTCACGTCCTTTCATACACAGTAATCTATTTTGTGACGATTTTGATGGAAATTGTTGATATTGTACTTCACCTTCTTGATGAGAATCATACAAAGAGCTCATGAACCATGTGTGACCAACAAGGGCTTTGTCCGAATAACGCAAGTCTTTGAGCGGAAGAAAGGTGACCGAAATTCTAAGCTTTTCGGTTATGGGATCAAGGTCATGCGTGCAGTTATTTGTGAGTTTTTGCCATTGCTGGTAAACGAAAGGCCATGAAGCTGGTGAAGGGTAAGGAGAAGAAGGAGATTGTGAAATGTGAAGGAATCGGATTTGAAAGATAACGAAGAGGGTAACACAAATGGTTAAAATGAGCAATGAGAGTTTTGGTGAGTAGCATGAGAATGATGATGAAACGTTGCGGTTGTGGGGTTTTTTTGAGGAGGAGGTGGCCGCGGCGGCCCCAGTGGTGGTAGTTCTGTCAATTTGTGGATGTGGTTTAGTCATGGTGGAGAGAAGTAGGAAATGAGAAAAAATTTGTAGCTGGAATTGTGAAAAAGCAGCTTATGGGTCAAGTGCTTCTCGAGTCAGCTTCCTGTATTCATCGCTCTCCCTGATACTCAATTCCTTGATGAAAACAATAATAAATTTTTCATAAGTCATCAATTTAAAAAATTAGGGAGAGGAAGAAGAGCAAGTAAAAAGAATGGAGTGAGGATTGTTTTTGTTGCTTGCCAGCTTTTGCAGGATTCTACAGATGTGCATCACTTGCCAATGTTTCATCAATGGATTTATTTATTTAATTTAACTTACCTTAGTGACCTCCAGATTTTATGGCAGGAAGCACGAAACTATTTTCTAAAGTAATTACTGCCGTTTAATTTAAGGTGAAATGAAACAATACTTGTGACTATTAGGATGTGTTTGGTACAACTTCTTGAGTAGAGTTTTTAGAATTAAAGCTTTTACAAGTAGTACTTTTGATAAAAAGTTATTGGATGTTTAGTTGTCAAATAAAAAATTCTTTTGAGCCACTAAACTGTTTGGTTCTATAATATTAAAAGTGTTTTTGTGGAGTTAAATTATCAAAAAAGATAACTAAGAACATATTAAACAAGTTCAAATATAATTGAATGACTATCCAGCAAACAAATAAAATAAATAAAATCAATAATTCACATAATATATGTACTAATTTGTCCGGACCACGTGACCATGTAAATGCATTAAACAATAGTAAAATAAATTAAAAAGTAATTAAAAAGTGGTTGTACAATTGAAGGGAATAAATAATTCATTTGATGAAAGAAAACATGAGAGACAAAAATGATTATAAAGAAAGTATGAGAAAAACCACTTGGCAAAAAGTGGGGGGAAGTGGATAGGGGTGGCAAAAATACATACCCGGCTAGAACTCGGGTGATTTGGGCCAGGTATTACCCGACCCGGGTGTGAAGGCTGGCCGAGTATGGGCATCACTTAATAAACCTGAGACTCAACCCGAAACCTGGGTTTTACTAAAAAATATTATAAAATATATTTTATTTTAAATATTTATATTTATTTGATTCATTTATTACACAAATATAAATTTTTAAATACTTAAAGTTTATACTTTCATGTCAAATTTCATTAAAATAAATTTAAAACTTATAAAATTACAAATAAATAAATAAATATATTATAATATTAAAAATGCCAAATCCGGATACCCGAATTAAAACCCAGCTTGGGTGAAAAAAATTAGCTCCTGGGCCGGATCCGGGTATTGCAATACCCAAACCCAGCTCAAGATTTTGCCAACCCTAGAAGTGGAGAAATATTTATTGCATAGGGTTTTGTATGTACACTAATGCTTTTTGGAATTAGTGAAATATTGTTAGGTATTTTTGAAATTCTATATATTTAAAAAAAAAAGCTCAGAAAGCTTTTCTTAGAAAAATCCAAATGTTGAGCTTCTCCAAGTAGAAGCAAAATGGCTTTCTTAAATCCCAAAAACTCTACCATAAATACAACCAAAACAACTCAAAATTTTTTTAAAAGAGCTTTTGGATTTAAAAAAGCTCTTTCAGCAGGTAGAGAAAGCCAACTAAATATTCTCTTAGTGCAAAGGATTTTTTAGTATTCCATGCTAATATTCCTAACAAAACAAAATCAATTAATGAGCTAGCTTTAGGGCCTTGGTTAGGGATTTGGACTCACCACTGATATATTCTTTAGTATTAATTCTATATATTCTTTAGTATTAATTCTATGCTCACTTATGGTAAAAAATCTTTTAAAAATTATAACGCAAATTATAGTGGTACGTAATTAAATTTTTATTAAGTGTCTGTTTGATATAATTTATTTAAAGGGTATAAATTTTATTTAATTTCATAAGTTCTTTTAACTTTTTTTTGTTGTTGCTAATTTTTTTCTGAGTGAATCTTTTGAAAATTAAATAAATTATTTTACGTCTATTAGCAAAAACTCAAATTTTAAATTTTTGAAAGTAAAGGTTGAAAAGCTTTTTAAAAGTGTTAAAATATCTAAAATATCATCTACTTATTTAACGGCCTTATTTTATTTCTTTTATAACATAACTTGAAGAAAACTAATTATTAAAATAATTTTATAATTTTTAATAAAAGCTTTCGTTGACAACTAACAACTAAATATTTTATAAAGTTCTACTTAAATAAGTTTTATTTAAAAAAATATAAAAAATTCTATTTAAATAAATTTTATTTTAAAAAACTATACTAATGGACCTAAGTAGTATTGTACTACTTTTAATCCAAATTAACTTTTGAACCTTGAATTTTTTTTTTTTTAAAAAGTAAGGGGGGTAGGTAAGTCTAAATACAATTTTTACTCCCTTTATCATCTCCAAAAATCAAACATGGACTTGTAAGGCAACAGTTTCATTGCCAACCAACCCGACCACGTCCTTAGGGATAACTTTTGAACCTTTAATTTGTTTCTTTTTCTTTTTCAATTTCAAGTTGGGTAAAATTTTAATCATTTGTAGTTCTTAGCAGAGATAATTTATACAATCAGAGAATTTTTTTTTTCTTTGGTAACTTCAGTTATGATTCAACTTGGGGATTAAAAAATATTTGAGATTAATATGATTGCGTAAAGGCGTACAAAGAGAAAGTAAACCTTAAGTTACTTATAACTACTGATACATGCAAGTCAAGTTTTAATCTATATTCTACGTTATGCTTTGGAACTCATTCGATTGCTTTTCAAGCGTACGCAAAATGTATGCTCATGATCCAAATCCCAAGACATTTCTCTTAGAGAATTTGACCGAAGGAAATGATCTCCTTCGATCATTGATGATGTTATCATGCAATTACTTAAACGAAATTATGTACATTTCTAGTGCTTAGCTTTAATTTAATGATAGCTGTGACTTTAAAACTATAGTATCACAATCCTAGACGAAAGGTCCATTAGGGACAAATGCACCGTCACAGCGCAGCTGCTCCACCTCCTACAATAAAGGGGGTGGAGCAGTTGCCCAAATGGACCCAAAGCCGTTTATACTCATTTGCATTTGCAAATGAGTAAATAAAGCTGAAAATCATCAAGAACAACTTACATGAGAATGAGTAATTAAAGCCACACTCACATTTGCATTCACCATTCTCATTAGAATTTCCCTGCTAAACTGGCAAACATATCAATTCGAAATTGGTAGATGTAAACGTGATAGAGAAAAATGGAAAAGGATGGAAAACAGTATTCATTTCACGGAAAATCAATCAAATCACTAAAAAAGGACCATTAATAGAAGCAAGTAATTTCATTAAACAAAAGCTTAAGACACAAGGCCAGAAAAAGACAAGCTAGAAGTAAATAGTTGGGGGTGGAAGAGGTATCATTTGATCATAACAGGGGTTATACTCTGAAAAATATCAAAAGAGGCAAATCACCTGACCCAAAGGAAGCAACATATTATGATCTAAATCGTTTAGATTCCTCTCCTCAAAAACATTCTATTTCATGCAGCATCAGTTGCAGAAGCTGTGAAATATCAGTTACATAAGCATTAAGAAAGCATGGAGCTCTGCTCATATATATTAAATGGGAATTACAAGGAAAGAACAATACTTATAGAAGCCATGAAATCCACTTTCATGAAAAAGATGCAGAACATGCAGTAATCAGGCATGCTGAAGGTTTGCAGCATCTGCGAAGATCTTATTTTTCTTCAAAATATCCAGCATCATGACAGTACTCTGAAATGCATTGTTCTGGTGACCATAAACTAAACTCTATCCTGATGCATTTGCAGGGGCACAGTTTTTCTGCAGAAGAAGCACATGAAACTCATTGGCCTTTTCAGTCAATCCAACATCTGAAAATGCACCCAAAAGCCTATTACAGGCAGAGATATCAAAGTCTGAAGCGGCAGATTGTTTCCATTGATCAATAATTTCTCCCATTTCCTTCAAATGTCCAAGCATCAGATAAGATGAAAGAATGCAAATGTAGTTTCTGCTCGTCATCTTTTGTTTAGTCATCCTTAAGGATTTCCATATCTGATCAATTTTATCTTTGTTTCCCAAACCAGCATGCAAAATGATGAGGAAGTCATAGGTGATCCATTCTCTTTGTGTTATACTCTTCTCTGCTTCCACCACAGTGTCAGACTCTGCATTCACAAGATGACTGGCAGTTATATATATGTTGACGAGATTCACGTACTTCACCCAATCATCACTGCCACCAGAGTCACAGCTCATTTCATCCAAAATTTTTTTAACTCGATTGATGTTGAGTGTTGCAGCGCATGAACTAATCCATAGATTATACGTAAAAATATCTGGCACAATGTTCTTCTGCTTTAGTTCTTCAACAACTAAGGCTACCTTTTCCACTTGTCCAACTGACATGTACAAAGTCATCATCTCATTATACATAAGGGCATTGAAGGACAAGTTTGACTGCATTATTCTTTCAAAAAGCTCTTCAGCCTTCTCAGTCCATTTCGCCCCAGCATACGAGTGGAGGAGGGCAGTGTATGTTTCACTAGTTTTTGCTGAGAGAGGAAGCCCTTCAAAGTAGCGCTCAGCCGAATGAATACCAAATACTTTTGTCATCAAGTCAATACGGGTAGCATAGTCAGAGTCTGATAACACAAACGCTTCATGAGTAACCATCCACTCAGATATCTGCGACCTTGTATCGGTTACATAACTGAATTGCTCACAAATTCAAAGGATATGACAGCAACAGGAGCAAGCGAAGGCTAAGCATTTTTACAAGTGAGAAAAATGTGAACTCATTTTCTACAAAACAAAATTCAATAAAACTAGGGAACTCAGCATTTGAGCGATTGAGTCTTAACTTGAGTCCAACTAATGTGGTAGTATATCAGTAACTACATTGAGTCTCAACTTGAATCCCAACCCTGCGGCAGTTTATCGGTAACTACATTGAGTCTCAACTTGAATCCCAACCCTGCGGCAGTTTATTGGTAACTACATTAAACATTAATGACTAACCTAGTGGGCAGTAAGCTGCTACATCACATCAGTTTCAAAGGCCGAATCCTTAGAATTAGTCAATGAATTTCAAGCTTCAAATTTTACTAGTAACCAAGATTCAATCAGATTCAAATACTGTTTAAACTATTTCTAAGCTTAAAGAGCCATAAAATACGAAAAGGAAAAAGAAAAGACAATCAAACCTCGAGGGCATGCTTGTAACGCTGAGACTTTCTAAGTTCTTTCAAGATGTGTCGAAGCTCAGAAATGGTAGCTTGGTTCCCTTCACTGACCCACCTCTGAATAACGTTAGTTGCGCTACGTTTTGGCAGACCAATTCTGAAGATTCTGGATTTGAGATCATCCTTTCCGTCCGAATTCGAAGTCTCTTCTTCGAGGCATTCGTTTTGTGAAGATCCAGAAGAGAGAAATCTTGAAGGAAAGAAAGACTCGGAATTGGAATTAGGGCGGTTCTTGATCTTTGTGTTGCTTGCTCTGCCATGTTTAAGGGTTTGACAAAAAGAAAGAAAGAAACATAGTCAAATAGTGAATGTATAGACATGAAAGATATTAAAATCAGATTAATATAGCTTAGAAATGGGAAACATAAGGATAGTCGAATGTTCTTACCGTCTTAAACCGAGGAAGAATGGGCGAGCAGCCATTGCTAATTCAACATTTGTGTTAACTGGGCGACTGACTGAGTCACTGCGGACTGTCTAATTTGTTTGTTCACGGAACGCAGCGTTTGGATCCGATTATAATTTTTAAAAAACAAATTCTACGTCTATTTTGAATTATTTTTTTAATAATATTGAGGGAGAGAAAATAGGCAATTGTCATGAATTTATTTAAATAAATATGTATGTTCATAATATATACTTATTTATCTCTTTATTATCTCCCACTAATAACTTTTTACTTTTCTATAACTCCCATTATCTCACAAGAAATTATAATTTATAATGTCTTTATTAATTTCATGGAATGATTATGTAACTATAAAAGGAGAGTTCATCTCTTTATTTTGGACATACTTTGGAATGAATAAAATCACTCTATAATATTTTGCTCTCTTATTTTACTCTTCATTTTGTGTTGTTTTCTTTATTTTTATTGTTAGTTAATAACTTTTCTAACAACAATCACATTTATTTTTTAAAAAATATCACCATAATTTTGCCTTATGCCAACCATTATTAGACATATTCACCATCCCCTTCCCTCTCAGGTACCTTTTTTCCCACATCTTACCCAATTTTTTTTTTGTCAAATTTAATAGTAAGAGTGGGTGTTTTGAGTTTTGGTTGGACTTGCAACCTGTTCGATTTTCAGAATTTAATCTAAATAAACTCAAAAGTTAATTCTATTCATTTTGATTTGGGTTCGAGTTATAATTTCAGGTTAGGATTTGTTTTGGGTTGCAATTTAATAGTTATCCTATAATCCACATTCAATTAAATTGAATTTCTATTACCAATGTAAATTATCTTATTTTTTAAAATTATAAAACATATCATCAAAATTGAATTGAATTTGTTATTCTACTTCAAATTTGATTTGATGAATAGTTACGATCGAATTGAATTACAACATGCTCGTGTTAAGTGTTTGAATGAAACAAAATTAAAATTTATACTTTAAAAATAATGGATGATTTTATTTGCATTTTGCAATAAACCTTTTGAAAAAAAATAAAAATAAAAATAAAATCATTGAGGTCTCTAAAACATTTTGCCAAGTGCATGACCAAAGCGGAAATCTGGCAATCTCAAAATTAGAAAGATTACGATTTTTTTATTTTTAATGAAAAGTCCAAGCTTTTAAGAAGGCGGCACATGGCATTATTGGGCTTATCGTCATTCCATGACCTGCATTGGCAAACAATACACAACATGTCACGTGATGAAGGTTAGCATGAGTGGGATTTAATTAACTTTACTAATGTATAAAAGCTCTACCAGTTCGAACAGTTTTAAGGATATGAGTTCGACTAAATACGAGTTGACGTTCAATGGATAAAGCTTTTTATCGGGAAATTTATTAAAATAGCCAAAAAAAAATTTGTATTTTTTAAAGTTAACCTCTCAACTTTTTTTCTATCATAATTAGCCAAAGAACTAAGTATTTAATAAAATTGTCCTCGTTACTTTTTTTAAATTTTCAAATCATGTCATTCTCACAACTCAAAACAGCAAGTAAGTTAAACACATTTTAACATAATTAACACTCTAAAAATTTCAACACTTTCAATAAATCTCAGCACTCCCAACAAAAGAGAAGCATAAAATCATCAATTGGAGAGTATATTAAAGGTTAGTTTTGTGCTTACATAAAATAGATTTTTAATGTTTAAAGGCTAGTGTTTAAGTTGAAAATTGATGTAGATTTTACTGTAAATGTTGTTATTTTTTTTATAAAGTAATGTAATTTATTAAAGTGCACCTATTTGAGTTGAGAAAAAAAATTAAAAACAATAAAAAATCGATTGAGAATCGAAACTTAGATTATGGGTGACAGGCGCCTGTCGCACATAAATATGAACCGTCGAACATACTGTATTTTTGTATAACATGCGCCTATCGCCCAGCCTGTTGCACAAAATTGAGTCTGTCGCACAAAAATACAGCATCTTCTCACACAAAATTGAGTCTGTCGCACAAAAATACAGCATGTGCGATGGATATATATTTTGAGATGATAATTTTGGCTACATGAGTTCATTTTTTGCATATAATATACCGTTTTAAAGCTTGTGACGAGACGAATAAAACTCATAACTTTTTCGCCGATCTCACCCATAGTTAAATAGAAAATTTATCTCGATTTAAGTGTGACAGACACTTGTTATAACTGTTTGTGCGACATCAATGTAAAATGTGTGGTATATTCACTTTATCATATTTTGTATTGTGTAACCACATTTGATTTTTTAAAATATTTTTCAGGTTTAATGGATTTAGTTGTGCTTCAATTGTGTTACAACGGTTGGTGGGAGACATTGGCGGATGGGCATATGGAGTATGTGAATGACAATAATACAGCTTTTCTAGTTCAAAAAGATTGTTTATTTGATTAATTTGTGGCAAGAGTTTATGATGTTTTGCAAATAGATCATAATGAATGGAATATCACGATGAAGACAACTTTGAGGTATAGTAATACAATGTATCGTACATGTTCACTACCTATGGACATATTTAATGACGAAATGATCAAGGTTGTGTTAGGTTGAACCTTAAAATGAAATAAGTTGTTAGAACTGAAGTCCTTAAACTATTAGATGCATGTATCATTTACCCTATTTCTGATAGTTCATGAGTTAGTCCTGTGCAAGTTGTCCATAAAATGTCAGGAGTCACAGTAATTACCAATGCTGAAAATGAATTAATACATATTAGAGTGACTATAGGATGGCATGTATGTATTGATTATAGAAAGTTGAATTCTGTCACGCGTAAAGGCCGTTTTCCTTTACCATTTATCAATCAAATGCTTGATATATTAGCAGGTCATGAATTTTATTACTTTCTAAATGGCTACTCAAGATATAATCAGATTCCCTTAGCACTAAAGGATCAAGAGAAAACTACTTTCACTTGCCCTTTTGGCACTTTTGCTTATAGGAGAATGCCATTTGGATTATGTAATGCACCTGCTATATTTCAACATTGCATGTTAAGCATTTTTTCTGATATAGTTGAACGATTCCTTGAAGTCTTTATGGATGAATTTTCTATTTTTGGTAATTCATTCGATCAATGTTTATATCATCTAACACTAGTTTTGCAGAGATGCATAGAAACGAATTTTGTCTTAAATTGGGAGAAGTGCCATTTTATGGTAAAACAATGTATTATTCACGGTCACATCATTTCGATCAAAGGTATTAAGGTTGATAAGGCCAAGGTGGATCTCATTTCCAATCTTCCTCCACCGAAAACAGTTCGAGAAGTAAGATCTTTCTTTAGGCAAGCGGGTTTTTATAGACGTTTCATTAAAGATTTTAGCAAAGTTTCTAGACCCTTATGCAATTTACTTGCTAAGGACGTACCTTTTATCTTTGATGATTCATGTTTTATGGCTTTTGAAAAACTAAAGTAGTTATTGACATCATTACCCATCATTTAACCCCCAAACTGGAACTTACCATTTAAGCTCATGTGTGATGCATCTGATTATGCAATAGGAGCAGTATTAGAATAAAGAGTTGATCGAATTCTCCGTGTCATTTATTGTGCTAGTATGACATTGAATGTTGGGACAATTGAACTATTCAACCACTGAAAAAGAAATGATAGCAGTAGTGTTTGCATTAGAGAAATTTTGATCTTATCTCATTGGTTGTAAAAATAATTATTTTCACAGATCATGTTGCTCTTAAATATCTTCTTACAAAGTAAGATACAAAACCTAGACTAATTTGTTAGGTGTTACTTTTGCAGGAATTTGACTTTGAAATCAAAGATAAGAAAGGCATAAAAAATATCGTCTCAATTTTGATACAATTACAGAATCATTACCATTAAATGAATCATTTCCAGATGAACAATTAATTAATGTGGAAGTATTACCATGGTATGCTGATATAGTTAACTATCTTGTTACAGGTAAACTTCTGGAGCATTGGACTAAGCAAAACAAGGCCAAATTTTTTACGGAAATAAAGAATTTTTTCTGGGATGACCGTTATCTACTCAAGTATTATGCAGATCAAATTGTCAGACGATGCGTTCCAGAAAGTGAATTTCAAAATATCCTTTCATTCTGCCATGAACATGCTTGTGGAGGCCATTTTAGCGCTAAGAAAATAACTACTAAAATTTTAAAATGTGGTTTTTATTGGCCAACTATATTTCAAGATGCTTATATTTTTTGTTCTTCATGTGATAGGTGTTAATGAATGGGGAGCATTACGCGAAAGAACATGATGCCACTAAACTCAATTTTAGTGGTTGAGATTTTTTATGTATGGGGTATCGACTTTATAGGACCATTTCCTCTTTCTTTTTGCCATCAATACATATTGGTCACTGTTGACTACGTATCAAAATGGGTAGAAGCAGTTACATGTAGAACCAATGATCATAAGGTGGTGATCGAATTTTTGAAAAACAACATTGTTTCACGCTTTGGATTCCCTCGAGCAATAATCAGTGATGGTGGAGCCCACTTTTGTAACAAATCATTCAAAGCTCTTTTGACAAAGTATTCCATTACTCACAAAGTGGCGACCCTATATCATCCGCAAACTAGTGGCCAAGTTAAGATCTCAAACGAGAAATAAAGCAGATATTAGAAAAAACAGTGAGAAAACTAGATAAGAAGTCTATCTTTAACCCATAAAGGGCGTTCAAGCCGTTTCTGGACGTAAAACCAGAGGAAGATGTAAGCAACAATCATAACTACCTGTAAATATCCTTTTACTGTTGTTTTATTTTACTGTTGTTTTATCAATTGCATTCTTGTCTTTAATAATTGTTTGCCTTTTCTTTTTACTATTTCCTTTTTTACTCTCGAGCCATGTGCTTTACGCATTAATTGACACAGACATGCTACCTCATATACAGCTGTGAACCATTGTCACCAAGATCCTTGACATATAATACTTTTTTTGTAGACTTACAAATTATTTTTGAGAAGCATCCCAATGGCAGCTAATCCCAATAAACAATTCAAGAACATTTATGTGCTCTCTGGGTTTAACTCTGGTAAACATAAAGAGTTCTTTGAGGCAGCTATAGATCTTGGTTTAAGCATAGCAAAAAGAAATCTACATTTGGTATATGGAGGAGGTGACCGAGGGTTATCAAAACTGGTCTTAGAAGTTGCTTCTATCAGAAAGAGCCAAGTGTTAGGCATTATCCCAAGAAGCCTAAAACCGTTGAGCTGTTCGTCTGACTCACTAACTGGCGAAGAGTTAGTCGTCTCAGGTATGTAAGAGAGAATAACTGAAATGCTAATTCATGCTGATGCTTTTATTTTCCTACCAGGAGATCTTGCAACTCTAGAGACACTAATCACATTAGCATCTTGGGCCCATCTGAACATTCATCAGAAACCCATCGGCTTGTTAAATGTCAATAACTTTTATGATGGTTTTATCGCATTTCTTAACCATGTAATAAAAAACCATTTTATCCCTTTCACAGCGAAAAATTTTTTTATTTGTATTCATACTGCTAATGCGTTACTTGATCTGTTACAAGCTTATAGACCAGAGCTAGATCCTAGGACCCTTGTGTTGGAATGACCAACTAATGATGTTAACAGTAGTTGTAGTAATAAGTGCAAATTAAATTTAACTTTCCGTTTGTAAATATTTCTTCTGTGATGCAGCACTCAGGTGATGTCTTCTAAACCCTATTTTCTTTCAAACATTAAGGACAATGTTTTGTTCTGGTTGGGGGGAGGGAATAGTTGACAATTATGGAATATCTTAATCTTAGTGTAGTTTTTACTAATTTTTGTTGTAGACACTAACTGTGGCTAAATTTTTAAGTCGAAGATGACTGAATATGAAGTGTAATAACTCTAGAAATGCATCTTCTTATTATTAAAAAAAAATTTCAAACATTTCTTTTAAGCTTTGACAGTCATTTTAAGTGTGATCTTTCTAACTTTTTTTACCAATTGGTTTTTCTATGTCATTTTCACCGTTCTGCATGCATAATTTTCATGACTAAAATAGGTTTGGGGATAGAATTTTTTTTTAAAAAAATTGTGATATTTTCATATTAGATGACATGATAACATTCAAATTTTAGTATTTATATTATTTTTGGTCTTGAGTTATGTTACACCATATTTGTTACTCTACATGTTGATGTTGGAGACAAATATAAGTTGATTGAAAGAATGCACATGTCATAATAAATTCCAAGTGAGTTTTTGAGCTTGTCATTATTCTTGGAGAGTAACCCTTTATGCTCATTCTTCATTCAGCTTAGCAGTTTATTGTTTTATACATTATCTCTATATTTCCTTTGAGTTAACGTTAAAAAAAAAACCAAAAAAAAAATTGTGTGTTGCTATATCTGAAGGTCCATCTAACTAGTAGATATGGAAGATTATTTAGTACCCTAAAAGATTATAGAAAGGCCATCTTTGATCCGTTTGAGTCTTTCCAGCTAACCTTATTAATATGTATCCATAGTTAATCCCTTTGAGCCTTGAAAAAAAAATATTTTTCTTTGGTAATCTATTATCTTGTCCCACTCCAATGTGGAGTATCACCTTGCATTTTGTATTTCCCACCACCTATTTATATTTGAAAATAGAGATAATTTTGCATTCATGAAAAGGGTGCTATATATATATATATATATATATATATATATATATAGATAGATAGATAGATAGATAAAATAATAATAATAATAAAAAAAAGAATTCAAGTGAAAAGCACATAACGATATCCAAAGTCCTCTATTTTTCAAACATATATTTTATTTTTCCTATTATCTCTTCTTTGTTATTCATGTCCCTAGTCTACGTTACGTCCTAATAAAGGTCCTTCTTGATTTTAGAGAACTATAGTCTGAAATAGAAACTAGTTATATGGGCTAAAAAGATGTGGTAGTGCATACCTTAAAAAAAAAGAAAAAAATGATGAAAAAAAATGAATGATGAATACATTGGTTTGATTATCATTTTGTTTGAATTAAGATCGTACTATTTCTAAGCTAAGGGTATATTTCTGTCATCTTGGTGAGAGTGTGTGATATTACTTTTTTATTATTTTCACTCAACTTACCATTCACTGGAGTGATTATTTTTGGGTTTAATTTCTTTGTGAGAGTATCACTACTACCGATGAGATTTTAGGGTTTGACATGTCATTATTAAAAGTGACTTGATTTCTGTAGTTGTGACAGTTTTCTGAACTGATTCATGTGGAGCGTTGATGTGGGGATGATATTTCTTTAGATTGGAGATAATGCTTATACTTTTATTTGATTGTTATCATTAGTCTGATTGAATAAATATGACTGTTTTAAAAAAAAGATTATTTTGGTTTGAGTTTTGTTTTCGCTTAATTTGCTAGGGACTAGCAACAAACTGGATGGGGGTGTGTTAAGTGAGTGCTAGAAAGTGTGTATTTATAATGGAGAAAATCATCATTTTACATTTTAAGTCTCACTAACATCCATATTTTTATATTTTTAAGTCTCTTGTGATTTAATTATGTATGTTTTATTTTAATTAAGTATTTTATGTATTCTAAGGGACATCATAGTTATTTTACTATGAACGAGAGATCAGATAGAAAAACGGACAGTAATTTTTAACTCAGGATAGTCAAAAACCTTAAAAGGAGTCTAAAAAGATAAATGGTACTGTTCATATATACGATATTGTTCACATATACTGTATGATGACGTGGCATCATTTGATTAGACGAATGATGTGGTATTGACTACTTATGTGGCATTGACTGATGATGCGGTGTTGACTGATATGTCCCGATCTTATTTGACAAAATGCTTATGTGGCGTTGACTAGCGACGTGGCAATATGTTAGTGGACCAAAAAAATATGCATACGATACATGCATATACACGAAATGACAGCCTGATGATGTGTTCCATCCAATAAGAACTTGCCACGTGGCGCAATCCTGAGCGTCCAAATAGTTTTAATTCGATTGCCATGATTTGACACCTCTGAATCCATTTTTGAGCTCCATTTTCTGTAATTCCATCTCCATCTTGTATTTTCTACGTATTTTAATAAAATTCTCATTTTATCTATTGTATCTATAAAAAGGGGGCTCCCCCACTTAATTTGACACCCCTGAATCCATTTTTGAGCTTCATTTTTTGTAATTCCATCTCCATCTTGTATTTTCTACGTATTTTAATAAAATTTTTATTTTACCCCTAGTTTAATTATGAGTACCTAATTTTCTTTTAAGCTTGGGTTGAAGGTGAAGTCTCAACATGCTCCATGAGATTAATTTGGTAAATTTACTTTTTCTTCCCCTTTAATTTATATGGATGTTTTGACTTTTCGTAGACAGATAGTAATAATCTTGTCTAGATATTAACTGGTATAACCATCTCACTAGACAAGGTTATTACTATTTGGCATGGGAAGTACTTAACACCATATATATTATATTGAGGTTCATGAGAAGTGGAAAATCTCCCTTCATGATTTAATTGGCACTAATGAGGAATGATAAGCCAATAGTGCATGTTGAGTAGAGATCGGGAGATCCAAGCACTTCATTTTAATTGTTTATTCTCGCCGCCCTAATTTAAATCATAAGATAGCCTACATCACTTTCATTATAAATCCAACCACCAACTCAGAAAATTAATTCTACATGCAATTAAAATTCACCTCCTCGTGGGATCGACACTTATCACCGTTGATCTATTCTACAATAGATTTGTGCACTTGCGAGTTGAATAAAATTTGCACAATAATATCCTCTTTAGAATTCTGTGAAAAATGTATTTTTGGAAAGGCTACTAGGCTGAAGTTCAAGACAGGAAAGCAAGAAACCAAACGTACATTGGATTATGTACATTCAAATCTTTAGGGGCCAGCATGGGTTCCATCATATGGTGGAGTTAGGTATTTTATAACCTTCATAGATGACTACTCGAGAAAGGTATGGGTCTATGTGCTGAAGCAGAAAAGTGAGGCACTAGAGAAGTTCAAGGAGTGGACAACACTTATTGAAAATCAAACTGATAGGAAGATAAAGAGGTTGAGAACAGACAATGGTTTAGAATATTACAGCAATGAATTTGAAGAATTTTGCAAGATGAAAGGCATTGCAAGACACAAAAAAATGAGAAGCACCCTACAGCAGAATGGATTGGCTGAAAGAATGAATAGAACATTAATAGAGAAAGTCAGGTGCATGTTATTCAATGAAAATCTTCTTAAATCATTTTAGGCAGAAACAGTCACAACAGCAGCTTATCTAGTTAATAGAAGTCCCTCATCAGCCTTAGATTTCAAAACGCCTCAAGAACTGTGGTCGGGTAAACCACTAGACCTTAACAATCTTAGAATTTTTAGTTGCATTGCATATGCTCATACAAACCAAGGTAAGCTTGATCCTAGAGCAATTAAAGGATATTTTATTAGATATCTAGAAGGTATTAAAGGATACAGGATATGGAGTATCAATGGAAGACATTATAGAATAATTATTAGCAGGGATGTTGTATTTAATGAAGATTCAATGTTGATGCAGAAGGTTGAAACATAAGTTATAGCTTCAACCCCTCATAACAGACATAAATCAAAGATCGAGGTGGAGTCTGGGGGGAGTCAGTTGGATGGAGAAGAGGCTTCTAAGTCTTATCAAAGTGTTAAACCATCATCACACTTAGAAAATTATCAGCTGGCAAAAAATAGGGAAAGAAGAGTAGTCAGGCCACAAAGAAGATATGGAATAGCTGACCTTATATCCTATGCATTAATGGTTGCTGATAAAGTAGTTGGTGAAGAACCCGAGAATTTTAAACAGGCAATGAACAACAAAGATAGATCAAAATGGCTAGTAGCTATGAATGAAGAAATAACCTCATTGAAGAAGAATCACACATGGGTTTTAGTCACAAAACCTCCAAATAACAAGTTGGTTGGCTATAAGTGGATATTCAAGCTGAAGGAAGGAACCTCAGAAGATGAGCCTTCTAGGTACAAAGCCAGACTTGTAGCTAAGGGATTTACACAGAGGGAAAGAGTGGACTTTAATGAAGTTTTTTCACCAGTGGTGAGGCACAGTTCTATTAGAGTTTTATTGGCAATCACATCTAAATTCCAAGCCTGTATCTACACCCCTTGCTGCACACTTTAAGTTCTTTAGACAACAAGAACATGTTGAAGATGTTGATATTGCTTATATGAAGAATATTCTTTATTCCAATGCCATTGGGAGCATCATGTATGCTATGGTTAGCTGCAGACCTGATTTCGCATATGGTATTAGTGTTGTTAGTCGGTTGATGGGGAATCCTAGGAAAGAACACTGGAATGCTGTAAAATGAATACTGAGGTATCTTAAAAGAGCTTTAGACTGTGGTATCATGCTTGGAAGAGTAAACAAAGCCACAAGTAAAGTCTTAGGATATGTTGATTCTTATTTTGCAGTTGATCTAGACAAAAGGAAGTCCATTACTGGTTTTGTTTTTACATTATGTGGTGGAGCAGTGAGCTAGAAAGCATCTCTGCAATCAGTTGTTGCTCTTTCAACAACTGAAGAGAATAGATAACTCTTACTGAGGCTACAAAGGAGGCTATATGGCTCAAGGGTTTAGTCTCTGAGTTAGGGTTAGAACAAAGCTCTGTGACAATTAATTGTGATAGCTCAAGTGTTATACAATTGAGTAAAATCCCCAAGTATCATGAAAAAACAAAACATGTGGATATAAGGTTGCATTTCATTAGGGATAAGATCAACAGATATGTGATCAGTGTAGTCAAAATCCCAATTGAAATAAATCCAGCTGACATGTTAACAAAGCCTCTTCCTATAGTTAAGTTCAATAGCTCTTTGGACTTTATTAGAGTTGCTGACTTGTAAAACAAGTTTGCAATTACTGATGCTAGCTACAAGGAAGCATAAACAGAATAAACTAAGGTGGAGATTTGTGAAGCCTAGTTAGTTTATTCTGTTATGGTTATGCTGAGGTGGATTGCTGAGCTAGAGTGCATGGGTCCTTAATGGTTAAAAAGGTTGTTACAACAACCCTATGAGAAGCTTCTAGTATGAAGTATAAAATGAAGCTAGAACTAGTGGCAGCATGATCTTGGCAATTGATTTTAAGAGGATTTGAGCGAGTGATTAAAAATTCTCAAGGAAGAGGCTTTTATTTTTTGAAACTCAAGAATCCATTGTAATCACCATTATCAATAAAACTTGAGCCTGTGGAGCAATTTTCAACTGTGAAAGTAGGTATATTGGTAATGAACTATGTTAAATCTCTCTAGAGTTTTTCTTTCTGTTTTTTCTTCTCTATTTTTTTCATTCTTTGTTCTGGAAATCTGGTTATGTGTATTAATTCTTCTGCGTTTCTAGTTCTTATTTTGATTTGGTCCAGTAATTAGTGTTCAAATCTATAACAATAACTCCTTTAAACCACACATATATTGCCTTAATCCCTAAGGTAGGTAAGTCTAGAAAAGTCACATAGTTTAGACCAATTAACTTTTGTGATGTGATTTATAGAATTATTACTAAAACCAATGTAAATAGATTGAAACCTATTCTTTCTCAAATCAACTTCCCCACATTAAGTACATTCATACCCAATAAACTTATTGATGATAATATTATTATTGGCTATGAATGCCTCCAAAAGATTAGGCACAGCAAGGGAAAGAAAAATGGGAAAATAACTTTGAAAACTTATAAGCAATGCATGTTACGATGTTGAATGAGGCTTTTTGAAAGAAACAATGAGGATATTAGGATTTTCAAATTGATGGATAAAATTAATCTAAAACTATATCATCACATTATTCTTTTCTGTGTTAATTAATGTAACTACGGAGGGGTTAAGAGGGGACTATGATAGGGCTGCTAATTATCTCCTTGTATATTGATCATGTGTACAAAAGTTTTTTCTAATTTGTTGATGCAGGCAAAAAGGAAAGAATTAATCCAAGGTTTAAAGTTCTATATAGATGTAACCATATCTCATTTACTAACTGCTGATGACAATTTGATATTCACCAAGGCATCTGTTGAAGTTTGTAAGCATTTACAAGCCTGGAACGCTATTTCCCATCAGGACAAGTCTTCAAATACAACAGGTCCTTAATGTTCTTTAGTGCAAGATTTTAGAGAGACAAGTAATTGTAATCAAGAACATCTTTCAACTCAAAGTAATGTAAGGAAATCTTTCAACTCAAAGCGATGTCTAGGCATGAAAAGTATTTTGGTCTCCTATTTATGATAGGAATAAAAAAGATGGATTTCTCTATGATATGAAGCTTAGAGTTGTGAGCAAGATTTCAAATTGAAAATGCAAATCCATTTTGGATTTATTCACTAAGTCAACCTTTATGGGGAAGGGAAGAAAAAAAGAAATGGTTTTGAAGCATCACTAACGTATAAGGTCTGAATGTATAATTCTCTAAATGATATATTTTTTTTTCACATCTAAATGAAATATCAAAAAAAAAATATTATTTTTACTTATTTATCCTTATAAATCAATAATATTGGCAAAGGTAAAGTTTCATTAAAGTAAAATGTTATTGTTTATGCAAAAATAAATATCCTGCAAATATTTATAATACATATAATATGCGTTTGGCACACTGTATTACATTACATTATATTAGCTATGTTGTATTATTATATTGTGTTGTATTAAATTGTAATGTGATACATGTTTGGTGTATTATAGACTGTATTATATGTAATACGATTTTGTAATATTATTATATGTTAATATTAAATTAAAATTAGTATTATTTAAATTTATTAATATTTTAGTGTTATATTATTAATGTTTGAAATTAATTATTAAACAATTATTTTTTGTATATTTATTTTTATAACATAAAAATAATTTAATAATATACTATTATCAAATATTATAATATTGTAAATATAAATAATATAATATAATATAATATATTGTATAATATAATATAGTATACTATAATATGATAAAATATTAAATTTTGAATTTAATTATAATTAGCTTCTATTTATTAATGTTGAATATAATTAATTAAATTTATTTTTAAATTTAGTATTTTGGTAAATAATTAAAATATTTTCAGATATTTAAAGTAAAATAATTAAAATGATTTTAATACATATATTAAATATTTAGGTTTATTAATATTTTATATTAATATTTCAATTAAACTTTATTTAATAAATTAAAATTTATTATACGTTATTAAATTATAAAAGTAAAATAATTAAATTTGAAATATAAAAAATATTTTGATATAATACAACCTAAAATCTACTTTCTCTGTGAATTTATTTTATGCTTCTTTTATTATATTAACCACCTATTTAACACAATACAATATAACTAAAATTTGCTGCCAAATATTTGAAGAACAAAACATACAAAATTACAAATTGATGGAAAAGAGAAACCACATAATTGAAGCTTATCTTCTGTCTATAGAACCTTATAAATTAGCTAATCTCCCATGTTCTTTTTTTTTTATTTACTAGGTTTGCTGTTAAATGCACCCATTTATGTCATGCATATGTATGAATACTAACATCCTTTGCTACAAATTCTTATATAAATTTCTCAATCTGCGTACATGATTGCACATTTCATGGGTCTCTCTCACCATCATTGATGAGATGAGAGTAGATAGAGGATTGTTATTTCATGTTGTTGGTTAAAAGGAATTCCAGTGATGAAGTCAAACAATTCATCATAATATATTTGGGTAAGCACTTCACAGAATATATGTAATATTGTAAGTTTCAATTGTATATTTATTTATAAATATTAGTATATATGTCTATTGTCATAACAATTTGTAAATATCTAATGTAATTCAGTAATTTGGTGTGTAATCAGTATTAAAAAAAAATTGGATCGTTAACAACAAAACAAACAATAGAATCAATCCCCATGGTCTTGGACTGGTAAAAAAAAAAAAAGCAAAAGTGAAAAAAATTCTGATTGTAATATCAGTGAGAAAAAAAAGAATGATTATAATAAAAGAAGAAGAAAAAACAATAAGCAATAAAAAAAATAAAAGAAAACTTTCTACTGTGGCGACGACAGTAGAGATTTGTTCTTGAAGTGCTGATAGCAAAAGAGAAATTAAAGAATATGACAAAGCAAGTTGTTTGGCTTGCTAGAAAGTGAAAAAAAATAAAAGAAGAATAAAAGAAAATAGAGAAATTACCAAATCCCTACAAGAATAGCTATATTTATGGTGCTATTTATTAATAAGGGAATGAGTTAGAATCAGAATGAACCAAATTGAAATATAAATTAGAATAAATCATTTACTTTCACCATATAAATTGGAATTAGAATAAGTTATATTGTCATTATTTACTTTGTCTTACAATCGGAATGAATTGTTATAAGTTACTAAAAATACCTTAGTTGATTAGCGTTAATATTTATAATAATTATGATTATCATTACTAATAATTTTAACAACAACAATAATAATTACGGTTATTGTTAAAATTATTATTACTATTATCATTATTAATTAATAATAATAATATTATTGTTAAAATTATCATCATCATCATTATTATTAACAACAACAACAAAAATAAAAATATAACAATAATAATAATATAATAATATTTTAATTGATGACAAAATTGAAATTACAAACTTTAAATGGAGTAAAATGGAGAGTTTAAAAAATGAAAACTTAATTCCTATCCCTCCAATGAAAATAACAATGCAAAATGTCTTGTATTATTTATATTGGGGAGAGTTTAAGAAATGAAAAGTTAATTCCATCCCTCCAACGAAAATAACAATGCAAAATGTCTTGTCTTATTTATACTGTATGAATTTAATTACAAAACCATTAGTATTTAAACAATTATAATAATTGAAGGCATTGTAATAAATTATTTGATATATATTACTAACATAAGTGGCTATATGAGTTTGCAACAAATGAGAAATATTTTAATTAACAGCTATAATTAAAAAATAAAAATGTGTATATAACTATATGACGGCTTGGATATATATTTTTAGAGTTAAACTTAAATTTTTAACATAAAATTTCAAATATTGGCTTCTTGCAATTCAATGATTAACGATTTTGCTAAGGAATTTTAATCTCACCTACTTGCAAGTGGGAAGTATCAAAGAAATAATAAAAGGAAAATACATAGAGAATAAAACTAATCACACAATACTAGAATTTACGTGAAAACTTTTATACTGGAGAAGAACTATGGGCACCAAGAACGATGAGAGAAAAATCTACTATGTGAAAAATTATTATAATCACTCAAGTATTTTTCTCACACCAAAAACCCCAATAATACCCAATCATTCAATAGATTTACTGTTTCTCCCACGCTCTAAACTCTTTACTTGCAGAGAACTAATTGTTGTATTGTGCAAGCAAGTGAACCTCCAACCTCCGTATATATAGTGATTATTTCTTGTATGAGACGTATTCCTTTCTTTATACAAATTGTATTTTTCTTTAAATAAGTTAACTCTCAAAGACTAATGACCTATTTCTTAAATAGAAATCCTCATGAATAAGAAAACTACTAAATAACAAAAGCTTATGAAATATCCTAGTGTAGGATTTACAAATCTTTATTAGAAAAGGAGACATATTTCTAAACAGATTTAATATCATAAAACTGTTACTTTAACTTTCAATATGAACCATTAGATTGTGAGAGATTAATGGCTTAAATTTTGCATCAGAATTTTGAGTTGAAATAGCCGAAACTAAGCTTTTGTAATAAGAATACAAAAATAAATAAAGAACCTTTTTCTCATTATTCCATATATGAATATTATTGGAGGTAATTTTTTTTTATTATCACCATTAATTACCACTATGAAAGCAAAAAATCTTAATAAATTATAACTTATTTATTTGATTTGTGTTCTTACACTTAGTAAAAATAGATTTTGAAATATTTAGGGCAATTATCCATCAACCATATATTTGTTCTAACATTTTCAAAAATATACTAACATTTTTTCTAACGCCATCTAAAGTTAATATTTTATTACACTCGTCCACTTTTATCTTAATACTGTTAGAATGTTACTGACATTGTAAGGGTAAAATGATCATTTCATCTTAACAGCAAAAACTACGTCGTGTAATGTGATTTGAAAGGTAAAAAATGAAAAACCAATGTCATTTAAATCGATTGAAAAAGAAAAAGAAAACAAACGCAATACTGTTTCCAACTCCAGTGAGCACTAAATGTCATTTTTCTCCAATTTCAATGAACCACCTTCGTGTTTGACTCCATTGCCTGACGGCTCTTAGATTTGGCCAATTTATATCCAATTTCTGTCTATTCTCATCAACAAAATTGATGTAGTACGATATTTTAAGAATTTTAAAATTTTAGAATTTTATTATTTTAGAACTTTCTATTTTAATTTGAGTCAATTATGGTATATGTCCTAGTCTTTTATTTCCATAATAATTGTAACTTAGTTTTCCATTTTGAGTTAACTTAAGGAAGTGGGTTTCTTCGATTATAAATAGAGAGGTCTTATAATTATTTTGATGACTTCAGTTTCAATTACTTAATAAAACTCTCTTTTATAATTTCCTCTGGGATTATCTATCAAAATCTTTCTTGTAGAGTCGTTTGAATTAAAGCGTCATCTAATCTCTCATTACACGTTATTAAAAATCTCATTGAGTCGTTTTGATTGGAACGATATTTAATCACACTTCGATTAGAGCGTAACACAATCACATTGGTTTAAACCAATACTATAATGATATCTAGTTTTACGCCTTGCTCCATCAGTTAGTATCAGAGCCTAAACACCAAGGTCAAATTCATCTATCTTTATTATTTTTCATTCTTGTTCTAGTATTAAAAAAAATCATGAACAATGACGCGTAAACAGTACTAAGTGAACAGTTCCTTGTGAACAGTACTGTGTGAATAGTATTTTTTTTAGTTTTTCTTTATTAGTTTTGATGCAATTGGCCGAATTTCCGACCACCATCACCGGAAACCTAAACTTTTACTTAATGACCATTTTATCCAAAATTTTATTCAATTTTCAGTTTAGCCCCCAACTCTTTTAAAACCATTCTCTCTTATCATATTCACTTCGAATCATGACCATACCAAATCTGAGAGTTGAGCCTTGATTATGGTTTTGCTATTGTGTGAAATTTGACCATAAATGGCAAACTACCTTCCTTGCCATCCTATTTATCATGTGCCGAAATTATTTGTTTACACTCGTCCAAACAAATTTCTTGATTGGTTGAATGAGGTTGAGCACTAGTTTCTATTTTGGCGCATTCCTAAAGAAGAGCAGGTATCGTTTGCTGCTAGTAGATTAAGCGTAAGTGTTTCAATGAGATTTTTAATAACGCGTAATGCGAGATTTGATGACGTTCTAATTCAAATGACTCTACAAGAGAGATTTTGATAGATAATCCCAGAGGGAATTATAAAAGAGAGTTTTATTGAATAATTAAATCTAAAGTCATCAAAATAATTACAAGATCTCTTTATTTATAATTGAGGAAACCCACTTCCCTAAGTTAACTTAAAAACAGAAACTAAATAACAATTATAATATAAATAAAAGATGTTTTCCCTAAGTTAACTTAATATGGGAAACTAAGTTACAATTATTATGGAAATAAAAGACTATGACACATACTATAATCAACTCAAATTAAAATAAAAAATCCTAAAATAATAAAATTTTAAAATCTTAAAATTCTTAAAAGAATGTCCTACATCAGAAATAGGCTTAAAAATCTAGCCAATTTCTCATCATCATCAAACTAGTGTTTCCTCAGTGGGGGCAGGAGTTGCCGTCACTCGGGGTGGTTCTTTGCCTTTCTTGTCACGCGGCCTCGCGTTGCTAAAGGAGTGATAAGCACTTTCCTTTGGTGGTCTTCTTGTCGCCGCGGCCGCAGTACCCGTAAGGAATTGAAGGAGACCATGTAGAAAGGAGTGAAAGTGATCAATTGAGGCTGAGGGTAGTGCCTAGAATTTGAGATTGAGGAGAGGAAATGCGAGACTTTGGAGTTATTGGTAACGCTCCCACTGTGCCATTGCTGATTTGCTGTTGCCTCTTTTTTTATTTTTCCCAATAATGCTTTTCCTTATTCTGTGACTTTTTCAAAAAAATAAATGATGGTTAAAATCTGTATAAATTACCTTTAAGTATGCCTTGTCTTCTAAAGTTGTAATATCTTTAATTAAAAAACTGCCGCCCTAATTAGAAATTGCATTTGCAATTTTTTTTTTTTGGAATTTATTTAAGGTAAATTAGTAATTTTACATTTGGGATGAAAAAGTTATTTGACTAATATTCTACTAATTATTAACTGAGATAAAATCGGAGTAGATGAGTGTAATAAAATATTAACTTCAAGTGGTGCGCTAAAAATAAATATTTTTATATTTTTTAAAAAGTTGGAACAAATAGTTAGTTAGTAGATAATTGCCCAAATATTTATGTTAAGAAAAAAAAATAACTACATAGCACATTTAAAGGAGGGTTGAAAAGTCATTTTCAAGTAAAACATATTATTTAAATGAAATTGTTTCAAACTCTAATGGTGGTTATCATTATTTTGTAAAAATTCTCCACCTGCTTAAACGGTTAACAACCCAGTTAAAATATTTTAAAATAATTTACGTTTTTCTAATACAAATATCATGAACTATTCATTAAATCCAATGGTACACAATTATTCCATTATTGATACTATAAAAAAATTATAACATCATAAACTGACCGTCACATTTAATGCCTCTTTGTTTCAATTGTTTTTTTTTTTACTTTTTCTATGAATTTTTTTTCCTCAGATTTGATTTTTCTTTATTCTTTCTCTTTACTTTGCCTTCGGTATTCTATATGAATGGTGAGCGCTCAATTTATTAATCATGTGAAGATTGGTTCTTCCCCTATTAATAGTATAATTGCTAAATTATATTAATGTCCTTAATAGTAAATTTAATTAGGATTCTTTTAATAATATAAAATTTTATTAAAATAAGAGTATTTAAAGTATAATCAAAGTGCCTTAAGCCCTACCCTTAGTTAAGTTAGCATTTGAACCCCGAGCATTCTACAAATACTCAAATAGCGTCAGATAGTTTGTTGTTGTTCATTTATATTTATTTCAATTCTTGTCAAATTGGTCCTTAACCCTAACAACATGACTTAATCGATTGATATAATGATTCTACTAATAAATTGCTTTCTAATATGATTCTATGAACCTTAAAATTGTTGCACATGATTTCAAGATTAAATATATTTTGTGTAATTTGGCTTTGCCTTGTTTCACCATTCTTCATGAAGCCCTACTGGAAAATGGGAATATCTATCTGCACAAGCTCATCAAACCTGAGAGATTTGTTTTGTCTGTTAATCCCCAAGAATTTACTTACCAGTTAATATTGTTTTTGCTTTGAGGTGTCTGCTTGGCTTTTATAGGAATTGATCTAGTTCCACACTAGCTATATATGGCTCAACCTTCATCAAGCTCATGTGGTTTAAATACATTACCAATCAATAACAGGCCTATGAAGCTTGTTAAGAGTATAAAATCTCAATCTTTACAAGAATAAAACATAAGAGACCTCCTACATTGGATCCAAATACAAAACAATATATGCTAGGACCCTTGGCTGTAACTATGCTGGAATGGTCCGAATTGAACATCTCTAAGTAATATCAATCATTAAATTTTTTTATATTGATAACAACTTTTCTATTGGTAACAATTTTTTTGTTCAACGTATAACTTATAAATTTGCGGGCGTCTATATGGAGGAAACATTTGCGATGTATAATAACAATGTTGTTACTAATAACTTGAAGAAAAAAAAAGAGTTCCTATTAAATATTTCCAAATTTAAGCCTTGTTACAAATGAATCGACTTTAGGGCCAATTTAGTAATACTGTATCTTTAAATTAATTACTGTTAGCTAGACTATAAAAATAATTATTTGTAAAAAGAATAAGTTAAGCATTGGTGAAATTTATTTTTAAAATGCTGTGAGTTTAAAAGCGATCGTATGTGTTTAGTAAATCTTACTGTTAAACTTTGTAATAATATAAATGACTAAATTAGATATAATGTTGAATAAACTTTATTTACACATTTATAAACATGTATATAAAATATTTTTTTATTGTGCATACATATTAATTGATAACTAAAATAAATATTTTATATTATTAATTTTTTTTTATTTTGTTATCTCAAGATAATTGGTGATAATAATAATCTCTTTAAAGTTAGTGATTTTATTTCCTAATTAATAAGGATAAGTTTGGATTTTATAATACATATAAGAATATATATATGAAATTGTATTAAGTATAAAACTGATTCTTAAAATCGGATTTTGAAAGATTTTGCCAAAAGTGATTTTTTTAAAAAATTACCAAACACTAAAATTAATTTTTATTTTTTTAAAATCACTTTTGATCCCAAAAATAATTTATAATTTAAAACAGGCCTTGGTCTTGTTAATCTCCTGGATTAATAAGTTCAACTGTCTGACAAAAGGTTGGCGTCAACAAAGGATGTCAGGGACTAGGGAGTCGTTTCCCATACAGGGACGAGATTTTAAAGAGGTTACTGGAACGAGTGCTGTGAGCGAGAGTTGTAAATCTCTTCTACATAATGAAACTCTGCTATAAGTGAACGTAATCCTCATACTGCTAAATTTCTAAGAGAAGTGAATGGAATTACCAAAAATTAAATTTCGGTTCGGATTGTTGGGATTTTGGGTTTTGACCCATTCAGTTTGGAGAATTCAACCCATTCGGGTTCGAACTACAAACTCGAACCAAACCGAACCGAATTTAATTCGGTTCGGTTCGAATCAGGTTATAAATTCGGGTTCACTTAGATAGAAACCCTAATTTTCAATTTCTCATTATCTCATTTCAAATTAACTAAGTAACATAAAGATTTCTATATTTATCAATTAACAAAAACATTAACAACAATTAAACAAAAGAAAATTAAGAAATTAACAATTAAAAAAATAAAATTATTAACAATTAATTAATGGGAAAACAGAAAGAGAAAATAAATATTTAGTGGAGGAAGAAAAGAAGAATAAGACGATTTTTGGCAGTGGTGGAAGGAAACAAGAAGACAAAAAAAAAAGAACTGACGAAGAAGAAGAAGAAGAAAAAGAAAAAGAAAAGAAGAGGAAGAAGACGAAAAGAAGAAGATGATATTTGACAATTGGCAGTGGCGTAAGAAAAGGAGAAGAAGAAGATGAAGAACTGGAGGTAGAGTCAAGGTGGCGGCTGAGAATAAGAACAGTGTGTGTGAGTTGTGATGCCTTAGGGTTATGAAAGAGTTTTTTTTTTTTTTAATTTATTAATTAATCCGATTGGGTTGACTATTCGGTTCGGGTTGAATCCGACCCGAAATACAACTCAATCGGGTTTGAATTTTGAACCCAAACGGATTGTAAGCCTCAACCCGAACCCAACCCGAAATAAATTTGGGGTTTGGTTCTGTTTGGGTCAACCCAATCCGAACCCCTAACCTCTATGCATGATACAAGTGTTGTCCGCATTTTGATTTAATCACAGCTGATTAGGTTTTCAGATTTGGTGTCAAGTTAGCCATCTATGGACAAGGAGATCCAACCACGCAAATCAAGTAAAAAAACCAATGCCACTTCAATACTTTGTTGCAATCTTAAAGTTGCAAAATACATTAGGAAATGCATATCTGTTTATAAGACGGTGAATGGACATGTAATCTGCCAAGTCTTTGTATTGGGGTTAACTATCATCTTTTGAAAGCATATGGATAGATCTGTATACACACTAAAGTATTGGGGTTTAAATATAATTATGACTAGCATTGAGGGCCATCTGTATATTTTCCAAAATTCAGGGGTTTGCATATGTGGGTATCCTGAAGGACACAAAAGAGAAGCCCTCCATCCGCTTATTTCCTCCCTCCCCATAAAGGTAGAAATTGCACATTAAATGCATGGAGAAAACACAATCTCATTGCAGGTTTGGCTAAGTTACAGTATATGTAACTTTGGTACTTCATACATTAATCATCTAATACGGCAAAACATTAGAATGTTAATAGGCAAGTTACTCAAACAGGTGACTATTTCCATCTCATGCCACACATGATGTCAAATCAGAAGTTGTTTGCATATACACCAATACTCTGGGTATACAGCAAGAGAATGGACATTGACTAAAAGGGAACACCAGACTCAAATTTGCCACTATGGATTCTATAATGGTTAAAGGCTCACTGACGGCCACTCTCATTCTCCTGCTCCATCTCCTCTACATTCTCAAAGCGTTGATCATTAATTTCAAGCTGTAAGGCGCTTAATAATAATATCAATGAAGAAGGCATACTTGAGATCTATTATAGATTTCCAGAAAAATTCTACCTGCTTCGTAAGTCATAGATAACAGGATGAAAACCAGTGATGGATTTGCATTCAGAGCAACAACATAAGATACTGAACTGAGGATGCCAAGAATGAAGCAACAAGAAAAAAGGACATGTTAAGGCATACCTGAAGCACATTGTTAGCTAGATGACCAGCTCATTATCACTGTTTGAATGACCAATTGTGCTTGTTGGATCCCAAAAAAGTGCCACCCTGGATTTTTCCCTGATGGACCTACCAATTTTTAAAAGAAAAAAACATTGGGCAGAGTAACAGGAAAGAACATAATATTTCAAAAGGGAACCATGCATGTCAATGCATACCTGTACACTCATTTTCCAGCCAGTCAGCACATTGTGCCCTTCTTCTCCCTCTGATGAAGTCAAAGAAGATGCCGAAATTAGTGTGCAACTAATGAACAGAGATGGTAATTTGCAACTCAACCATTCTAATCTTTATACAAGAGTAGACTCACCTTCTATAGATTCAGGATTGAGCTCAGCACACTCACCAACATATCTCAAACAGATTGTCCACTACCACACATCAAATCAAGATGATGGATAATATTGTGCATCAAACATGAAGCAAGATATGACCATTAAATTTAGAAATGGCAGCATAAAAACAAGAAAAAGTATTCATCTGTCAAAAGATTGAAAAATTACATTGGCTATCATTGGAAGGAACAAGTCTCAGCTCTAAGACCTTCAATAAGTCTAGAGCTTCACCAGATTATGCATCTAATCCCTTGTCCTCATCTTCATCACCATCTTCAATCTCAATCTTTAAATAAAATCAAAACATTGATCGGAAATAGCAGCACCTAAAGCAAATAAATTCTTCACGCTAAATTAGAAATATGGATTAAAGGTGCCTGACCATTTTCCAGAGTACAATAACAATAAATTACAAATACAAATGCACATTAGTTTAAACAGAAAGATAAACAACGAAACTATAATTCATGCAATAGAATATTCCAATGTAAATTGACAAAAAAATAAAAAATAAAAAAGAATTAACAGGAATACCTGAGTGTAAAAACAAGGAGACGGATAGGCCTCTGGATCCCTCGATACAGCATGAAGAGAAAGAGACAAGAAATCAAAAGCATAAGCTTTAACATCGCTCAACCACATGACCTCTGCCTGCAAAACCCAATCACCACATCTAGGGGCTAGGCCATGTAATCCCATCTTTTCGTTATACAATTTCAGATTTCACACACGCATAATCATTAGTGTTTGACGTCAAAAACAATTTCAAGATACCAGACACACACAACTTAAAATCTTAAAAAAAAAATCTAATTTCTTGTTTTCAGTCTACAAAACTACTGGGTAAAACTTTTCTGAACTGACCCTAAATTGCAAATTCTATTTTCCTATTTTAACTAAAAGCTCAGCACAACATAGAAAAATAGTACCTTTGAATCTTGAATAATGAACTACAAAAAATCTTTGTTTTTTTAACAGAAAATTCGTATGAAACAAAAAGAGAAGGCGTACTTAGAAGTGATATAGAGAGTGCCGGGGGACTCCGGAGTGCGAGTTTCAAGGACGATGGAAACGGAGGGCTGAATGTGTATCAGCTCCTTGCCGTTTTCAGTATCGAGAATAGGCTCTCCGGCACGGTTGCCGGTTCTCTGAGTGAATTGCCTAAGCTCTAGCGCCATTTTCACTTAAAACACTAATTTCTCTTCAATTCCGTTGCTTCGGGTTCTGCTGGGTTTCTGGTTTTCTAAGTTCTGCTCCGTCAAAATGCGCGCGCCTGTGATCTGGGGCTGTGATCTGAAACAGAAGATGGGTTGTAGTTGTGGGCTTAAAGAAGACCCAAGCCCTAACCGCATTTTTTTTAACAAAAAAGAGGAATGAATTTTATTTAATTTATCGACCTGTGAATTGCTTACACAATTGAATTTTTTTTTTAAATACATCTCAAATTCTCTAAGGCTCTGTTTGGTATACCTTTTTAAATGGAACTTATTTTTTTAATTTTTTTTAATTCTGTTATACACAGATTGTTACTAATATTTACATCAGACATTCACACACTGAAATATTTTAAAGACACTTTAAACCCTCTCAAATATTTGAGAGATATCTATTCTACTCACATTTTATGAGGGAGAGACTGTCTCCACCCAGACACTTTAAACCTTATTAAATATTTTAGGTATGTCTATTTCACTCACATTCCGAAGACATTTTAAACTCTCTCAAATATTTGAGAGATTTTGTAAGGGAGAGACTGTCTCCACCCACACACTTTAAACCTTCTCAAATATTTGAGGGATGTCTATTCCACTCACATTCCATAAGGAAGAGACTGTTTCTAAAGACACTTTAAACCCTCTCAAATATTTGAGAGATGTCTATTCTACTCACATTTTATAAAGGAGAGACTGTCTCCACCCACACACTTTAAACCTTCTCAAATATTTGAGAGATGTCTATTCCACTCACATTTAATAAAGAAGAGACTGTTTCCAGTTAATTAGCTGATAATTGAGAGAGAATTGAAACAAACTTACATAAAGCTCTTATGGAGACTCAAACCCTTACTCTCACTTTTGTAAGTGCAAGGGATCTCTCATTAGACCAAAGGATCATTGGTTTTAAATAGAACTTATTTAAATCGACTCTTTATTAGTAGAACTTTTACAAGTAGAGCTTTCACTAAAAAAAGTTTTAGTTGTTTAATTCTTAATGAGAGTTTTTATTAAAAATTATAAAATTACTTTAATAGGTAAAAATTTTAAAGTTATATTATAGAAAGAATGAAACAAGATTGATAAATAAGAAAAAGATATTTTAGGTATTTTAATATTTAAAAAAGTTTTTCAACCTTTACTTGTAAAAGTAAAAAATTTAAACTTTTACTAATAGAGGCAAAATAAATTATTTAATCTTCAAAATTTTTGTTTAAAAAAAATAACAAAAAAACTTAAAAAGTACTTTATGAAATTAAATAAGTGCTTATAATTATTAGATAAATCATACCAAATATGTACTAAAAGGGTTTTATCTACCTAATTCTAAACTTAAATCTTTTTAGTTAGACTATAATTGTAGGTTATTGGAGGAAAGTCGACCCTCATAAAGGTTCGTGAATATAGTAGTTCTTTAAAAGCAATAACCCACCCAGCTTTTACTAGAAAATGAGATTCTCACCATAGTGAGAACTACAGTGAGCAGAGAACGTAGTGTTTTGTGCTCATTACAAATTCTCACTGTAGCGAGAATCTCACGCAAGACATTCGCATCTCACATAACACGCGCATTCTCCCTCTCATTCACGCCAAATCTTACCTCAATCACACATCTCACTGCGCTTCGTTCTCACCGTCAGCTTTCTCTCTCCCTACCCTGTTGACTTTATCTTGCTCCTTCACAGCTGTCGTGGGTCTCTCCACAAATCTCACCTCATAAATTGACTTGCAACTTCACTCTTTGTCTCTCTCCCCCTAAATCCATAACCGTCGTGGGTCTCGCCATAGCTATTGTTGCCTTGATGCCATCAATTATCGTAAAACAATTTTTAGAGGTAATTTGCCTCATTATTTCCAACTTTGGTCGCCTAGGATTATGAATTTGTAAAGATTCACTATCATCGTGTTAATTTATATTGAGAATATCTATTGTCAAGTTTCAATGTGTTGTGTGAGCTGATTATTTTAGAGTGATTTGTAATTGCAGTTAGATTGATTAGTAGTAGGCAAGTAAGTTTGGATAAATTGGCTTGTAATTGCATTTTTTGACTCTTGACCTTCAAATTGTTGGAAATTAAAGGAAAAATATGTAGTTTTCTTATTTGCGTTATTTGCATCTTAGTACTTGATTTTTTGTTTGATGTTCTGTTGACATTTTGGCATCTTGATACTTGCTTTAGTGTTTGATGTTCTATTGAGATTTCAACATTTTGGCATTTGGGTAATTGCTTTGCTATTTGATATTTTATTGAGATTTTGGCATTTTCACATCTGGGTACTTGCTTTTGCAGAGCTATTTGATGATTTGAATTATAGGTTTTATGAATAGAAGGACTTTTTAGGCTTAAATTTTGATGATTTGACATTCTTCTTATATTTTTACATATTCAACTATTGATAAAGTTGCTGTTACTACTGTAGGATTTAATATTGACAAATGTACGCATAACATTAGCTAGTTGAAACATTAGGGCTACATAAATCCTTCTTCCCCATTTTAGGCTTCTCCTCAATTTAGGATTCAAACGTTCATTAAATCAGTAATTAGTTTTCAAAATAGAGAATAACGATAATTTCTTCAATAAAAATAGCAAGATATGGTATTATGTGGCAATTCTGTTCCATAATTCAAAGTTCAATTATAGACTAAGCGATTCAAAGTTCATTTTTTTTTTGTAATTTTTATCATTTCATTTTCATTTTTCATGTTACCACACTATAGTTTAATTAGCTTCACGTGTTTTATGCCTCTAACTTAATCTTCTTCTTTGTTTGCTTTAAAGCATGATAAGAATAGAAATTCCTCACTAATATGAAGGAATTTCTATCATTGGATTTGCTTGCTAGAATTCAGCCTTGTGATTAGGTGATGCTTAGGTTTACCTTTTCTTCTTCTTATTTTGTTTTTGGTCTGAAATGGCTTACTTGTATAGGATGAAAAGGTCACTTGATTTGTATTTGCATGCTTTGATTCTTAATGTTGAGCCTCGGATTGCTGAAAATTTTGGTCAATCATTATGTGGTATTGTTTATATTTGTAAAGAATTTGTTCAATCATTATGTCTTCTAGCACAAGTGAAATTCCAACACAGTTGAAAGCTTGTGAAAATGTTGCAACAATAGTAAGGCCTTACAAACTTCCCAACTTGTGGACTTTGGAGGGATGGAAACATATGATTGAGTATAAATTTGACATATTATTAGGAGAAGTCCACAAGTTAGGGTATCAAATGGAATGTTTATCTCTTAAATTTCAGTTGTTTGATAAAGAATTTCAACAAAGATGATAATGTGAAGATCAAAGGTAATTGGAGGATGAACTGTGAAAAAGACAACTAAGTCTTATTGCAAAATATGTCCCACAAATAATAATAACTATTATTAGCAATAATAATAACTAAGTCTTCTCGCCAATCCAACACACATTAACACCACAGGTAGATTTTAACAGTCTACTTATGGACGGGATAACATTGAGGAGTATCATCATCAGTTGAACCCCAATAGCAACAATCATAACAATAGTAGCAAGAACCACCAATAGAACAAGTAGAAGAATCGGAAACATGGGTGCAAATCCTTCATGCTTCAACAAAAAAAATGTTTTTGAACATTGATGATGCTAAGTCAAAAGAAAGAGCTACATACATAAAACAAATGATGGCAGGTATCAAGGAGAATGTCAAAGAGCTCCACATCTTACTAAACGAGTTGTCATGTTAAGACTTGTAGTTTAGGGATGGCAAAAGGCTTGGGCTGGGCTTTTTCAAGCCCAAGCCCATTAAAGTGGAAGTGTGAAGGTTGGACCTAGGTTGGGCCTATTGCGGGCCTAGGTTGGGCATGGGCTTTTAATTGTTTTTCAAAATTTTTAATTATTATAAACTTGAAATGAATTAATAATAATCAAGTTTTATAATCAATAATGACTTAAAGAAAATAAATATTTCAAAATAAAATAATAAAGAAAGAAAGTGAAACAAATAAAAGTTTATAGATTTAATTTTTTTAGTACAAAATTCTCCAAGTCAAGCACTTAAAAGAGAGTTTAATATTATAATTTTAACTTTTTTGATTCAGTATTAATATATGAATTAGAGAATTAAGCTTTCTTTTTTTATTTAATTATTTTAAAATTTTAATTTATTATTCTAATTTATAATAAATAAAGAAAATGAAGCAAATAAAAATTTAGAGATTTAATTTTCTTGTATTGAATTCTCCAATTCTAGCACTTTTTTTTAATCAATTAACATTTAAAAGAGAGTTTAATATTATAATTTTAAGTTTTTTGATTTATTATTGATATATAAATTAGGGAATTAAGTTTTTTTCCATTATTTTTAAATTTTAATTTATAAATTCATTTTTTAAAAAAAATTAACTCCTTGATTCCTTATCTAGGCACTCATGTGGAAAGCCCAAACTAAAACCCTTAGGAATAGGCCAGGCCGGCCTAGGTTGAGGCTGACTCAAGCTTTTTTGTCTTCCCTATTGTAGTTGGATTTGTTGGATCATTAAAAAGACGGTGGGGAAATATGTTTATTCTAAGACAAAAAGAATATTTGTTAAACCAAGAAGATCCTTGTGCTGCTGTCATGAATAACTTAACCCTAAATTTTATAGGAATAGGAAAAAGAGAAACTAAAATGGCAGAAAAACAATTTCTTTAAAACAAATGATGTGATACCAGTCAATTGGAAGAATATTATTTAGAGCAAGAACATCTCTTCTTTATTTCAATAAACCAACAGATACAATCAAGAAGACGTTCATTCTCAACATGTGGGGCCCAATTGTAGAAAAGTTCGAAGCTAAGTTTACAACTGAAAGACTCACAAACTTATCAAACTTCAATCTTGCACAATTGGACCAGATGGCAAGAGAACTAATTCAGAATGATTACAGGAGCCAAGAACTTAAGAAACATATGAAGGAGATAAAGAAAACTTCTCTATCCACATGCTGCAATGAAAAACCCTAAAAGTTTGAATGCCATGACTTAGATACTTCATGTTCATGTCAATGAAAGTCTCACAAGAAGCATAAAAGATGGCACCTATACAAAAGCTCTAAACATTGATTTGTTAAAAGGAAAAAATCTCCAAAAAAGAAGGGATGATACTGCGTTTATTAAAAAGAATGACACTTTACAAAACAATGCAAGTCAAAGAAGAAGATTCCTACCAAACTCCTATAGATGTTGAAGATCAGAGTTTCATGATGAACTTTACACATGGTCTGACAATATGGAAAACTCATTACTGGCAATTCATTGGAAACAATTTGATTTTGATCTACCGATAAATTTAGATGACTTTTCAGACGATGAACCAATATTTATGCTCACAGAAAGACAACCTATTGATCTTACTATGCAATCCGGACTAGCATTTAGGCCATATGCGAAAGTCATCCTTCAAATTGTAGATACCAAGAAAATTACTCTCACTAGACTCATTAACATTGGCATAGTTTGTTCAATCATCCATGGAAAATGCCTACCTTGACGTTGCCATGTTCCCACATAAGTCTCTTTTGTGGTAGCAAGTGGAGATTAATTTTTCAGTCATAAGTACACCAAACGTATTGACGTTTTACCTTTTGGTAAATGCTACAGTTTCTTTGCCTACGACCAATCAGGGGAATATCTATTATTCAGATTAGATTTTTTTAGCCTTATAGCCTCATTTACCTTCTATCTTAAAAGATTTGCTAATACTCTTGTCAATCCTGTTAACAACAAACCACATCTCTTTATGCTCCCATGGGTTGAACAACAATCCATCTTTCGAAGGGGTGATAAGCACAAAATTCCACCCACTTCAGTTAAGAAATTCAAACTCCAGCATAAAGGCGTAAAGGCATAAAGAACTTCTACAGTGTTGTGCAGACATTTCGAATCAATTCTAGTCTAAAAAATAATATTTTGTCTCTCTCCCATGCAAAGAAAGATGGACCATGTCACATCAAACAACCTCTTATCTAGGAATGGCCAACTTCATAATGATGTCTAGTGTGAACTAGAAATGCGAGGATATTATGATGTTTGGCTTCGAAGACGAGGTAGAAGAGGAAAGATAAAACCACCGTGGCCATCTCTAAGATTACCTGAAGGAGAACCAGAATGGTGGCAAGGACAAGGACAAGGACAAGATTGGAATGATCCTTAGCCATTACAGGATGGGCCCCCATCAAAACCCATGGATGATGAGGACATATTTGCCCAAAGATTTGCAGAATGAGAAGTAAGCCACATGCATAACAAGAATCCTATATAAAGTAATAAAGAAAGTGGCACGAGCTAGGTGGAAGCAATAATGGACCCTACCAACGAGAGCAATGATGGAATTAACCAAAAAATAAGTGACAAGTGTGTGGAGTGACATGTATTGTCTAGTGAGTTGTAAAGTAAGATTCCTTATTAATAAGAATGTACAGTATGATGTAATATAAAGTAGTGATAAGTCATAAAGTAATATTTCTTAGTAATAAGGCGTTATGATGTGTTCTGTAAAAAGAGATTCACTTAGTGCTTATAAAAGGGGACTCCCTAGTAGTGTGTGGATTATCGAGTCTTATATATGTATGTATGTATGTATATTAAAAACAAAAAGATGTAATTGGGAAAGGGATTCATCTATAAGTAGGGGTGGGCAAATGACCCGACCCGACAATCAGAAAATATCGGGTTTAGATCAGGTTGGGATGAAGGTTCTAACTCGATCGTATTGAATTTTGGCCAACCTGATCAGATTGGGTCAAACCCAATCTGATCCAAAAATTCGAAGAAATTATAAGTAAAACAAGCAAAAATTGAGCTAATCCGATCAAAAAATGCAAAGAAATTATAACTAAAACAAGCAAAAATCATTGATCTGATCCGAATATGTTTGGATTGGATTGGTTCACATGTTTTGATTGAGTTCGGGTTACATTTTTCCTAACCCCATTAACCCGAAATCCGATCGGGTTGATCCGAACCTGAATTTTCCCACCCCTATCTATAAGTAACAATCACTTTTGTACAGATATACATCTCTTGTGAAGTGAACCCAAGACCAATTTAATTATAAAAAAACATTAGCAAAATACTAACACCACAAATATATACAAAATATCTTGTTACCTGAATGAAAACAATAAATTTAAGTACCAATTCTTAAAAAATATTAACTGTATAAGCATATACAAGATAATTATTGTTTTAATAAATAAGAAAACTTATTAAATAGCATAATTATTATAATGTTACTTTCAGAAAAATACTTGTTACTAAGGAGGTAGATGTACTTTTACTAATAACATTAAGTAAATAACTTTATTTTATTAAAAATTAATAATTTTGTTAAAAAAAATATAAGATTTAATTATTAGTAGGCGCCTAAATAATAAAAGCGGGAATTTATCGTGCCAAAACTTAACCCAAGTTTTTCAAAACCTAAATTTCACTGAAATTTCTCACAAGTTGCTAAGTAAACTCTCCTCCCAAGTCATGATGAACCCTTCAATCCATCTCTGTATCCTCCCTCATCATCTAAAGCTCACAAATCCTTCTTTCCATGTCGGTGCCAATTTCGTATCTGCACCTCATTCCAATTTCAAAATCCTAGGCCATCGAAAATTTGATAATTTCATTATTTATAAATTCTTCAATTACTTTATTTATTTGGTATTTTCTCTTAATTCTTGTATCTTTTTTATTTGTTATTGCAAAGAACAATAATTACTTAATCGATGGTTCATGCGTAATTTAAGGTGAGTCATGTTTGTTTTCTTCTTTGTTTTTTTTTTTTTTGCCCCTACTGACATAGGATTTCATTCTTATGAGCAATGAGTTCCTTTTTTGTGTTTTATCTAATCATTATTTAGTAATTAAGATATTGCAGGAGTGAAGAAGAAATGGGTCTTTGTACAAATTAATTAAATTAGATGGAATTAGGAAACCCAATCTTGTTTCATTTATCCAACTTGATATGTTAGTTTATACACTTAATAATCTTTTCCTTTTGGCATTGTTGGGTTATTATTCAATATTATTGAAACTTCTGTGCATCCCCTTTGAGAGAAAAAGAAGTTTTCTTTGTTGAGATTTTTTTAAGTTTTTGACTTTTTTTCATCAATCATTTCTGGGTTCACTAATTTACTAATTTAATATTTAGTTCTCTTAATTCTATTGTTGCTACTATTCTTTCCAGTATGTGAAGATAATTAAGTTAATTTTATACATTAAAAAAAATGAATATTTTGGTAAATAAAAAGTATAGTAAAGTAGGCTGGATGCATTATAACTAACAGAAATCCATCTTCTTAAAAGTCTGAAAGATAAGTTTAAAAGGTGAAAAGGATATAATTTTTTCTTCGTTCGAACTTGCAAAAATATAAACAAGATAATCAAGTATCTACACCATATATATGACTCTATATTTCACTCTTCTTATTGTTTTACTTGCAAAACAATAAACGAGTCAAGTATCTACTCAAATATTTTTGTATTTAATTCTTTTGATTACATTGTTTGCTCATATAGGTGTTGAGGCAAGTGTCCAAGTAAAAATTCAATTTCACATTCTTTTCATCCATTTTTTTTGTGTATATAACATTATAGATTTTTCATCTTTATTTCTTAATAACTCAATTGAAGATGGCCAAAAAATCCCTAATCTCAATTAAGACTCAAGATCCCATGTTGATCAAACTAGGATTAGTTTGTATTATTAGGACAAGATTTTAAAAGTAGTGAGGATGTAGGATCAAAATTGATCCCACTTATTAATTTGGGTTGGATTGGGATTTATTTCGAGATCCTATGGGATCTTAATCCTCCCAATTATTTTAGTTGACAATATTTTTAGCATTGTTTTTTTCTTTAACGTTATGAATTGTATATTGTGTCATACATATATATCATTCTTTAGTTTTTCAATTGTATTAAAAATGTTCTTTTTAATGTCAATTGAGTTGTTAGTGGAAACATAATTATTTTAATATATGATAGTTAAATTAAATCTTATAAAATAAGTTATTAATGGAAATTAAAATATTAATTGAGTGGGATATTTTGGACAATTGGGATGGGATGAGATTTTGAATGATCAGGGATTAGTTTTAATTTTGATCCCAAATATACAAATGGGATGGGACTTGAGTAATATGATATACATTTTTATCTAATTTGAGTAATTGAGATGGGAATGGAATTGTTAAATCTCAGGCCATTTTAGTCCACACTTGGCTATATTCTTTTTGCTAATATGACTATATAGATTTTTTTTTAATAGCTTGTGTTTCTGTTTTTTTTCCTTGTACAAGTGTTGTCACAAAGCATCTAAGTTTAAGCTAAGTTCACACTTTCAATCAATTGATTGAACAAGTTCATGATTCTATAAATGATACTCACTTCATTTTATTTTTTCTGATGGATAAAAGTTAGATGCATATTAAAAATAGACTTTTGGAGAGTATATTGTTGTTGTTAACTCATTTATTGAGGTTGCAAAAAAAAGCGTGGATCATGTTGGGGTAGTAGTAGCTCACGTGTCACATTATTGAATGCGTTATAATTGAGATTTAAATAATAAAATAACTAATGGGCTAAAATCCTATTGGTTAATTGCGAAAATCTAATTATTTACTTTGATAGAAAGTGGAAATAAGAGTTTTATTGAAATTTGTCCTCTCTCCACCCATATGTATTGATATATTTTCTATCTATTAGAAAAAGTGATTCACTCTAAAGGAGTCAAGAGAGAAAAATCAATTTTGCCAAATATTTAATTCTTGCAATGAAACTTGATCAAGAAAATTACTATGGATCAAGGCATGTCTTCTATCAATTATGATGATGTGAAAATCATGATATTTTATGATCTTAAGATTAAAGTTTATGTCAATTAGGGTTTTCTTGCTTTATGATAATTGTAAAATATCCCAAAAATTGATACCAGAGCATGGTTTGAGAATTTATGATTTTCTTTTAAGATCTGTAATAACACTCTCTTAATTTTCAATTGTTCTTATGAGTATATGTCAATTTGAATTATTATTCCACATATACATAACATCGAAAGAAAATTAGTTCCATAGGAATTTTTTGTATATATTATTTTGCTATAAAATAGCCCCCCAAATAAAAAAAAAAAAAAGCAGCCCAAGATGGTTTTTGGTTGTTTGCGGCGCAATACATAAATATGAAATTAGGGTTTCTTTTGGATTTTTTCATGAGACGCCCTAAGGTTTCTTTGGGTTATGTTTTTGGCCGAAGAATAGAATTTTGTTGCATTAAGTCCAACAAAATTTGCTGGTGGCTGAAGGAAAATATGTGATTTAGATATTAAGAATGACTTTATGTAGAACACATACATTTATTAATGTTCATGCAATTGATGTCTATATTATGTACAGTTTGTTAGTCACTAAAGTGGCCAAAATAGAAAATTTTCATAGATGTCAAATTGAATTCAGTTTTACATACTTATAATTATTGTGATGCTTATGATTGAATGATGTGATGATTTTGTTATATGGGTATATTGAAATTTGTAGATTATAAAATATTTAGAAATTGCCTAAAGGTTGATTAATTAATTTTATAATCTATGATTACAATTGTGGGTAATTAGTATTCTTGATTAGATATGTTTAGTATATCCAAAGATAGTAGGCATGTCTAGTTGATGTGTATTTGATTACCAATTATGTGAAATTAAAGTTAAGCATTAATTATATTTATTGTAGGGTATTGTTTTATTGCTCAAAGGTAAACTTCAATATGCATTTAAAGTACACACTACTAGAAAGTTGATAATAAATGATGAAAAAAACTATCATTGGGGGTGGATGATAGAGAATTTTCTATCATCTATGTACCTATTATTATTTTATAACAGAAAAATATCTATCATGCAATTTATGATAATTTTTATAAGTCACAAGTACGTCACACCTTAGTTTAACGGAAATTTAAATTTATTTGAATTTCCTATTCTTTTTTTGGCACAAAAATTTATATATTTTAATTAATATTATTTAAAAATATTAATAATGATATTTTTATTTTAAAATTTATTATTATTCTTATTTGAATTGCATTATTATTATTATTATTATTATTATTTTGTAAATCCCCAAATTTGGCAAATTTGATTTCAAAAAAAAATTGTAAATCCAAAATAAATTTAAAATCTAATACTAAAAGTTACAAAATCTAATTAATAACAAAATACATAAAATTTAATATATATTCAAACTACAATATCCATTTAAACCATATGAACTACAGAAACTCCAATAGTTGAAATATACAAACTACGTCAACGCCAAATTCTGCAAAATATCCTAAGATAAGTAGTCACGCAAAACACTTGCACCAAAGTCCATAGGTATTGGTAAAACCTTCATTCAGCTCTAAGATCCAACTTCAACAGTACCTAAAAGCAACATTACACAAATAAAAACCAATTACAACATAAGGAGAATTAAGGATAAGAAACAAATCAAATTACAGCACATGTAATTAAAAAATATAATTAACTATAGAATTGGCATTGGTACCTCTAAGGATGGGTCAATCTTTTTATTAAATAGAAAGGAGACTATCTCTTCCAAATTTATAACTCATATGCCAGAAAAGAAGGCAATCCATCTCAAAACATAAGTTTGAATGAGAAGCCATTAAAAGCTAGAGAGCATTTTTATCTCTGATTCTCTATATTTTCATGCTGCAAGTATCAATAAAGTTATGAGAGTAATAAGATTAGAATCTATTGCTTTAAGAGTAATCACTACTTGTGCTCTCTCATGATTACATGAGAGTAGATTCCAAATATGCTCCAGAAAAGATCAACTGAAGAACAATGTTTTTCCTCTTTCTTCCAAAGCACTGTTATTCTTTTGGCTAAATAAACCACTACCAACACTTTGCTTAAAAATGCTACTCAATTTTTAATTTCTAACACAATTATGATTCTTGAGATAAAATTTCAAATACTTAAAAAAGACTAATTATTTTTTGGTATCGCTGAGTAGAAAAGAGTGTCAAACATTTATGCAAAAGGAAGAGAGAGGCGTTTAAAGAAGAGAAATGAAAAGGACAAAAGGTTGGGAATTAGGATTGCATGCACATTTATTATCAATAGAGTAGCATTGCCATTCATCACCTCATTTCTTAAGCAAACACTATCCCGCATTGAAGAAAATAATAGAATCATAGAGGCACTAAAAATCAAAAGCCAAAGCGTAAAAAATAAAAATTTATTCCATATAAAAATTCAAAGCCAAATGCAAGTTAATAAGTTCCTTTAACAACTATATGTATCGGTTATAGAATACAAAAATAGTAAGACACAAAACAAATCAACTAGCTTTCTTATAATATGAGCTCCAGGTATAAACAGAGACATTAAATTACGTTATGAATGTTAGTTGGTGTATTCTAATCCCTACCAGTTTTGGGCCAAATAACAAAGGTAATCTTTGGACATGCTGCGCAGACAATGTAACAATTAGAATCCACTTATGAAAGTGTTAATTAAAACCTTTTTATTTTGTCACTTTATCAAATATGTAGGTTCAACCCAAAAAAATTAAAAATAAAAATGAAAGATTAACAGAATATGCCACAAAATAATAAATAAGGCAATTCTTTTTCTTTAACACCTAGTGGGCTTCGTTAAAAACTATTATTTCATCTAATCTTTTTGTCCTCAATCCAAAAAATACAAATATTAGCCAGAAAAAGTGCTAAATAATATCATCAAAATGCAAAGTTTATAAGTTCAAGATGCATTTGGCATAAGCATAAGCACGTGAATGTACATGAACATTTAATAGCTAAGTTTTAGCATGTTAGTAGAGATAATTTGAGAAATAACCATGAATCCGGCCCAAAAATCAGAAAAAGGAAAAACAATTGACAAAATTTATGAATCTTTAATAAGGACTCGTTTAGAATTATTATGGCATTGATGGCTCTTTATGATTTAGAGTTACCCTCAATAGATTTGAAAACTACCTTTCTGAATGGGAATTTTGAAATGAAAAATATAGGTGAGGCATCTTAGCTAAAGGAAAGGAGCATCTCGTGTATAAATTAAAAAAATCAATATACGAACTTAAGCAAGCCTCTCGATAATGGTATCTTAAGTTCAATGATACCATCACTTCTTTTAGATTTAAGGAAAACATGGTTGATTGATGTATATATCTCAAGGTTAGTAAAAGTAAGATTATTTTTCTAATTTTGTATGTTGATAACATTTTGTTTGCTGCTAATGATTTTGGTCTACTTCATGAGACTAAGGAGTTTTTGTCTAAGAACTTCAAAATGAAAAATATAGGTGAGGCATCCTATGTGATTGGAATTGAAATATTCTGTGATATAGTATAAGGACTGTTAAGGTTATCTCAGAAAGCATATGTTAATAAAGCTTTAGAGAGATTCAGAATGAAAAAATACTCTACAAGTGTTGTTCCAATTTAGAAAGGAAATAAGCTTAGCCTTATGTAATGCCCAAAGAATGAATTGGAATGAAAACAAATGAGAAAGATTCCTTATTGATTGATACTAAAAAGTATACATTTAATAAAGATAAAATTATTAGTTTTTCACTTAATGTTTTGATTAATGCGCTCATAATTTACAAATTATATGAATGCTCCCCTAATAATTTTTTAGGTTAAAATCAATTTGCAATATGTTAATTTTTATATTATAAATATTTCAAAAATAAAATGGGAATTAGAACTGAAAGCAGGAACAAAGAAGAATTGCAGGAGCCATTGGAATGCATTATTGAGGAGATGTAATTAATAAAAATAAATATTTCAAAAAAATAAAAAAATAAAAAAGAAGCAAAGTGAGCTGTGATAGTTAGCTGGCCATTTTGTAAGGTGCATTCAACAACCTAAAAGAAAAGAATATTTAATATCAAAGTTGAGTTAGATAACTTGACAAGAGACAAAGGCAACTCATCTTTTCTTGAAGAAAGAAATGATAAAGATGAGTGTCCAGCTGAACAATTTGAGTTGCATTGGAGCCTGAAACAAAGTTTGATTAGTTTGACTTTATTAATGAGAAGAAGTTTGCTCTCTCTAATTTAAATAATGAAGTTCATAGTATTGAGTTTTTAGCAACAAGTGTTAGTTTAGAAAATATTTAAAAGCATTATAGTAGTTGAAGATAGTGATAACACACCTAGTGATACCTTTGTTGATGAACCTAAAGCTGAAAAAAATGAAGAAGATCTAGATTCTATTGCTAATGAAAGAGAATTTAACCAGTTTCATATTGACGAGGTTGATGATGGTTTGGATGACTATTAGTCTAGTGATGATAGTTATACTAATTTAGATAGAAACAATGCTGGGGATGCTCAAGATGCTTGCTATAGAATGAATCCAAGAAGGTTATCAAGGTACTTACAATGAAGAATGGCTTCTGATTAGAAAAAGTGAAGAATGAAAATATAAGAGTGATATTAAAGCGTGCAGTGACAAGTTGTCTTTAGAGGATACATGCTAATCCAAATTGGAATAAAGTGTATTTTTAGATTAAGACACACTATTTAGAGGATACTTGTGTAAGAAATAATGTGAATTGTGAAGCAACATCAGCTTGGATAGCTACTACATTTCTTCATCTCTTTAAAGTTAACATTCAATTACCAATTGCTGTCCTTGGATCAAAACTATTGAGAAGATATAGGATAGTTTGCTATAATTAGAGGTTGTATATGGTAAACATCTAGGCCTTACAGCTATTGGGCCAAGCTTATAAAGCAATCTATGGGAAACTATTTGGGTATATGCATTTCGTTTCCTAAAGTCTTTTTAGAGAATGATTGATTTAAGGTAAAGTTACTTCTCATTTTAGGAGATTCTTTGTGTGATTTGATGCTAGTAGAAGAGGATTTTTTGGGATTGTAGAAAGATCGTAGGTATAGATATTTGCTTTATCAAAGGTCTTTATAAGAACTATTATTGTCTATAGTTACTTCAGATGCCAACTATGATATTTATCGTTTGGCTACATGTGTAGCAGAGAATGAAAATGTGGAGTTTTAGGTGTATTTTATGGAAAAATTATATGAGTAAATAACTATAATAATAGAGAGAGCTTTTGCTTTACGGGTGACAAACAAAAGAGAATATTGAATGCACTAGAAAAGGTGTTCCTTCAAGCTCTAAAAAGATACTATTCCAGCCATATTTATGCAAACTTCAAGTAGAAGTTTCCTAGCATTTTGCTCAGGAGAGCATTTTGGCAAGCTTGTAGAATTACAAATGTTACTACTTTTAAGACTCACACGGTTTAATTGAGTGAAATCAACTCTATTGGCCATGATTAAATGATGGAAATCCCAATGGGCTATTGGGCTAAACATTGCTTTCCTACTGATACTAAATGCAATCATGTTACCAATAACATGATAAAGTCATTCGATAATTGGATTACAAATTTCAAAAGCATGCCAATTTTGAGAATGCTTGAAAAAATAAGAAGAAAAATAATATATTGATTCACAAAAGATAGTAACAAGTATTGACTTGGCAAGATGAGCTTCTTTTAATTATAAAGAAGAGGTTATGAAAGCAAAAGAGGATTCTAGATCACTATTAGTGTTATTTGGTAACAATGAAACATATGAGGTAATGGAAGATATGACTACGAGGACTGTCATTTATTTATTAGGAAAACTCTATAACTATAGAGAGTAGGATGTATTAGGTCTACCTTGCAAGCATACAATGTATTACATTAATGCCATAAGGTATAATATGAATGACTATGTCCACTTTTGTTGGAGAAGATAGCATTAAGAAACACATATTTTCACCAACTATATCTAGTGCTTGATAAAAAACAAATGGCCTTTGCTTTTACGTGGCATTTTTCTACCACTAATAATTATTAAAATTATTGGTAGGCCTCAAAGCAAGAGAAAGAGGGAAGCTAGTGACATTACCAACAATAAAAAAAGAAAAATAGTCTTTTTTTACTAACATTACTAATTTTAGGAAAAATTTAGTCAAAAATATGATTATATTTGATTGTAAAAATCAGTTCATCATTAAATAAAGTAGTGTCCCATATTTTAAATGGGAAAATAACTTTAACAAATAACCTAATAACTAATTGCTAATATTTTTTCAACAGGGAAATTAATGGTGCCAATACCATTTTTAGTGATAGGAAGTTACTATAAAAAATATAACAATACACAATTGAAAATACCATATCTTCCTTTTACCAAATACCAAGGTAGTCACAAGTGAGCATTATAATTCATTAGGAGGTAGAATTTGAGCTATGAATATTTTTAACTTACCAAACTTGTGATAGAAATAAGTTACTATTTTAGATGAATTTTAACCATTATAAAAAATATATTAATATTTACAGCTATGCTGAAAAATTGATAGAAAATAGTATGAAATTAATAAGGATAGTTTTGGGGGGAAAGATTGCACCAATATTATTATTTATTAATATTAAATATTAAAAAAATATAAAAATATATTTTATTGGACTTGAACTCTTGATTAGTTATTATCATTGCCAAACATTAACCAATTAAACTATCATTAGAAGATATAATAGTGATAATAAATTGACCTTACATTTGTTGAAGAAAAGGAGAAATGCATAATTAACGTAGCATCTTCAATCTTCTTACAAGTAATAAAATGTGACATCTTCGAAAACTTATCCACCATCACTAATATAGAATCTTGATCCATCCTGATGTGCAGCAATCCTAATGCAATATCCAAGGACACATCCAACCAAATATTTTTTATAATAGGCCTGTATTCTATGTTTGTCTCTTGCCTTCTTGCCATACCTGATAGTTCTACACAATCTTCCACACATCTCTATTCTACTTTGGCCAATAACACTCCTCCACAAGCGTCTTAGTCTTGTCTCGACTAATACGTCCGGCCAACCCTAATCCATGTAACTCACGAACAATTTGCCTCCTTAAAGAACTCCGAGGCATGCACAACTTGTTAGCCTTGAATAGATAAATATCTTGAATGAGGAAGTTTTCCATATGTTGATGATGAACATAACAATCCTAATTATGAGCAAAATCTTCATCCTCCGCATACAACTTTTTCAAGAACTCAAAACTAGTAACTTTATTGACTAAAGTTACTAGTAAAATTGCTCGCCTATTGAGTGCATTCGTAACTTTATTTTGCTGTCCAGACTTATGCTTCACAATAAAAGTAAACTTCTGAATATAGCTCACCCATCTCTTATGCATCTTGCTCAGATTTTTCTAGTTGTTAAAGTACTTCAAGGTTTGATGATCACTATAAAGCACAAACTTGTTTTGGATTAAATAATGCTCTTATGACTTCAATGCCCTAAGGATAACATAAAACTCTTGGTCGTAATTAGACCACTTTTGTTATGTTTTGTTTAGCTTCTTACTTATATACTCAATTGGTCACATTTCCTAAGAAAGAACAGGCCCACTACCTTTGCCAGAACTATTACACTGAACCTTAAACAACTTGTCAAATTTTGGCAAGGCTAACACAAGAGCGACAGACAACTTCTTCTTTAGTAAAGCAAAACTTGACTTTTGTTCCTTTCCCTATTTAAACTTTCATTTCTTCAAGCACTCCGTAATAGGAGCAGCAATTGTGCTAAAACCTTAAATGAACCTCCTATAAAACGTCACCAGCCCATGAAAGCTCCTAACCAGTCACCAACCCATGAAAGCTCCTAACATTACCCATAGTCTTAGATGTAGGCCATTCTCTAATTGCTTGTATCTTGAACTTAATTACTCTAATCTCATTTGCACTAACTATAAACCCAAAAACTCTATATTACTCTATGGAAAACTACACTTCTTCAGATTAATCTAAAGCTTATTTCTCCACAACACCTTTATAACCATTCTTAAATGCTCCAAATGCATTACCAGATCAATGGAATAAACCAAGATATCATCAAAATACACCACAACAATTTTCTAGGAAAAAGGCTTAAGAACCTGATTCATCAAGCCCATGAAAGCATTCACAAACCATTCATAGAATCCTTCTTTTGTCTTGAAAGCTATCATCCATTCATCTCTATGCCTAATTTGAATTTGATGATACCCACTGCGTAAGTCTTTCTTCGAGAAAACGCAAGCACTATCTAGCTGATCTAGCAAAATCTTAAAACGACAGAATAGAAAAATGATACTTCATTGTAATTTGAGTAATCTGCCTGTTGTCCACACACATACGCCAACTCTCATCCTTCCTTAGGACCAATAAAGTTAGTATAGGATATAGACTCATGCTCTCATGAATGAACCTCTTCTGCAACAGCTCATCAACCTGTCCTTGCAAAATCGTATACCTGTGAGTACTAATACAATATTAGGACAAGTTAGGTAAGCTCGCACGAGGAACTAGGTCTATATGATGTTGTATATCTCACAATGGCAGCAGCCCATCTAGTACCTCTAATGGTCTAATATTAACGAACTCAACTAACAATGGTTGCACCTTTTCAAGAATAGTCTTTATCTTGAACTCATCTTCATTTTACGACTTCTTACAAATGTCGCAATCATCCTCTAGATGGCCTTTGACAATAGCTAGAAAGTTCTTTCCATCAGCCTTAGAATTCTTCTTTTTGTTCATTCTTCGCGTTTCTTTCTTTTTCTTTATCTACCTTATTCTGTAAAGTGCAAGATATTTTTCTATTGAAAGCCTCATTCACATCGACCAGTGCCTTTGAGACTATGTTCTCTCTGCTACCACTATCAATTATCATGTTGCACACAACTTATCATTGATGGTGCCATATGTTTTGAAAATCTTGTGGCATTGATTATTCTTTTTATATTTCAGCACCAATAAAATTTTCTACACAATAAAATTCAACATCTCACCTTTATCTGCCTTCAACTCTAAAGTTTCTTCGTCATCCTCATCCCAACAACATCTGCCTTTACTTCGTCAATGTCGACCTCTATGAAATTCAAATTATTTGATGACAATTACTCAATGGACGACCTAGTTCTTCATATTTCAAACACTTGATCAGGATAGGCTTGGCATATTAGTTGTTCTGTTGTTGGCTATATGGTTGATGTTGCTTAGGTTGCTCCTACCTTTGTTGTTATTGTGGTGACTGTTGCATCTGACTACTTCCATCCTATGTTTTCTGCTTGTTCTTAACACTAAAACCACATGGTTTATTTTTCATACTCGTAAGTTGTCGTTGTTGAGTTCTAGAAACAACTCGTTACCTCCATTATTCTAATTTCTTAGTGCTAGTGACTTCTAGTTCAAATCCCAAATTATATCCATGATCTTATCTTGTATCTTTTGTCTCAAGTCGCCAATATATTTTGTAATTGTCGAAAAAAATTATTTCTCGTGTTTAAATGGTAAAATTATTTTTTATATTCATCACCTAAGATTTTTGTGTCTAGAGTTCCAATATTTGAAATTCAATTGTTGCTAGTAATCTACTAGCAGGAAGTATTCCTTCGTCATCCTTTGCATTTTAGGCCATCACTTGATAAATTGCTTCCCCACAACTCTTCCTCAATTTTGTACGTGTTGCCACCATGCAAAAGCCGTGCCTTGTAATTTAAATGCCACAAGTCTAACCCGTTTCTCTTAAGGAATATCCATTTATTAAAAGAAACTATCCACTGTTGATATCTAGTCCAAAAATTCTTTAACATGCATCACATTATAAAAATCTAGAATATCAACGTTGGTCTTATAATCTGAACTTTTTCTATGCCTCCTACCTCATTCTACAGATTCTCTTCTTCAGAATTGCTTCTTAGATCTTCACGTGCTTGCACCGGCATTCGTCACGTAGGGCCTAAATTATAAGGTACCATTTTGTGATTGATGCCTTGAGGTTTATTTCACAATTAATTCCTTGAGATAACTCTGTGTGGGTGAAATCTTTAGGTTGTTCACCATGATTGACACCTTGAATTTCTCCTTCGTGATTCACTTTCTGCTGTTGACGTGTCTCGTGATTTTCATCCATGGAAAGCCTAATACCCTTAATTGCCTACTTTATTGCCACCACACTTGGGTTATAAACATCCTCCATCGCTTATAAGACTACTTCTATGGCTGTTTGTCTGACAACCTCCACAATCCATGCATGTATCCCTTGATCATCATCTTTGAAACTATTGCTCCCTTGTCATAACATGATGACAAGCGAACTTACTCTGGTACTAATTGATGAAATGGAAGTATAAAAAGGGTTAAAGAAGTTTATTTAATAATTCTCAATAGTACAACTAGGGCTTTCGACCCCTTTATGCAATAATCTTAAATATTGTGAATTTACCAAAATAGGTAAATTCAAAATATTATTTTACAATAAAATTCTCCTAATCAATATAAGAAAAGAAAAATAAATAGCACTCAAATCCAAATTCTAAAAAAATAAAAATAAAAATCCTAGAAGAATTAGGAAAAATAGGAAAAAAATCTTAAAACTAAAAAATAACTAGGAAAGAAATGGAATTTTTTGTTCGATTATGGGTAGAATGGTGCAAACAACTCTAGATTAGTTTGTCCTGTTGCAAGCTTCGAAATGATATATTATATACAAAAAATGAACACTTGTAGCCCAAGTTATGCCCTCCAAAAGGCATCCCACTTCTAATGCACAACCATCCTACATCAGGTGCGATCAATGGTGAGGCAGCATTGTTGGTGGTGGCGCTAGTGGTGTAATTGCGAGTTTTATTTTTGTTGTGGTGGTTAAACGGTGGCGGAAATCAAGGTGTGATGGCAGGGGCTTTGGTTACTGATGGCTAGTGAATTTGATGGTTTTAGCAGCTAGCATCAATGCTTGCCAGATTGTGGGGCAGTGATGGTTGCATGGTTGTGTCTAGGATTTTCAATTTCAGGATTATTTATTTATTGGTTTTTTTGGGATAAACGATGATGGATGATTTGGTGATTTGTAGAGGACAGATATGGTGGCAAGGAAAGTTGTGCTACTAGCATAGATCTGCATTGATAGCAACTAATGCAGTGGGGTTGCGAAAGTAGAATTGATAGGGTAAATAACACTAGATATCGTTCGACTACCATACAAAGCCAACATAAATAGCTTATGCTCTAATCGAAGCGTGATTAAATCTTGTTCTAATCCAAATAATTCAATAAGATTTTTTAATAATGCATTAAGCAAGATTAGATGATGGTCTAATCTATATAACTCTACAAGAGAGATCTTTTATAAATAATCCCAAAGAAAATTATAAAAGAGGATTTTTTTAGTGGAATAATTGATGATATAATAATAAGAGCTCTTTATTTATAACAGAGTAAATTTACTTCCATAAGTTAACTTAAAAAGGAAAAATTAAATCATAATTATACTAAAAATAAAAAACTAAGATATATACCATAATTGATTCTAATTAAAATAAAAAATATTAAAAGACCTAAAATAAATAAACTGTAAACCTTAAAATAATGTCCTACGTAAAATGTTTCGAGATATTTTAGAACATAAAGAATAAATAAACACTTAAATCAAAATGTAGGTGATAATGGAGCATTTGTCCTTTCCAACACACAACTATCAATTACAAGAATATACGTTCAACTTCGTAGGAAAAACTAAATTAAAATTTAAAGCTTCACGCTCTCGCAGATCCAATCATAGGCTACAAATTCAAATCCTCACACGGTCCAAAACAGATTTATTATCAAGGGGGTTGCTTTGCTGAAGTTCCAAATAGTCCTTGTATTTGATTCCAATGTATGCTGGAGCTTCACTTTCACGTTCTATGAACTCTTTCAGTGGTCCAACGGCTGTGTCAGGAGATGGTCCGTTCGCAATGGCTAACGATACCCTTGTCATCTTGTTGTTCACGACAGCTCTATGCACAACACTCTTGTACTTGCCATTACTCAGAATCTGGCATTAAGCAAAGAGATCTTATGATCAATTTCACAGCAATACAAACATACATAGATGCACGGATATATATGTATGTATAAAATCATTTCAGTTTCATATTCGCGCATTATAAAATATGAATTTACCCATTTACAGGGCTATAGAAGCCATAGTCTACAAGATCATAAATATATGAATACGCAGTTTAAAAGATGAGAACGCTTACTCATGATAATCATTTAATTTAGATAACAAAGAAATTAGGCTAATTTTTTTTTAAAAAAGATACAAATATCTTGTTTGTTCATGTTTTAAAACCCATCAAAATTATTCTGCCATTAAAGAAAGTTCTACTAACTTTCAACTTTTTTTATGTTTTTAATTATTATATTTCCAGATATTTTATTGGTAATAGTAATTTTATCACATCACCGATAAAATTATAAAATGCACTAAAATTTCGATGAGTACATAATAGAAAAAGAGTAAATTTACTGAATCATCAAAGAGACTTTTATCATTTTGCCAAAAATTTCTTGAAGGACAGGACTATAGTAGAATTGGCATTAAGAATCCAAGAAGGTACCTCAATGTGATCACCAGTGTTAACAAGAAATGAGTTAGGGACAGCATTGACATTGACCCACTTTCCATTGTGTAGCAACTGAAGACCACATATTCCATTCTGTGTGAGGAGAGTCAATAGGCCATGGTCAGAATGAGGGGGCATTCCGATTGCAAGCTCAGGCTGTGGACATGGTGGGTACAAATTTGCAATCAGGATCTGGAAACCTGAATCGAGATTCATGGCCCTGTCGATAGAGGAGGATTCCAATCCCAAACTCTCTGATATTCCTTTAAGCAACTCTCTTGCAACTTGTCGAGTTCTTTTGCAATATTCTAGTGAAATCTCACTGCAGCAGCAACCAGAAACAAACAGTAATCAAGACAAATCCTTACAACTAAGCTACTTCGGTAATTTGATTATTACTAGCAAACGAAATTTGGCCGTCATTTTCTTAGATCTTTTGCTTTAATTAACGATCCCTTTTTGGCGTATTTTTCGATTTGATATTTAAAAGAAAATAATTGGTGTTTAAAAGTTAAGCCTATATCGTAAAAGATAATAATTAATTATCATAAATTAAAGTATCATTTGTACATATTAATTATAATAGTATTAATTTTAGTCATATTAATTACAATTGAGAAGAATATGTTTTGGTTTCTTTATCCTGTGATTTTTAATTTAATTTAAATTTTATGAAAAATTAAGAATTAAAAAATTAATTTGAGCATTGCCCACCTCCAATCTCTTAAAACATACTCTAATGAACTCGAATAAGTGATTTTTAAGTAATTTTATTAATTATGAAAAATTAGAGAAAAAAACTGAAATTTTCCATTTTTTTATTTTAAAAGAAACAAAAATTAAATGGTTAGCCGCCTATCAATCATTGACGTCGAACCTTACCCTTATGATATAATGTTTCACAATCACAAACGTCGACTTCGAGCAAATTGCATAATGAAGATGCGTGCACTAATACCCAAATGGGTTGTGGCCTGGAAAGAGCTAGTGTCCATGTAAACGACAAAAATTTATTTTGCTCTAAATGGGAATGGACAGCAAAGTTTAAGCCAAAAAGCAGTACTAATGTTCATCATTATTGAAATTATGATCCTCTCCTGACGAGCCTAACTTTCTTAAATTAAGTGTTGTAGATTCTGTATCACATGTCTTTCAGCAGTATCTAGTTTTTAAAATTAATACCTGAATCCAACTGGCTTGTTTGGTGAATGGAACTCAGGATGAACAAAGACTTTGAGAAAATCCCTCCAAAAGAAAACCTTCTCAACTGAAGCGTTAAAGCTAGTACCACATCTTATTGGATCCAAGACATGCTTCCCCGCAAACTCTCTCTTCTCTTCCTCCTTAAGGTTGAAAAATCTTTGACATGCATCCATCATCATCTCCATTAAATTCTCTGGCACATTATGATTTATTACCTGAATAAAATCCACAAGAATATTTATATCAGGTAAAAAACTTTATACATGTGCATGAACACAACACTATGGGATAAAACAGTTGCAGTTACATTATAATCTACTATATACTTTAATGTAGTTAATTTTAGAGTCTCAAGAAGTACTGGAAGAATCAGGATTTTGGTTGGGGGTTAGAATGAAACAATTATAACCTTGACGAGGCCAAATGTAAGATTATCCAAGAAATTATCTAAATTTTAATTAGGTCGCCTGATCTTCCTTGGAATGATATTCGGAACCTGGGCTAGGCAACCAGCCAACAACATAGGTCCGCTCTCCCCCCAATTATCTCAAGTTAACGATTACCATTTCAATTTCTTTTTTAAAACAAAAAAAAAAAGAAATGAAATTTAATAGAAGAACTGAAAATCTAAAAATTGAAACTTCATGGTAAAACTGAAAATCTAACAGAAAGAATTACTTGAGACAAGCATGTAATAAAAATTTTGAAAGGGATAGTGTTGCCACAACTCTTTATTTGAGTTGGTTAGATTTCCGTAAAGTCGACTGTTCAAGTTGTACATAAATATAGGGTTTTTTTTTTTTATTTAATTGAAAATTTTTGGACTGTATTTGTTTGCATTTGTATTAAACAAAGCTGTAGCATTTGATGAGTTGAGACATATGTGGCACTTTATTACCATGAAGAAGCCCCAGTCCCTGCACGCTTTACCGAGATCCTGGATGACTTTGGACCGTTTATCAGGGCTGGAAGAGTTTAGTAAAGAGAAATCAATCACTGGGATCGAATCTTCTGGGTCGATTTCTGAAACAGCTTGATGGTCGTATTGATTCTGGGTGAAAGTGTATGTGGAAGGAATGGAGGTGAGGCCAGGAGATTCGGCCAGCGCTTTAACGCAAACCATTTTTGCTGCTGGGATATAATAAGATAATGGGCGATTGAATTGCATATAAATAGAGTAAATAAATAAAGTGAGGAGAAATTAATTAAATAATTGCGTTTAATAGAAAGCGATGGAATTGACTTATCGTTGCCCTTTGTTAACTGGGAAATGCGTGCTGTTATTTCATTTGGCAACTTGTATCGGGAGGCTAACCCCACACACAGCTCATTTTGCAACCTGTCGAGTTTTGGTTTTAGAATACATGCACTTATCTGGCCACAGCTAGACTTTGTTGAGGCAGGGATCGAGTCGTGGTGGATTTGGATTTAGTCGATGATGTCCTGATAGATATAGGGTGTGTTTGGGAGTGAGGTGCCGTAGTTTTTAAGCTACAGTTATTGTGAAATAAAAGTTATAACTGTAAAAAAAAAGCTGAAAGTATTTGGTAAAAGTGTTATAGCTTTTAAGCTACAGCTGTTGATGGTGCTTAGTAAATTTTAATAACTGTGGAGTGGATGAATATTTATAATAATTAATTTTAAACAACATTATTTTTAATTGTTAACAAATCAAATTATTTTTCATACTTTGAATTATTATATTGACATACAATTATGATTTTGTTACTTTTACAAAGTAAATTGATATTTAATAAATCAAATTTATTATTCTGCACATGTTGTAATAAATAATTTTTAAAACAAAATAATTTAAAAATGAAAATAAATAAATTCTAATTTTAAATATTGATTGAAGAAATAAATTATATCGAATATAACTAATAAAGATCATACAACATACCACAATAAAATTAAAATGTGATTAATTACAAAATTCGTATAAATATTAATATATAAATATATATTAATTTCTTTTCATAAAATGATCCCTAAATGCCCATACTCATCAGCACGATTCCAAAAAATGAGAAAGATTATAAGGTTAATTTTGTAATTTAATGTACAGCTGGGAAAAAAAATCTAGTGAGCTACTGAAGCCCAACTATAAAGACTTACCAAACACTTTAGCAGCTGGGCTGTCACCACACCACACTCCCAAACAGACCCATAGATTTACGATGCCTTTGATATTAAGGGATTGTAACTTTTAAGTTATAGCTGTTGTGAAAAATAAATCGTAATTATAAAATAAAAGTTATTAATTTATAATAAATATAAATTTTAAATAATAATTTTGACAAAATTATTAAAGATATAGTATATTTTCTATCATATAAATGAAAAATCAAATTAACATAACTTGTAAGTTACAGCAGTTATTGTTTACGTAACACTTTACTGTTGTAGCTTAAACCTAAATCCCAAACGCATACTTAGTCCTGAGTTAAATTTTTTTAATTTTTTTAAAGATATAATTAGTAATTATTAAATAAAAATATAAGATTAATTAAATTTTAATTATAGTGTTTATATATATATATATATATGTGTGTGTGGTAACAAATTATGAAAAATTGAGTATAAATTAATTAACACTGAATTTAAATCTGTTATGGTGATAATATAGTTACGTCAATATCTAAAATTTTAATGTGGATGTTTTATTTTCTTTTGGAATTTTTGAAGTTTAAAATAATACTTAATTATCTTCCGTAAAGTTATGATACAAATAAGTTTCATTGTTTAACACGTTTTAGTCACTGTATAGTGACGGTCTGAGGTAGGGATGGCAATGGGCACTACCTGCAGTGGGTTTGCCATTACTAAACCCATATCCGCACAAAATTTAAATTACCAAACCCACTCGCAACCTGCTGCGGGTTTTATTTTTTTTAAGAAAACCCACCCACTACGAGTTTTGACAATTAATAAACCTACAATGGGTATTTGGTGGATTTTTGCGGGTTTCTACATTTGAAATTGCAAATGTTCAATATCTAAATTTATAATAATAACATAAAATTCTACATAACATACTCAATTCCAAATTTAACCAATATAAATGGAAAATTAAAATTTCAACATCAATCCAACATAATTGTTATTTTTAGATATAACTTGTGGCTTTTTTGTATGGATTTGTGTACTTTATACTTAATCTAAAGAATAATATTTTTTAAATATTAATCCGAAGAACAAAATTATAATATTGAAATAATCGATGCATTAAGTTAAAGAAAAATCAATCAAAATTATAATAGTATATAACTATATTTTTAGATTTAAAAATTGCTTCAATTAAAATAAAATTAAAAAATAATTTAAAAAAACCTACGGGTTTAGTGAATATCCATGCGGGTATCCATCAAATTTTTTGTTAATACCAAACTCACCCGCAACCTAGTGTGGGTTTCAATTTATAATACCAAACACACACGCAACTCACAAAATTATCCACAGCGGGTGGTTTGGACGGATTTGCGAGTTTGCGGATACCATTGCCATCCCTAGTATGAGGTTGTGATAAAATGATTAAAACCTTCTCTCCTTTTAGGAAATTAATAATGAATAATAATGCGATGCTAAATTTTGAGAATTTTACAAATCTAACCATTTTCAAATTTTTCACTTTTAAAAAGATACTACAACTCCATTTTTCTTACAATATCAACTAGTTATAAGTTTTTTCTTGTTTATCAAAATGCCCCTAAAACTTAAAACAAACAAAACCAAACATCAATTGTTCCATAATTTAATAGCCAAACTCTGAAATTAAAATAATTTTCATAGTAGTTAGCTAATCAATTGATAAGTGTATATTTTCTCTATATTTTACTAATTAATTTCTCTATCTTTTTCTTGTTTTGTCTTATATGTTCTAATTACTTTAGTTAATTTTTAATTTAGTTATTTCGTTAAATTATATTTTATTATGTTAATTTTTATCGTAATTTTTATATTTTGTTATTTTAGATATATTATGAGATTAAAGAGGAATTAAATTAGAATATTTAAGAAGAAATCTGTTTGAAAGAATTAGAAACGCAAAGAAATAAAGAAATTTAATTATAACAAATCAAGGAAGATGCAATTTAATTATCCATCATGCATGCATTCATGTGGAGCACTAAGAAAAAATTATGCATACATGTATGTGGGATTCAAGCCAAGCAAACCGAAGCCAATAAAATTAAGTCATGCGCATGCAAGACAAAGAAGCTTATGGCCATCACTTGGAGATTAATGAAGAATTTGAATCTAATTCAATTTGGTGGCTTTCCCTTTTTGGCCTTGTAACAATTGACAATTGCACGTGCATTGCATTATAAATTATGGAAAGCAAATTCATGTAACCCGTGAATTATAATTAAAATCCTTTAAGGATTCGGCCAATAATTGCAGGGTCAAGGGCATTATATAAAGGCCATCAATGGAGGAAGCCAAGGACGGATTGAAGAGAGCGTAAGGCGACAAAAGCCGAGAAAGAGCGGCAGTTGCAAGAAAAGAAAGAAAAAGGGTGAAGCAGGAAGGTATTAAATTGGAGCGGTAGCTGTCGAATTTAGATAAAAGAAGAGTCAGCCTTTTGGATTAGTAACTGTCGAATATAGACAAAAAGTAGAGTGAGGCTTTTGGATTAATTTTTATGACTGATTTTATCAACTCTTTTATTTCAAATTTAATTATATTAGATTAGATTTACTATTTAGCTGAAGGTGAATTCAAAACCCTAAACATTTCATATGATTAATATTTAATTTTTATCATTCAATGTATTTAATTGAAATTATTTATTTTACAATAAACATTTGTGATTTTATTCTTATCTTATTTGAGTAGCCAATTCGATAAGATTTTGAATAAATTATATTGTTAGATTAAAATTCTTGATTCTTAATTGTCTTAATATTTTAATCATTAGTAGCAAATTGCAATAAGTGATTCCAATTGGAGAACATAAGTTAGGTTAAATAATCTGAGCTTATCAATCTAATCTCTTTATCTACTTAATGCTTCCATTATCTTAAATTTAACGAGCTTGTTTCAAGTTTTTTAATGGTTAGAAATTAAGTGGAAAACTTATTTTGCCTAATAACTTATTAAATAAAGATAGAGATTAACAGAGTTTATTGTTTTCTACGGTTGATAGTTTCAATAAAAATTGATGATAGAATTGATATATTGATTATGTGCCTGTTCGGTGGTGGTGAATGATGACCAAAGTTCTCATTATTGTCATTTCTTTATCCTTTAATTAGAGTTTCTATTAAATTATTGTCTTCGTAATTTTAGTTCCTTTATTTCTTGCTATTCAGTTAAAAATTCTTGAAACCCCCATTTCTTTATTATAGTTGGCATTTCTTCACTAGACTAATTTATTTTTTTAATAATTATTATTATTTTATTTTAAGTCTTTGTTTTAAAGTTGATAATAAATAAAACTAGCGTAGTCTTCGTGAGATCGATTTCTACTCGCTCCATACTAGTTGTTTATATTATTAGTAAAATTTTAAATTTGGTGCACCCTAATGACACTACCATCAACCAAGCCTTGAAACTCATTATTGTGTTAAGTTAAACTACGTCCTCTATCAATTCATGTAAATTATTAAGCCCAAATTCATGTAAATTCTCCATGGGCAATGACTTTGTCATTATATATGACCCACTCTCCGTTGAGTGAATCTTCTCAAGTTGTAATTTTTCTTCTCAAGCACGTCTCGTATCCAATGATACCTCACATCAATATGCTTGGATTTCAAATAATATGTCAAATTCTTTGCTAAGTGAATGACACTTTAACTATCGCAGTGCATAATATAGTTGTTTTATTTCACACCCATCTCTTGGAGGAAGTTCTTTATCCACAAGATTTCTTTGCCACCTTCAATGATTACAATATACTCTGTTTAAATGGTAGATAAAGTGATAACTGTATGAAATGAGAGTTATCAATAGCACTTTTGCACTTAAATTAAGATTACTTAGAGAGTAAATGACATGTTTTTATTACATTTTAGTTAAATTTTATATAATCATCTATTTTAGTTTATTTTTAATAAATTAGGTTGTTTTAGAATAAATTGTGTGCTTAGATCACGTGCTTAATTGTAGGCAACTGCAAGTGCAATATACTTGGATTTCAAATAATATGTCGAATTTTTTACTAAGTGAATGACACTTTAACTGTCGCAGTGCATAATATAGCTATTTTGTTTCACACCCAGCCTTTGTAAGAAGTTTTTTATCCACAAGATTTCTTTGCAATCTTCAATGATTACAATATACTCTGCTTAAATGGTAGACAAAGTGATAACTGTATGAAATGAGAGTTATCAATAGCACTTTTTCACTTAAATCAAGATTACTTAGAAAGCAAATGACATGTTTTATTGCATTTTAGTTAAATTTTGTATAATCATCTATTTTAGTTTATTTTTAATAAATTAGGTTGTTTTAAAATAAATTTTGTGCTTAGATCATGTGCTTAATTGTGGACAACTGCAAGTGCAATTTTTAAGGAAGCAATGTTGGACAATGGACTTGCAAAAGCAATTAAAAACTTGGCTACAGAAAAGTGGAAACTGAAATTCTAGCTAAGTAACCTAAGAGGGGGGTGAATTGGATTTTTAAAACTTAAGCAAATAAACCCACATAATAGCTTAAATTAATGCCTTAATAAAAACGAATACAATAAATTTAACAATGCTCAAAATTAAAAGGATAAGAAAATAGAGATCAAACATGTGAGATTTTACGTGGTTTAGCAAAACTAGCCTACGTCCATGCCTACGTCCACGCCTCTAAGCAATCCAAACTTGAGGATTTCACTATTCAAGCCTCCAAGGTTTCAAGTTCTTACAATTGACTTCTAAGGTGTCAATAAACCTTTACAAATGGTGTTTCACTCACACACACTTTTTCCCAAGTGTTTCCCACACTTATACTCACACAAATTTGATAATGAATTTAAAGATTACAACAAAAACTCTCTTTTAGAGTAGATGTACAAATAATAGCTTAATGATAACTTAATGCAAGAAGATTTGCAAAATTGAAGCTCAAGAGATATTGTATAGAATGATTTTTTCTTGAAAAACTTATTAGATTTGATTTTGATTTGAGTTTATATAAATTTGATAAGTAAACTAGCCATTATTGACATTTAGAGAATAGCCATTTAGCCTTTTGATTTAGCAGTTAGCCACTTAGACTTTTGTGGTAATTTACCCTTACAAATTTAGCTCTAAAATTTGAAAAATTTACCCCAGGCAATTAGACGCTAATTCTCAGCTGGCTAGCCGCTTACTTTCTATCTTCTAGGCATATTTTTAATATTTACAAATTGACTTTAAAACTTTTAAAAATTAAAATAAGGTTAATACTTTTAAAAATTATATTATGGCCTAAAATGTTTTATATTTTTTCAAATAGGTCCAAATTTAGAATTAAAACAATACTTGTAGAAATTAAAGTTTACAAAACTTTTTCGTTTTAATCCATATCTTGAAAAATGACCAATTTTGTAAAATACTTAGCTTATGATTATAAAACCTTTGGTTTATGAAAAATAATGATTTGTTAAACAAAATCTTGAGCTTTTCAAATGCTAAATCATACATACATTAAATTATACCGGCTTTATAAAATTTATAGTAATGAAGTTCTCGATTGTACTGTTATCCGTTGAATGCCTTGAGCTCGATTTCACTTGATTCACTTGAATGAATTTTACCCATAAAAAACTAGTGAAATTGTGAAATATAATAACACATGTTTGTTATCATTAAAATTACAATTTTTATAGCCCTTTAAGCTAACAATCTCCCCCTTTTTTATGATGACAAATATCATATGTATTTTAAAATTTTTACTCCCCCACAATATATGACATATATGATTCAACAATTAAAAACTTAAAACAAATATGAGCTCCCCCTGAATATATGATCTATAGTATGTATAAACCTTTTCTCCAAATTCAAATTCAAATACAAATACAAAATCAAAATGCATGTCATCTATCTTCTCCCAAATTCAAATTCAAAATGCGTGTTATCTATTTTCTCCCCCTTCATCATCAAAATTACGCTAATCATGCTTAGAACAACAACTCCACAATTTTTAAGCAAGGAAAAAAAATAAAGATGAAATATTCAAAGCATTTAAGAATCTAGAAACAACATCTAAGTAGAACATCGAAATATCAAACAAGAATCCACAAACCATAGTTTAAACAGAAAATAGAAAATGTAGATTAGAATGTAGGTGCATAATAGAATGAGGAACCAAAAGAAAATCGATGAGAAGAGCATACTATTGAGGTGGAGGATAAGATGAGGAAGATGATGGTGGAAACTAAAGAATGCCCAAACACATAAATTTGGATTTTTAAGATATTGAGTGAAATGGATATGTTTGAACCGATTAAAATGATCCTATATATGAGTTAAGACAATATATGATGCTAATTGGATCAAAAGTGAACGAAAAAGGGCTGAAATTAAAAGATAGAGAAATGGGTAAGCTTAGTTTTGAGGATGATTAATGAAGGTTTAATGGATGAGTAATGATTTTGAAAGCTTATTTTGTCAAGAAAATGAGTGAAAATGAATAAATTTGAGAGAGAAAATGAAGAGGAAGTCACAGTTTAGAGAGAGGATGATGAAATGGAAGAAGAACAAGAGAGGAAGAAGAAGATAAAGGCTGAAACTCGAAACTAGCCAGCTAGCTACCCAAAACAAGCGGCTAGCCGCTTGCTCTTGGGTTTACATGTGGCTAGCCTCATGTTTCAGGCGGCTAACCGACTCCCCTCTATATTTTTGCACTCTTTCATTATCCGACTAAGTTTTGATCAATTTCGAGACCATTTTGTGATCCCAAAAATTTCAAAAGCCATTTTTTAATGCATGAGACATGATGAAACATATTCAAAAATTATGAATTCAAGCATATATAACACATTTATCATGCATATGCATTACAACATGAAAAATATTCAAAGAATGAAAATTCACACATATAACTTATCTATCATGCTTATACAACACATAATCATTAAGAATAAAAATTCAATCAATTTTTAATAGTCTCAATATCATGAATAAAGATATTAATGTGAAAATCTCATCATCCCAAGTTCATGTGAATTTTTTAAAATTATTCTTCGCAAAGAAGTTTTGTAAAAATATCAACAAGTTGTTTTTCCGTAAAAATAAATTCTAATGCAATATCTCGCTTTTGAACATGATCTTTTAAGAAATTATGTCTAATCTATATATGCTTGGTCCAAAAATGTTGAATGTGATTCTTCGATAGGTTTATGGCACTAGTATTATCACACATAATAGGAGTTTGATCAAGGTTAATGCTATAATCTCTAAGGGTTTGTTTCATCCAAAAAGCTTGTGCACAACAACTACCATCGACAGTATATTCAGCCTCGGTGGTTGAAAGTACAACCGAGTTTTGATTTTTACTAAACCAAGAGACAAGTGAGTGATCTAGAAAGTGAAAAGTTCCACTAGTACTCTTTCTATCAACCTTAAAACCAGCAAAGTCGGCATCTGAATAATAAGATAAATCTATATGAGTTCCTCTAGGATACCAAAGACCAAGATCTATAGTTCCACTTAAATAATAAAAAATTCTTTTGATAGCAAGCAAATGAGATTCCTTAGGACATGATTGAAGTCTTCCATACAAGCATACACTAAACAAGATATCGGGTCTACTAGCAGTTAAGTAAAGTAAAGATCTGATCATACCTCAATATATTTTGACATCAACTTCTTTACCTTTTTCATCTTTGTCAAGCTTGATTGTTGAGCTGATTAGAGTACTTTTAACTTTTTCATATTCGAGTTTGAATCTTTTGGGTAAAGCTCTCAAATATTTAGCTTGATTGATGAAGATTCCTTCTTCGTTTTGTTTATTTTGTGATCTAAGAAAGTACTTCAATTCTCCCAGCATGCTCATCCCAAATTCTTTGCTTATACAAGGTGAAAATTCCCCATATAAAAACTCTTTAATAAAACTAAAAATAATATCATTAACATAAATTTGAACGAGTATATCTTGATTATTATATTTAATAAATAGTGTAGTATCTGCTCTTCCCATTGAAAAATCATTTTCCAAAAAAAATTTACTAAGCCTATCATACCAAGCTCTAGGTACTTGTTTTAACACATACAATGCTTTTGTGAACTTATAAACATGATTTGGAAATTTTTTATTTTTAAAACCAGGGGATTGTTTCACATAAACTTCTTCAATGATGAAACCATTTAGAAATGCACTTTTGACATCTATTTAATACAAAATAAAATTCTTATAATATGTAAACGCTAAGTGCATCCTAATGGATTCTAATCTAGCTACAGGTGCAAACGTTTCATCAAAATCAATTCATTCTTCTTGGTTGTAACCTTGAGCTACGAATCTAGCTTTATTCCTTACAACCACACTAGATTCATCCATATTATTCCTAAATACCTATTTAGTACCTATTACGGATTGATGTTCCGGCTTAGGAACTAATTTTCACACATTGTTTCTCTCAAATTGATTTAACTCTTCTTGCATTACCACAATCCAAGATTCATCATTTTCCGCATTCACAAAGGATTTTGGTTCAATTTGAGATATGATTGCAATATGTGCACATGTGTTCTTAAGTGATAATCTAGTGGTTACATCTCATGAGAGATCACCTAAAATTAAGTCTTTAGAATGAGAAGAAACATACCTCCACTCCTTGGGGAGTGTTTGAGAATTACCTTCATTTTGCTCCATATTAGTTTGTTCTTCTTGTTGCTCCTTTTGATTCTTATATGGTGAAGCATCTTGTTTGACGTTCAAAGGTTCTTCTTGTTATACTTCTTCATTTGCATCATTATCAACAATAAATTTCTCCATAAAAGAGAGGTTAGATTCATTAAACATAACATGCATGGATTCTTCAACAATCAAGATTCTTTTATTGTACACCTTATAAGTTTTGCTTGTGTTTGAATATCAAAGAAAGATACCAACATCAGATTTTGGATTAAATTTACCAAGATTATCTTTAGTATTCAATATAAAGCATTGCATCCAAAAGCATTGAAATAGCCAATGTTGGATTTTTTATTTTTCCAAAGCTCATAGAGAGTTTTATTAAGAAACGGTCTAATCAAAACATGATTCAAGATATAACATGCGATATTAATGGCTTTGGCCCAAAAGTATTTTGGTAATACATTATCATTCAACATGGTCATATTCATTTCTTGAATAGACCTATTCTTTCTTTCAACAACTCCATTTTGTTGTGGAGTCCTAGGTAATGAAAATTGATGTTTGATACTAAAATCATTACAAAAACTCTCAAATGCATGATTTTCAAATTCTCCACCATGAATGCTTCTAATACATGTAATAAAATAGCCTTTTTCATTTTAAACCTTTTTACAAAAAAACTTTAAAAGCAGCAATGGCATTATTCTTATTAGCTAAGAATAATACCCATGTATATCTAGAATAATCATCCACAATTACAAATGCATAATATTTACTACTTAGACTAGCATATCTAAAAGGTCCAAACAAATCTAAGTGAATAAGTTGAAGTGGTTTTGAAGTAGAAATATGATATTTGTTTTTGAAAGAAATTTTGATTTGTTTTCCAAATTGACACGCTTCAAAAATTTTATCTTTTTCAAAACCAATTTTCGAAAGACTTATAACTAACTCATTTTTTAAAATCTTTAAAATCAAATCCATGCTTACATGTCCTAGTCTTCTAGGCCATAACCAACTATATCATGTAAAACATTTATCATGAGTACATGCACCATCTATATCAATCGTATAAACATTAACACATCTTTTTCCAACAAAGAAGACTTTACCATCACATGCATTTTCAATAACACATTTTGTTTTATCAAAAATAACTTTATATCCTTTATCACACAATTGACTAATACTAAGCAAGTTGTGTTTTAGATTTTCAACTAAGCACATATTTTCAATAAAAGTAAAGATTCTTTATCGACATTACCAATACCAATAATTTTTCCTTTTTAGTTATCTTTAAAGAATACATCTCCACCATTTTCGATCTTGGTAAAACTTAAGAACCATGAACAATCACTGGTCATATGTCTTGAACATCCACTGTCCAAATACTATTTATTTCTTTTTCCCTTCTTCTTTGATCCCTGCAGAAAAGATCTTAAGTTTTAGGTACCCAAAACTTTTTGGGTCTTTTGAGTGTTAGTAACAATTCCTTTTGGAACCCAAACACATTTGATTCCATAATACACATTTCTCTTAATAGGGCATCTATAATTTATGTGACCATTTTCATTGCAATAATGATAAACAATTTTATGATCATTAGTGTAGGTAGCCTTAATAAAATAATTTTTGTAATATTTTTGTTTCAAGTTAGGCTTATACGCAAGTCCTCCTTTATCAAACACATATTTTTTAGAGCTAAGTAATTTTTCTAAGTTCTTTTAACCATGTGTGAATTTTAACACAATTTTATTGAGCTCATTGCTCTTCTTTTTAAGCTCTTCATTTTCTTTAATCGAGTTATCAACATGTAATTTTTCATATTCATATAAAGTGCTTTGTTTACCTTTTAAGGATGCAATCCTATCATGCAATATCTCATTATCTAATTCTATTCCTTTGATCTTTTCATTTAGTAAATCATTGCATTTTTGCAAGACATCCTTTTCATTTGAAAGTTTTAGCATTCTCTTCTTAAAACATGCATTTTTCTTACCAATTTTCATCATATCACTATGCAACTCTTTAAAAGCATCATATAAATTATTATAAGTTAGAAGATCATTTACCTTGTCAAGTTCATCTTCTCCTATTGCCATAAGTGTCAAGTTTGACACTTCTTGCAATTGCTCTTCATATCATTATCATCCCATGTTTCCACCATAGCTTTCTTCTTGAGTTTGTTGAGAAGAGGGCACTCTGATTTTATATGGTCAGACTTCTTACATTCATAGCATATGATTACTTCCTTATTCTCGTTTTGGTTTTTGAAGTTTCTGAACTTTCTTCGCTCATCAAATTTATTGAAAAGCTTTTTTCTGGCTATCATAGCCATCTCTTCATCTTCAAATTCGCTTTCCTTATCACTTTCAAGTTTTGATGCTTTCAAGGCAATGCTTTTTTTCTTCTTATCTTTGTCTCCTCTTTCGGCTACCAAATCCTCTTCATAAGAAATAAATGAGCTAATTAAATCATTAATAGACAAAGTATTTAAATCTTTGGCTTCCTCAATGACAATTCTCTTAGGTCTTCATTCTTTTGGTAAAGATTTAATGATTTTCTTTACCTTCTCGCTATTAGAAAAGGTTTTTCTTAGAGCTCCTAAAGTGTTCACAATGTCTGTAAATCTAGTATACATAAAATGCACACTCTCATTTTGTTCCATTTAAAATAACTCATATTGCCTAGTGTATCTACTAATTTTAGATTCTTTAACCTGGTTTGTTCCTTTACAAACTACTTCAAGTGTCTTCCAAATCTTATAAGCATTAGAACAACCTAAAACTCTATAAAACTCTTTCTTATCTAAGGCATAAAACAGGACATTCATAGCTTTGGAGTTTAGAGAAGCTTTTCTCTTTTTCAGCTCATTTCATTCACGTAAAGGTTTTGAAATATCTTCTCTTTCTTCAGTTTTAGTGGTAGGCATAAACGTACTGTTGTGCAAATTTTATTGAACTCGCAAGTGCACGAATCTATTGTAGAATAGATTAATGGTGACGAGTGTCGATCCCACGAGGAGGTGGATTTTAATTATGTGTAGAATTAATTTTCTGAGTTTGTGGTTGGATTTATAATGACAATTATGTAGGCAATGTATTAATTTGAATTAAAGCTATTGGAATAAACTATTAAAATAAAATGCTTGGATCTCCGGATCTGTCTCAACATGTACCATCGGCTTAATATTCATTATTAGTACCAATTAAATCATGAAGGGGAAACTTCCACTCATCATGAACCACACTCTAATAGATATGGTGCTAAGGGCTTCCCGTGCCAAATAGTAATAACCTTGCCTAGGGAGGCGGTTATTCCAGCCGATATCCAGACAAGATTATTACTATCTGTCTACGAAAAGTCAAAACAACCACATAAATTAAAGGGGAAGGAAAAGTAAATTTACCAAATTAAGCCCATGGAGCATGTTGAGACTTCACCTTCAACCCAAGCTTGAAAGGAAATTAGCCACTCATAATTTAACTAGGGGTAAAATGGGAATTTTATTACAATACGTAGAAAATACAAGATGGAGATGGAATTAGAGAAAATGGAGTCCAAAAATGGATTCAGGGTGTCAAATTAGGGGGGAGCCCCTTTTATAGATAAACCGAGTAAATCATGGCCATCGGATTAAAACAATTTGGGCGCTCGAGATTGCGCCACGTGGCAAGTTCCTATTGGATGGAACACATCATCGTGGGCTGTTATTCTGTATATGCATGTACCGTACACGCGTTTTTTCGATCCACTAATATTCTCGCCACGTCACCGGTCAACATTTTTGGTTCAATAGGATCATGACACGCCATCGATCAACGCCACATCATCGATCAATGCCATGTAAGCGGTCAATGCCACATCATTCGTCCAATCAAATGCCGCCACGTCATCGTATAGTGCCACGTCCATCGCATGCGATGCCACGTCGGATACAAGATGCAATGAAGCGTCTGTGAATGAAAGATTAATGTCGTGTACAAGATCATCGTATATATCAACCGTCATCAGTATGTGTGAACAAGATCAGTATATGTGAACAGTGCCATTTTTCTTTTTATGCTCCTCCTAAGGTTTTCGACTGTCCTGAGTTCAAAAGTACTGTCTGTTTTTCCATCTGATCTCTCGTTTATTGTGAAATGACCATGATATCCCCTAAAATACATAAAATACTTAATTAAAATAAAACATACATAATTAAATTACAAGGGACTTAAATACATAAAAATAAGGATGTTAGTGAGACTTGGAGTGTAAAATGATGATTTTCTCCATTATAAATACACACTTTCTAGTACTCAACACACCCCCAACTAGCTTTTCTTGCTAGTCCCAGCAATTTGAGCGAAAACAAAACTCGAAACAAATTTTTTTTTTTTTTTATCTTTGTGGTATTTATTCAATCAGACTAATGATAACAATCAAATAAAAGTATAAGCATTATCTACAGTCTAAAGAAATATCATTCCCACATCAACTCTCCACATGAATCAGTTTAGAAAACTTTGTCACAACTTTAGTAATCGAGTCACTTTTAAGAATGACATGCAAACCCCAAAATCTCACTAGTAGTAGTAATACGCTCACAAAGAAATTAAACCCAAAAATAATCACTCCAGTGAATGGTAATTTGAGTGAAAATAATAAAGAAGTAATATCACACACTCTCACCAAGGTGATAGAAATATGCCCTCAGCTTAGAAATAGTACGATTTGAATTCAAAAATGCTAATCAAACCAATACATTCATCATCCTTTTTTATTTTTTTATTTATTTATTTTTTTTTATTATTTTTTTTTTTAGTATGCATTACCACATCTTTTCAACCCATATAACTAGTTTCTATTTCAGACTATAGTTCCCTAAAATCAAGAAGGACTTTTATTAGGACGTAACGTAGGCTAGGGACGTGGCTAACAAAGAAAGGATAATAGGAAAAACAAAATATATGTTTGAAAAATAAAGAACTTTGGAGATTGTAAGGTGCTTTTCACTTGCTTTTTTTTTTTTTTAATTAATTAATTAATTTATTTGTATACATATTTTTTTTTCTTTTGTTTCTTTTTCTCTCTTTTTTTTTGTTTTTTTTTTTTAGCACCCATTTTTTTTTTTTGAATGCAAAATTATCTCTATTTTCAAACATAAATGGGTGGTGGGAAATACAAAATATAAGGTGATACTCCACATTGGAGTGGGACAAGATAATAGGTTGCCAAAGAAAAAATCTTTATTTTTTTAAGGCTCGAAGGGGTTAACTATGGATACATATTAATAGGGTTGGCTAGAAAGGCTCAAACGGACCAAAGATGACCTTTCTGTCATCTTTTAGGGTTCTAAATAATCTTCCATATCTACTAGTTAGATAGACCTTCAGATGTGGCAACATACACTTTAGTTTTTTTTTTTTTTTTTTTTTTTTTAATGTATAAAGCAATAAACTGCTAAGCTGAATGAAGAATGGGCAAAAAAGGGTTACTCTCCAAGAAAAATGACAGGCTCAAAAACTCACTTGGAAATTCTTATGACATGTGCATTCTTTCAAGCAACTTATATTTGTCTCCAACATCAACATGTAGAGTAACAAACATGGTGTAACATAACTAAAGACCAAAGATAATACAAATACTAAAATTTGAAAGTTATCATGTCATCTAATTATGAAAACATCACACAAAATGCCTTTTTTTTTTTTTTTTTTTTTTTTTAATAAGAAGATGCGTTTCTAGAGTCACTGCACTCCATATTCAGCCATCTTCGACTCAAAAAATTTAACCACAGTTAGTTTCTAAAACAAAAATTAGTAAAAACTACACTAAGATTGAGATATTCCACAATTGTCAACTATTCCCTCCCCCCAACCTGAACGAAACATTGTCCTCAATGTTGAAAGAAAATAGGGTTTAAGACATCACCGAGTCTTTGGATCACGAGAAGAAAATATTTACAAGCGGAGAGTTAAATCTAATTTGCACTTACTTACTACTGCCATCTTTATTACCATCATTAGTTGGCCATTCCAAAGACAAGGGTCTTGGGATCCGCTCTGCAGTCTATAAGCTTGTAATGATCAATTAACTCGTTAGCGATGAGCACAAATAAAGATTTTTTCATTTGTGAAAGGGATGAAATGATTTTTTATTGCATGGTTAAGAAATGCGATGAAGCCATCATAAAAGTTATTGACATTTAACAAACCGATGGGTTTCTCGATGAATGTTGGATGGGCCCAAGATGCTAATGTGATTAGTGCCTCTAGAGTTGCAAGATCTCCTGGTAGGAAAATAAAAGCATCAGCATGATTTAGCATTTCAGTTATTCTTTCTTGCATACCTGAGACAACTAACTCTTCGCTAGTTGGTGAGTCAGACATACAGGCCAACGGTTTGAGGCTTCTTGGGATGATGCCTAACACTTGGCTCCCTCTGAGATAAACAGCTTCTGAGACTAGTTTTGATAACCCTCGGTCACCTCCTCCATAAACTAGATGCAAATTTCTTTCTGCTATGCGTTGACCAAGATCGATGGCTGCCTCAACGAACTCTTTATGTTTTCCATAGTTAAATCCAGAGAGCACACAAATGTTCTTGAATTGTTTATTGGGAGTAGCTGCCATTGGGATGCTTCTCAAAAACAATTTGTGAGTCTAAAAGAAAATGATCATATATCAAGGATCTTTGTGACAATGATTTACAGCTGTATAGGAGGTAGCATGTCTATGTCAATTAACGAGTAAAGCACATGGCTCGAGAGTCAAAAAGGAAATAGTAAAAGAAAAAGCACTCAATTATTAAAGACAATAATGCAATTGATAAAACAACAGTGAAATAAAACAACAGTAAAGTAAAACAACAGTAAAAGGATATTTACAGGTAGTTGTGATTGTGGCTCACATCTTCCTCTGGTTTTACGTCCAGAAACGGCTTGAACGCCCTCTATGGGTCGAGGATAGGCTTCCCATCCAGTTTTCTTATAAACTGGCAAACAGGGTCGTTTATAGTCAGATTCCCAAGACTATATCGGACACGTTCTTTCTGAAATAATGGCCATAACTCGGAAATTACTTTGTTTGTACGTATCCACTGGGATGTGTTTCAAGAGACAGAAGGATATCATCCAATGACTCTTTATTCAAGCCATCCCTAATGAATTGAATCTTATCTTTCCTATTATCAGACATCATTCCGAAAGAACAAGGATTTTTATCGCATTTCATCCTGGCACGCTTATGATAATTACCATGAAGTTTTTCAGCTCTTCGTTTTCTCGAGTAATTTCCTTTACCACAACCAGGCATGTATGCAATAAATTTAGGAGGTAACTCACCTGCCAAACGTACCTTGGCCTCGATTAACCAACGGATGTCAGCAGGGACGTTATTTCTCATAAGCAATCGCATGCGTTCGGACCGAGCTTTATAGATCGTAAGGAGGGCATTCTGAGGAAGTGAAGAAAATCGCTTGTGAAGCTTTGCTAGAATCGCGTTTCTGTCCATACCTTCTTCTCAGAATATTAGTTATTATGGGAAACTAAAGTAACCGACTTTGATTGTCACGGAGTACCGTTATCCGCCACTTAACCGGGGTAACAAACTAAAGAACACACAAAAAAGAAAAGAAAAGAAAAATAATAATCTCACAATTGTCCTCTTATTGAGTTTTCCTCAAGTTCGATTTGGGTTTCGTTGATACCTCCCTCAATTTCTTTGAGTTGTCTTTCTAGATCTTCAACGTGGGATACCAACTCTGGAGGTTGTAGCTTCCAAATACGATGCGTTTTACAAAATCGTATCCGCTTCTCGATGAGATTGTACACGCTTGAAGTTGTCCGAGAATGTTTAAGAGAATCGTCTAGTTGAGGAACACATAATTAGAAGTGATAAAAGAAAACTGAATGATTAAATAAACACACTTTCACAATAATTTAAATCACCGAAAAGAAGAAATAAATAAGAAAAATTCTTAATTTAAATTTGGTGGGTCACTCAAATCTATTTCTGCCTTTTTCACGTGGTTGGTACTCCGATATGGCTTCATCTTTGACCATTAACTTTAAAAATTACACCGTTCTTTGGATCCTTAATTTTAACTCGCTCCATATGAAAAAACAGTGTGGACTATAAAGGGACCACCCATCGATAGCGAACTTACCGGGAATAAAAGGCAAGCGAGAATTGAATAAAAGTACTTTCTCGACCTGGTGTGAAAGATTTTCTCATAATTTGCTTGTCATGAAAAACTTTCATTCATTGTTTGTAAATCTTGGCATTTTTGTATACATCATTACGACTTTCTTCAAGTTCGCGCTTGTGATTTTCTTTCTAAGTTAGCTTGCGCGTGTCAAAGTTGAATTTCTTCTGGCCCCCAAGATGTGCAATGCTCAAGTTCTTGTGGTGATTGTGATGATGGACTCGCTTTTCTCTCGATGGTACTAGTTGTTCCACTCTTGACTTCCATTTGTTAATGTCCATGGATGGTCTTTGAATCGAGTAAGGCGTTAACTTCATCTATTGATCATGTCAATATCAAAATTCAAACCAAAGTGAGTTAAACATGTTTGTAAAGGGTCATCACTAAGATTTGAAAGAAAAGTATTATCAACTAATTCTTCGATTAAATCCACATCAACAATTTCATCATCTCATTGACGAGGTTGTTTGGCGATGTTGAAGATATTTAGCTCCATCGTCATATTGCCAAAGGACAAATCGTATATTTCCGTCTGCGTTGAATGTGAGCATCGGCAGATTGCCAAGAAAGGTCGCCCTAAGATAATGGGGATCCGCTTCCTCAATCCTCGGACTCGGTTGAGTGTCAATTACAATGAAATCAACAGAAAATAAAACTTATCTACCAGTATAAAGACGCCTCCACAATACCACGAGGTTTTTTCATGGACCGACCGTTGTAAACACCACTGGAGTTGGGTGTAATTCTCCCAGTCCAAGTTTCACAAATACTGAGTAAGGCAACAGATTTACACTAGCTCCTAAGTCCAACAAAGCATTCTCAATTGTGTGGTTCCCTATACTACATGAGATAGTGGGGGAGCCTGGGTCTTTATATTTTAGAGGACGTTTGTGTTGGAGTATAGAGCTCACGTTTTCTGTTAAAAAGGCCTTCTTTTGAACATGAATGTTTCTCTTTTTAGTACAAAGGTCTTTAAGAAACTTGGCATAAGATGACACTTGTTTTATAGCATCAAGCAAAGGGATGTTAACACTTACATGTTTAAAGATTTAAAAAATCTCACTTGTAGATTTTCCTTCGCTTTTTAGCTAACCTCTGGGGAAATGGAGCTTTTGGAACATATTCTCGTGGGTTGGTTTCTTCTTTCTCCTCTGATGATGAGTCTTCTTCATTTACCAGTATAATTTGAGTTGTTTTTGTTACCGGCATCTTCACTTTGTTGTCGACTTCTTTTCCTTTTCGCAAGGTCATGACGGCTTTGACCTCTCCATGCTGCTGAGGTGAACTGGTACTTACTTCATACACTCCTTTAGGATTAGGCACTGGTTGACTTGGAAATTTACCTTTCTCAACAGTCATTGCCAAGGTCTGAACTGAAGAAGCAAGTTGTCCCACTATTTTTTCAAGGTTTGAAATTGATTGGGTTTGTGAGTTGAAACCCGCTCTCATCTCATTTCGTAGTTCATCAATGGTGTGGTTTTGTTGCTCGATTTTGGAGTGAATAAGATTCTTGAAATTCTGAAATGCATCCTCCCATGGTCTAGGCTGAGAATGGTTTGGATTCTGATTATATGGTCTAAATGGTGGTTGAGAGGCTTGAGGATTTTGAGGAATTGGTTGCATTGGTGGAGCTAGAGCTGGAGTTGCTGGTCCATTCTGTTGGAATCCTTGAGACCATGAAAAATTGGGGTGGTCTCTCCATCCAGGATTATATTTGTTGGAGTAAGGGTTGTAATTTGATGGCTTTCTCATTACACCTATGGCATTGGCTTGATCTGAGTATGAGTCCTGGTCATGTGGTTCCGTTAATTTAGCAGCGGTTAACGATGCTATTTGTCGGGAAAGACCTTCAACTATGTCTTTGACTTCTTTAATTTTTGAACTTGACTCGCCAATGTGAACCTCATTCACTCCCTTAACTCTTCTAGTACTCCTAAGTGAACGACTCCGTTGTTGGGAATTATCCGCTTGTCGCTGGAAGAAATCCCAAATCTCTGATGCACTTTTTGACATTAGCTCTCCTCCACTTGTTGCCATTAGCCATTCTTGCACATTCAGCAATAATCCCTCCAAAAAGTATTGGCATTGGTGCCATTTTTCGTACCCATGATGTGGACACTTTAGGAGTAGCCCATTGAATCGCTCCCATGCTTCGAAAAATTGCTCGTCTTCTCTTTGGGTAAACTCTGAAATTTCCCTGCGAATAGTATTGGTTTTATGTACTGGGAAATATTTATTCAAAAATTTTGTTACCATTTGTTCCCATGATGTAATGCTATTAGCAGGCAATGCATTGAACCATGAACGAGCTCTATCCTTTACAGAAAATGGGAATAATCTAAGCTTAACATCATCATCCTAAAAATTCTCATATTTAAAAGTTTGACAAATAGCATGAAATCATTCGGATGATTATATGGATCTTCATTTTCTAGGCCATAGAATGTTGGGAGACAATTTAGCACACTAGGTTTTAATTCAAAACTCCTAGCAGCCTACATTTGGGTATCTTATGCATGATGTGCTTCAAGTTAGCTAAGGACCAAGTAGTCCTTAAATGGCCTCTCTTTGTGGTCTTTGGTTGCAAATCCATTTCAAATTTATTTTTATTTATAACGTGCTTGTGTGTGCGAAGTGTTTTTTCTAATTCAAAGTCTATACGCTCAAGATTCGGTAAATTGTGACTCTACGACCACGCATGCAAATAAAAAAAAAAAATGATAACAAAATTAATAAAGATAAAGAAGAGGGAGTAATTACGATACTAACCTTATCACGCTGTTATTTTTGTTATTAAAACAACTAAAGTCTATATATAGAAAAGAAAATACGTGAAACAAATTAAAATAAATTAAGAGGCGGTTGAACCCGCCGATTTCACAAAATAAAATAATAATAAAAAAAAATTAACAGGAAAATTAAATTACATAAATTTAAAGAAGAAAAGAAAAGAAAAGAAAATAATACCTACTTCAAAATGTAAATTTACTTTTTTTTTTAATAATAAAAAAAAATATTACAAGGAAACAACTAAAAGAAAAATAAAAAAGAAATAAAGAAATTAAAAAAAAAATTCTACGAATTCAAATAACGTACCTCCAAAGAACGCGCGCAAAAACTTGTTGTGCAAAAATTTATCAACTCGCAAGTGCACGAATCTATTATAGAATAGATTAATGGTGACGAGTGTCGATCCCACGAGGAGGTGGATTTTAATTATGTGTAGAATTAATTTTCTGAGTTTGTGGTTGGATTTATAATGACAATTATGTAGGCAATGTATTAATTTGAATTAAAGCTATTGGAATAAACTATTAAAATAAAATGCTTGGATCTCCTGATCTGCCTCAACACGTACTACTCCGCTTAATATTCATTATTAGTACCAATTAAATCATGAAGGGGAACTTCCACTCATCATGAACCACACTCTAATAGATATGGTCTTGGGCTAAGGCTTCCTTGCGTACAAATAGAATAACCTTGCTTAGGAGGCGTTATTCCAAATTGATATCCGCATACAAGATTATTACTATCCTGCTCACGAAAAGTCAAAACAACCACATAAATTAAAGGGGAAGGAAAAGTAAATTTACCAAATTAAGCCCATGGAGCATGTTGAGACTTCACCTTCAACCCAAGCTTGAAAGGAAATTAGCCACTCATAATTTAACTAGGGTAAAATGGGAATTTTATTAAAATACGTAAAAATACAAGATGGAGATGGAATTAGAGAAAATGGAGTCCAAAAATGGATTCAGGGGTGTCAAATTGTGGGGGAGCCCCTTTTATAGATAAACCGAGTAAATCATGGCCATCGATTAAAACAATTTGGACGCCAGATCGCGCCACGTGGCAAGTTCCTATCGATGGAACACATCATCGTGGGCTGTTATTCTGTATATGCATGTACCGCATACACGCTTTTTTCGATCCACTAATATTCTGCCACGCCACCGTCAACATTTTTGGTCCAATAGAGATCGACACGCCATCGGGCCAACGCCACATCATCAAATGCCATATGCGTCAATGCCACATCATTCGGCCCAATCAAATGCCGCCACGCCATCGTGATAGTGCCACGCCATCGCATGATACAGGCCACGCAAAGATACAAGATACATGAACAAAGGAATAAAGCGAATAAATGTCGTCGCAGACAAGATCGTGATATATCAACCGCATCAGATGCGTGAACAAGACCGATATGCGAACAATACCATTTTTCTTTTTACGCTCCTCCTAAGGTTTTCGACGTCCCCGAGTTCAAAAGTGCTGTCCGCTTTTCCATCTGATCTCTCGCTTATTGTGAAATGACCATGATATCCCCTAAAATACATAAAATACTTAATTAAAATAAAACATACATAATTAAATTACAAGGACTTAAAGACATAAAAATAAAGGATGTTAATGAGACTTGAGTGTAAAATGATGATTTTCTCCATTATAAATACACACTTTCTAATACTCAACACACCCCCAACTGCTTTTGTTGCTAGTCCCTAGCAATTTGAGCGAAAACAAAACTGAAACAAATTTTTTTTTTTTTTTTTTTTTATATATGGTATTTATTCAATCGACTAATGATAACAATCAAATAAAAGTATAAGATTATCTACAGCCTAAAAGAAATATCATTCCCACATCAACTCTCCACATGAATCAGCTTTAGAAAACTTTGTCACAACTTTAGTAATCGAGTCACTTTTAAGAATGACATGCAAACCCCAAAATCTCACCTAGTAGAGTAATACGCCACAAAGAAATTAAACCCAAAAATAATCACTCCAAATGAATGGTAAATTGAGTGAAAATAATAAAGAAGAATATCACACACTCTCACCAAGGTGATAAAAATATGCCCTCACTTAGAAATATTACGATTTTAATTTAAAAATGCTAATCAAACCAATACATTCATCATCCTTTTTTTTTTTTTTTTATTTATTTTTTTATTATGTTTTTTTTTTAAGATGCATTACCACATCTTTTCAACCCATATAACTAGCTTTCTATTTCAGACTATAGTTCCCCAAAATCAAGAAGGACTTTTATTGTGACGTAACGTAGGCTAGTGACGCCAAGCTAACAAAGAAAGGATAATAGAAAAACAAAATATATGTTTGAAAAATGTTAACTTGAGATCAGTAAGCGCTTTTCACTTGATTTTTTTTTTTTATTTTTATTTTTTTTTAATTTTTTATTTGTAAACATTTTTTTTCATTTTGTTTCTTTTTTTTTTTTTTTTTTTTTTTTTTTTAGCACCCATTTTTTTTTTGAATGCAAAATTATCTCTATTTTCAAACATAAATGGGTGGTGAGAAATACAAAATATAAGCGTGATACTCCACATCGGAAATGTGACAAGATAATAAGCCAAAAAAAAAAAGTTTTATTTTTATTATTTTATTATTATTTTTTTTTTTTTAAGGCTCAAAGGGGTTAACTATGGATACATATTAATAGGGTTGGCTAGAAAGGCTCAAACGGACCAAAGATGGCCTTTCTCACATCTTTTAGTGCTTCTAAATAATCTTCCATATCTACTAGTTAGATAGATCTTCGGACGTGGCAACATACACTTTAGTTTTTTTTTTTTTTTTTTTTTTTTTTTACAGAAATTTGAGATAATGTATAAAGCAATAAACTCTAAGTGTTCGAATGAAGAATTCGGCAAAAATGGTTACTTCCAAGAAAAATAACAGCTCAAAACTCACTTGGAAATTCTTATGACATGTGCATTCTTTCAAGCAACTTATATTTGTCTCCAACATCAACATGTAGAGTAACAAACATGGTGTAACATAACTAAAGACCAAAGATAATACAAATACTAAAATTTGAAAGTTATCATGTCATCTAATTATGAAAACATCACACAAAATGCCTTTTTTTTTTTTTTTAATAAGAAGATGCGTTTCTAGAGTCACTGCACTCCATATTCAGCCATCTTCGACTCAAAAAAATTTAACCACAGTTAGTTTCTAAAACAAAAATTAGTAAAAACTACACTAAGATTGAGATATTCCACAATTGTCAACTATTCCCTCCCCCAACCAGAACGAAACATTGTCCTCAATGTTGAAAGAAAATAGGGTTTAGAAGACATCACCTGAGTGCTGGATCACAGAAGAAAATATTTACAAGCGGAGAGTTAAATCTAATTTGCACTTCTTACTACGCCATCACGTTACCATCATTAGTTGGCCATTCCAAAGACAAGGGTCTTGGATCCGCTCGGCCTATAAGCTTGTAATGCATCAATTAACTCGTTAGCGATGAGCACAAATAAAGATTTTTTTCACGCGAAAAGCGGATGAAATGATTTTTTATCGCATGGTTAAGAAATGCGATGAAGCCATCATAAAAGTTATTGACATTTAACAAACCGACGGGTTTCTCATGAATGTTCGATGGGCCCAAGATGCTAATGTGATTAGTGCCTCTGAGTTGCAAGATCTCCTGGTAGGAAAATAAAAGCATCAAAGATGATTTAGCATTTCGCTTATTCTTTCTTGCATACCGAGACAACTAACTCTTCTCCAAATTGCATGAGTCGATATACAAAGCCAACGGCTTGAGGCTTCTTGGGATGATGCCTAACACTTGGCTCCCTCCGAGATAAACAAATTTTCCGAGACTAGTTTTGATAACCCTCGGTCACCTCCTCCATAAACCAGATGCAAATTTCTTTCTCATGCATGCTGACCAAGATCGATGGTCGCCAACGAACTCTTTATGTTTGCCATAGTTAAATCCAGAGAGCACACAAATGTTCTTGAATTGTTTATCGGGAGAATGCCATCGGGATGCTTCTCAAAAACAATTTGTGAGTCTAAAAGAAAATGATCATATATCAAGGATCTTGGTGACAATGATTTACAAAGATAGGAGGTAGCATGTCTATGTCAATTAACGCCAGAAAGACATGGCTCGAGAGTCAAAAAGGAAATAGTAAAAGAAAAAGCACTCAATTATTAAAGACAATAATGCAATTGATAAAACAACAAAAATAAATAAAACAACAAGAAAGTAAAACAACAAAGAAAAGATATTTACAAGTAGTTGATTGCGGCTCACATCTTCCTCTCCTGGTTTTACGTCCGTAAACGGCTTGAACGCCTCTACGGGTCGAGGATAGGCTTCCCATCCAGCTTTTCTTATAAACCGCAAACAGGTCGTTTATAGTCGATTCCCAAGACTATATCGTGACACGCTCTTTTTGAAATAATGGCCATAATCGAGAATTGCTCTTTGTAGACGTATCCACCGGGATGCGTTTCAAGAGACAAAAGGATATCATCCAATGACTCTTTATTCAAGCCATCCCTAATGAATTGAATCTTATCTTCCCTATTATCGACATCATTCCTAAAGAACAAGGATTTTTATCGCATTTCATCCTGCACACTTATGACAATTAACATGAAGTTTTTCAGCTCTTCGCTTTTCTCGAGTAATTTCCTTTACCACAACCAGGCATGTATGCAATAAATTTAGAGGTAACTCACCGCCAAACGTACTTGGCCTCGATTAACCAACGGATGTCAGCAGGGACGTTATTTCTCATAAGCAATCGCATGCGCTCGACCGAGCTTTATAGATCGTAGCGAGGGCATTCTCGAGGAAGTGAAGGAAATCGCTTGTGAAGCTTTGCTAGAATCGCTTCATTCCCATACCTTCTTCTCGTAATATTAGTTATTATGGAAACTAAAGTAACCGACTTTGATTGTCACGAGTACCGTTATCCGCCACTTAACCGGGTAACAAACTAGAGAACACACAAAAAAGAAAAAGAAAAGAAAAGAAAAGAAAAATAATAATCTCACAATTGTCCTCTTATCGAGTTTTCCTCAAGTTCGATTTGGGTTTCGTGATACCTCCCTCAATTTCTTTGAGTTGTCTTTCTAGATCTTCAACGTGGATACCAACTCGAGGTTGTAGCTTCCAAATACGATGCTTTTACAAAATCGTATCCGCTTCTCGATGAGATTGTACACGCTGAAGTTGTTTGAGAATGTTCAAGAGAACTCGTCTAGTTGAGGAACACATAATTAGAAGTGATAAAAGAAAACTGAATGATTAAATAAACACACTTCCACAAAAATTTAAATCACCGAAAAGAAGAAAAAAAAAAAAAAAATTCTTAATTTAAATTTGGTGGGTCACTCAAATTTATTTCGGTGCCTTTTTTCACGTGGTTGGTACTCTAGATATGGCTTCAATCTTTGACCATTAACTTTAAAAATTACACCGTTCTTTGATCCTTAATTTTAATCGCCCATATGAAAAAACAATGGGACTATAAAAGGACCACCCATCGATAACAGAATTTACCTGGGAATAAAAGGCAAGCGAGAATTGAATAAAAGTACTTTCTGACCTGGTGTGAAAGATTTTCTCATAATTTGCTTGTCATGAAAGACTTTCATTCGCTGTTTGTAAATCTTGGCATTTTTGTATACATCATTACGACTTTCTTCAAGTTCTGCCAGTTGTGATTTTCTTTCTAAGTTAGCTTGCTGCATGTCAAAGTTGAATTTCTTACTGGCCCAATATGCACAATGCTCAAGTTTTGGTGGTGATTCTGATGATGGACTCAGTTTCTTCTCTGATGGTGCTAGTTGTTCCACTCTTGACTTCCATTTGTTAATGTCCATGGATGGTGCTGAATCAAGTAAGGCGTTAACCTCATCTATTGATCTGTCAATATCAAAATTCAAACCAAAGTGAGTTAAACATGTTTGTAAAGGGTCATCACTAAGATTTGAAATAAAAGTATTATCAACTAATTCTTCAATTAAATCCACATCAACAATTTCATCATCTGCATTGGGAGGTTGTTTGGCGATGTTGAAGATATTTAGCTCCATCGTCATATTGCCAAAGGACAACTCGCATATTTTCCAAATTCCCGCATTGAATGCGAAAGATCGGCAGCTGCTGCCAAGAAAGGTCGCCCTAAGATAATGGGGATTTGCTTCTCAATCTCGGATCAAGCCGAGTGTCAATTACAATGAAATCAACAGAAAATAAAACTTATCTACCCGTATAAGACGCCCTCCACAATACCACGAGGTTTTTTCATGGACCGACCGCAAGTTCGTAACACCACCTGAGTTGGGTGTAATTCTCCCACCCAAGTTTCACAAATATCGAGTAAGGCAACAGATTTACACTAGCTCCTAAGTCCAACAAAGCATTCTCAATCGCGTGGGTTCCCTATACTACATGAGATAAATGGGGGAGCCTGGGTCTTTATATTTTAGAGGAAGTTTGTGTTGGAGTATGAGCTCACGTTTTCTGTTAAAAATGCCTTCTTTCAACATGAATGTTTCTCTTTTAGTACAAAGGTCTTTAAGAAACTTGGCATAAGATGGCACTTGTTTTATAGCATCAAGCAAAGGGATGTTAACACTTACCGCTTAAAGATTTCAAAAATCTCACTTGTAGATTTTCCTTTTTTCGCTTTAGCTAACCTCCGGGAAACGGAGCTTTTAACGTATTCTCGGGGTTGGTTTCTTCTTTCTCCTCTCGATGATGAGTCTTCTTCATTTACCGGTACAATTTGAGTTGTTTTTGTTACCGCATCTCCACTTTGTTGTCGACTTCTTTTCCTTTTCGCAAGATCATGACGGCTTTGACCTCTCCATGTCATTGAGGTAAATCGGGTACTTACTTCATACACTCCTTTAGATTAGGCACTCGGTTGACTTGGGAATTTACCTTTCTCAACAATCATTGCCAAGGTCCGAATCAAGAAGCAAGTTGTCCCACCATTTTCTCAAGGTTTGAAATTGATTGGGTTTGTGAGTTGAAACCCGCCTCATCTCATTTCGTAGTTCATCAATGGTGTGGTTTTGTTGCTCGATTTTGAGTGAATAAGATTCTTGAAATTTTGAAATGCATCCTCCCATGGTCTAGGCCGAGAATGGTTTGGGTTCGATTATATGGTCTAAATGGTGGTTGAGAGGCTTGAGGATTTTGAGGAATTGGTTGCATTGGTGGAGCCGAGCTGAGTCACCGGTCCATTCTTCTCATTGGAATCCTTGAGACCATGAAAAATTGGGGTGGTCTCTCCATCCAGGATTATATGTGTTGGAGTAAGGGTTGTAGTTTGATGGCTTTCTCATTACATCTACGGCATTGGCTTGATCCGAGTATGAGTCCTGGTCATGTGGTTCCGCATTAATTTAGCGAAATGTTAACGATGCTATTTGTCGGAAAGACCTTCAACTATGTCTTTGACTTCTTTAATTTCTGAACTTGACTCGCCAATGTGAACCTCATTCACTCCCTTAACTCTTCTAGTACTCCCGAGCGAACAACTCCGTTGTTGGGAATTATCCGCTTGTCGCCGGAAAAATCCCAAATCTCCGATGCACTTTTTGACATTAGCTCTCCTCCACTTGTTGCCATTAGCCATTCTTGCACATTCGCAATAATCCCTCCAAAAAGTATTGGCATTGGTGCCATTTTTCGTATCCATGATGTGGACACTTTAGAGAGCCCATTGAATCGCCTCCCATGCTTCAAAAATTGCTCGCCTTCTCTTTGGGTAAACTCAAATTTCCCTCGCGAATAGATTGGTTTTATGTACTGGAAAATATTTATTCAAAAATTTTGTTACCATTTGTTCCCATGATGTAATGCTATTAGCAGGCAATGCATTGAACCATGAACGAGCTCTATCCTTTAAAGAAAATGGAAATAATCTAAGCTTAACATCATCATCTGAAAAATTCTCATATTTAAAAGTTTGACAAATAGCATGAAAATCATTCAGATGATTATATGGATCTTCATTTTCTAGGCCATAGAATGTTGGGAGACAATTTAGCACACTAGGTTTTAATTCAAAACTCCTAGCAGCTACATTTGGGTATCGTATGCATGATGTGCTCAAGTTAGCTAAGGGACTGAAGTAGTCCTTAAATGGCCTCTCTTGTGGTGCTGGTTGCAAATCCATTTCAAATTTATTTTTAATTGTAACGTGCTTGTGTGTGCGAAGTGTTTTTTCTAATTCAAAATCTATAGGCTCAAGATTCGGTAATTGTGACCTTCGACCATGCATGCAAATAAAAAAACAATGATAACAAAATTAATAAAGATAAAGAAGAGGAGAAATTACGATACTAACCTTATCACGTCATTATAATTTTTTGCTATGAAATAACTCAAGCGCTAGATATAGAAAAGAAAATGCGTGAAACAAATTAAAATAAATTAAGAGGCGGTTGAACCTGACGATTTCACAAAATAAAAAAAAAACATGAAAATTAAATTAAAGAAATTTAAAGAAGAGAAGAAAAGAAAAGAAAATAATACCTACTTCAAAATTTAATTCACTTTTTTTTTTAAATAATAAATAAAAAAAAAATATTACAAGGAAACAAATAAAATAAATAAATAAAGAAGAAAAAAAAAAATTCTACAAATTAAAATACTTACCTCACCAAGAACGGCGCCAAAAAACTTGTTGTGCAAATTTTATTGAACTCGCAGTGCACGAATCTATTATAGAATAGATTAATGGTGTCGAGTTTCGATCCCACGAGGAGGTGGATTTTAATTATGTTTAGAATTAATTTTCTGAGTTGGTGGTTGGATTCATAATGAAAATGATGTAGGCTATCAATTAATTTAAATTAAAGTGGTAGGAATAAACTATTAAAATGAAATGCTTGATCTCCTGGATCTGCCTCAACATGTACCATCCGCTTAATATTCATTATTATAACCAATTAAATCATGAAGGGGGAACTTCCACTCATCATGAACCACACTCTAATAGATATGGTGCTAAGGGCTTCCCGTACAAATAGTAATAACCTTGCCAGGGAGGCGGTTATTCCAAATTTATATCCGCACAAGATTATTACTATCTGTCTACGAAAAGTCAAAACAACCACATAAATTAAAGGGGAAGGAAAAGTAAATTTACCAAATTAAGCCCATGGAGCATGTTGAGACTTCACCTTCAACCCAAGCTTGAAAGGAAATTAGCCACTCATATTTGAACTAGGGGTAAAATGGGAATTTTATTAAAATACGTAGAAAATACAAGATGGAGATGAAATTACAGAAAATGGAGTCCAAAAATGGATTCAGGGGTGTCAAATTAGGGGAGCCCCTTTTATAGATAAACCGAGTAAATCATGGCCATCGATTAAAACAATTTGGACGCCGTGATTGCGCCACGTGGCAAGTTCCTATTGGATTGAACACATCATCGGGCTGTTATTCAATGTATATGCATGTACCGTACACACGCTTTTTTTCGTCCCACTAACATTCTGCCACGCCACCGTCAACATTTTTGTCCAATAAGCTCGTGACACGCCATCGATCAACGCCACATCATCACCCATGCCACATAAGCGGTCAACGCCACATCATTCGGCCCAATCAAATGCCGCCACGTCATCGTATAGTGCCACGTCATCGCATGCATGCCACGCCATCGCAAAGACAGTGCCATGTGAATACAAAGATACATGTGAATAAAGACCGTATGTACAGATCGCAGATATATCAACCGCACCGTGTGTGTGTGAATGAACAAAGATCGTATATGTGAATGATCATTTTTCTTTTTATGCTCCTCCTAAGGTTTTCGACTCCCCGAGTTCAAAAGTGTTGTCCGTTTTCCATCCGATCTCTCGTTTATTGTGAAATGACCATGATATCCCCTAAAATACATAAAATACTTAATTAAAATAAAACATACATAATTAAATTACAAAAGACTTAAAGACATAAAAATAGGGATGTTAGTGAGACTTGGAGTGTAAAATGATGTTTTTCTCCATTATAAATACACACTTTCTAATACTCAACACCAAGGCCAAGGCACGCAGCCACCCCGCGGCCAAGGCCAAGGCACCAGCCCGCCCGCGGCCAAGGCCAAGGCACCCATCCACCCAGCGGCCAAGGCCAAGCCACGCAGTCTACCCGTGGCCAAGGCCAAGGCACGCACATGCCCCGCGCCCAAGGCCAATGCACGCATCCAGGGCCAATGCAGCGCCCAAGCGTCTGTCCGACTTTGTTTGGGCTGAACTTTCAGCAGGTGCCGTATTTCGACTGAAATTATCTTACGGGACTTAAAAGTGGGGGAAACAGGCCGTGAGCTCCGGGCCCCATTTTTTGGTCCAAAATGGCCGAAGACCGTGTGCTGTATAGCCCACGGATCTGGGCCAACTTCCGCGTTTCCGGGGCGGTGCGGGATTTTGGGGTGATGCATTAGATACGTGCGAGAGTCAAACGTCGGAAAAGACGGCAGTCGATTCCGAGGTCCGAATCTCGTTTTACGGCCGATTTACCAGTTGTGCGGGGGTGCGAAAAGGGGACGAAACGTGCCCGCGAATTGGTCCGATCCTGGCACAACTCGGCCGCGGGCCTCCTCTGGGCGCAAGTACTGTTTTGCGCTCGAAGAAAATGGCGAGAATAATGCGGGGGGCCCTGGGCCCACGTTTCCACCTGAAATGGCCGAAATCCGTGAGCTATAGCACACGGATTGCGGTCAAATTTCGCGTTTCCGTGGCGCCGTGGGATTTTGGGCTGGCGTTGGCGGTATTGGCGGGGGTTGGCCGCGGGAGAAAACGGAAACCGATTCCGGGCTGCGAATCCCGTTTTGTGGCCAAGGCCAAGGCACGCAGCCAGCCCGGGGCCAAGGCCAAGGCACCGGCCAGCCCGCGGCCAAGGCCAAGGCGCGCAGCCAGCCCGGGGCCAAGGCCAAGGCACGCAGCCACCCCGCGGCCAAGGCCAAGGCACCAGCCATCCCGCTGCGAAGGCCAAGGCTCGAATTCAGCCCTCGGCCAAGGCCAAGACACTAAGCCTTCACGTGGCCAAGGCCAAGGCACGCACATGCCCCGCGCCAAGGCCAATGCACGCATCCAGGGGCCAATGCGGCGCTGCGTCTGTCCGACTTTGTTTCGGCTGAAATTTCAGCAGGTGCCGTATTTCGACTGAAGTTATCTTACGGAACTTAAAAGTGGGGGAAACAGGCCGTGAGCTCCGGGGCCGATTTTTTGGTCCAAAATGGCCGAAGACCGTGCGCTGTCGCCCACGGACCTGGGTCAACTTTTACGTTTCCGGGGCGGTGCGGGATTTTGGGGTGATGCATTAGATACGTACGAGAGTCAAACATCGGAAAAGACGGCAGTCGATTCCGAGGTCCGAATCTCGTTTTACTGACCGATTACAAGTTGTGCGGGGTGCGAAAAGGGGGACGAAACGTGCCCGCGTTGGTCCGATCTGGTACAACTCGGCCGCGGGCCTCCTCTCGGGGCGCAAGTACTGTTTTGCGCTCGAAGAAACTGGCGAGACTAATGCGTGGGCCCCTGGGCCCACGGGTCCGCCCGAAATGGGCGAAATCCGTGAGCTAGCGCCCACGGATTGCGGGCAAATTTCGCGTTTCCGTGGCGCCGTTGGATTTTGGGCTGGTGTTGCCGGTATTGGCGGGGTTGGCCGCGGAGAAAACGGAAACCGATTCCGAGCTGCGAATCCGTTTGTGGCCAAGGCCAAGGCACGCACCGGCCGGCCAAGGCCAAGGCACCGGGCCAAGGCTAAGGCCAAGCCCGCGGCCAAGGCCAAGCGCAAGGCACGCAGCCACCCCCAAGGCCAAGGCCAAGGCACGCAGCCACCCGCGGCCAAGGCCAAGGCACCAGCCCGCCAGCGCCAAGGCCAAGCCACGCAGCTCCCGCGCCCAAGGCCAAGGCACGCACATGCCCCGCGCCAAGGCCAATGCACGCATCCAGGGCCAATGCGGCGCCCAAGCGTCTGTCCGACTTTGTTTGTGCTGAACTTTCAGCAGGTCGTATTTCGACTGAAATTATCTTACGGGACTTAAAAGTGGGGGAAACAGGCCGTGAGCTCCGGGCCCCATTTTTGGTCCAAAATGGCCAAGACCGTGTCTTTGTAGCCCACGGATCGGGCCAACTTCCGCGTTCCGGGCGGTGCGGGATTTTGGGGTGATGCATTAGATAAGTCACGAAAGTCAAACGTCGGAAAAGACGGCAGTCGATTCCGAGGTCCGAATCTCGTTTTTTACTGCCGATTTACTGTTGTGCGGGGATGCGAAAAGGGGACGAAACGTGCCCGCGAATTGGTCCGATCTGGCGAACTCGGCCGCGGGCCTCCTCTCGGGCGCAAGTACTGTTTTTTCTTTTTTACGCTCAAGAAAATGGCGAGAATAATGCGGGGGCCCGGCCCACGTTTCCACTGAAATGGCCGAAACTGTGAGCTATAGCACACGGATTGCGGTCAAATTCAGCGTTTCCGTGGCGCTGTGGGATTTTGGGCTGGCGTTGGCGGTATTGGCGGGGGTTGGCCGCGGGAGAAAACGGAAACCGATTCCGGGCTGCGAATCCCGTTTTGTGGCCAAGGCCAAGGCACGCAGCCAGCCCGAGGCCAAGGCCAAGACACCGGCCAGCCCGCGGCCAAGGCCAAGGCGCGCAGCCAGCCGGGGGCCAAGGCCAAGGCCAAGGCAAGGCACCAGCCACCCCGCGCCAAGGCCAAGGCACCAGCCCACCCGAGCCAAGGCCAAGCCACGCAGATCTCCCGTGGCCAAGGCCAAGGCACGCACATGCCCCGCGCCAAGGCCAATGCACGCATCCAGGGGCCAATGCGGCGCCCAAGCGTCTGTCCGACTTTGTTTGGGCTGAACTTTCAGCAGTGCCGTATTTCGACTGAAATTATCTTACGGGACTTAAAAGTGGGGGAAACAGGCCTTGAGCTCCGGGCCCCATTTTTTTAGTCCAAAATGGCCGACCGTGTCTTCTTTGTAGCCCACGGATCTGGGCCAAATTCCGCTTTTCCGGGGCGGTGCGGGATTTTGGGGTGATGCATTAGATAAGTCGAAAGTCAAACGTCGGAAAAGACGGCAGTCGATTCCGAGGTCCGAATCTCGTTTTTACGGCCGATTTACCCGGTTGTGCGGGTGCAAAAGGGGACGAAACGTGCCCGCGAATTGGTCCGATCCTGGCACAACTCGGCCGCGGGCCTCTTCTCTGGGCGCAAATCTACTGTTTTTGCGCTCGAAGAAAATGGCGAGAATAATGCGGGGGGCCCTGGGCCCACGTTTCCGCCCGAAATGGCCGAAATCCATGAGCTATGGCACACGGATTGCGGTCAAATTTCGGGTTTCCGTGGCGCCGTGGGATTTTGGGCTGGTGTTGCCGGTATTGGCGGGGGTTGGCCGCGGGAGAAAACGGAAACCGATTCCGGGCTGCGAATCCCGTTTTGTGGCCAAGGCCAAGGCACGCAGCCAGCCCGGGGCCAGGGCCAAGGCCAAGGCCAGCCCGCGGCCAAGGCCAAGGCCAAGGCACGCAGCCACCCCGCGGCCAAGGCCAAGGCACCAGCCCGCCCCAGGCCAAGGCCAAGCCACGCAGTCTCCCCGTGGCCAAGGCCAAGGCACGCACATGCCCCGCGGCCAAGGCCAATGCACGCATCCAGGGCCAATGCAGCGCCCAAGCGTCTGTCCGACTTTGTTTGGGCTGAACTTTCAGCAGGTGCCGTATTTCGACTTAAATTATCTTACGTGACTAAAAAGTGTTGTAAACAGGCCTTGATCTCCTGGCCCCATTTTTTTTGGTCCAAAATGGCCAAGACCGTGTCTTTGTAGCCGCGGATCTGGGCCAACTTCCGCGTTTCCGGGGCGGTGCGGGATTTTGGGGTGATGCATTAGATACGGGCGAGAGTCAAACGTCGGAAAAGACGGCAGTCGATTCCAAGGTCCGAATCTCGGTTTACGGCCGATTTACCCGTTGTGCGGGGGTGCGAAAAGGGGGACGAAACGCGTGCCCGCGAAATTGGTCCGATCCGGCACAACTCGGCCGCGGGCCTCCTCTCGGGCGCAAGCACTGTTTTTGCGCTCGAAGAAAATGGCGAGAATAATGCGGGGCCCTGGCCCACGCGTTTCCGCCCGAAATGGCCGAAATCCGTGAGCTATAGCACACGGATTGCGGTCAAATTTCGCGTTTCCGTGGCGCCGTGGGATTTTGGGCTGGTGTTGCCGGTATTGGCGGGGGTTGGCCGCGGGAGAAAACGGAAACCGATTCCGGGCTGCGAATCCCGTTTTGTGGCCAAGGCCAAGGCACGCAGCCAGCCCGGGGCCAAGGCCAAGGCACCGGCCAGCCCGCGGCCAAGGCCAAGGCGCGCGGCCAGCCCGCGGCCAAGGCCAAGGCACGCAGCCACCCCGCGGCCAAGGCCAAGGCACCAGCCCTCCCGCGGCCAAGGCCAAGGCACCAGCCCTCCCGCGGCCAAGGCCAAGGCACCAGCCCTCCCGCGGCCAAGGCCAAGGCACCCATCCACCCAGCGGCCAAGGCCAAGCCACGCAGTCTCCCCGTGGCCAAGGCCAAGGCACGCACATGCCCCGCGGCCAATGCACGCATCCAGGGCCCAATGCGCGCCTATCTGTCCGACTTTGTTTGGGCTGAACTTTCAGCAGGTGCCGTATTTCGACTGAAATTATTTTACGGGACTTAAAAGTGGGGGAAACAGGCCGTGAGCTCCGGGCCCCATTTTTTGGTCCAAAATGGCCGAAGACCGTGTGCTGTAGCCCACGGATCTGGGCCAACTTCCGCGTTTCCGGGGCGGTGCGGGATTTTGGGGTGATGCATTAGATACGTGCGAGAGTCAAACGTCGGAAAAGACGGCAGTCGATTCCGAGGTCCGAATCTCGTTTTACGGCCGATTTACCAGTTGTGCGGGGGTGCGAAAAGGGGACGAAACGTGCCAGCGAATTTGTCTGATCCTGGCACAACTCGGCCGCGGGCCTCCTCTGGGCGCAAGTACTGTTTTGCGCTCGAAGAAAATGGCGAGAATAATGCGGGGGGCCCTGGGCCCACGTTTCCGCCCGAAATGGCCGAAATCCGTGAGCTATAGCACACGGATTGCGGTCAAATTTCGCGTTTCCGTGGCGCCGTGGGATTTTGGGCTGGTGTTGCCGGTATTGGCGGGGGTTGGCCGCGGGAGAAAACGGAAACCGATTCCGGGCTGCGAATCCCGTTTTGTGGCCAAGGCCAAGGCACGCAGCCAGCCCGGGGCCAAGGCCAAGGCACCGGCCAGCCCGCGGCCAAGGCCAAGGCGCGCAGCCAGCCCGGGGCCAAGGCCAAGGCCAAGGCCAAGGCACGCAGCCACCCCGCGGCCAAGGCCAAGGCACCAGCCCGCCCGCGGCCAAGGCCAAGGCACCCATCCACCCAGCGGCCAAGGCCAAGGCACCCATCCACCCAGCGGCCAAGGCCAAGGCACGCACATGCCCCGCGCCCAAGGCCAATGCACGCATCCAGGGCCAATGCAGCGCCCAAGCGTCTGTCCGACTTTGTTTGGGCTGAACTTTCAGCAGGTGCCGTATTTCGACTGAAATTATCTTACGGGACTTAAAAGTGGGGGAAACAGGCCGTGAGCTCCGGGCCCCATTTTTTGGTCCAAAATGGCTGAAGACCGTGTGCAGCCCACGGATCTGGGCCAACTTTCGCGTTTCCGGGGCGGTGCGGGAGTTTGGGGTGATGCATTAGATACGTGCGAGAGTCAAACGTCGGAAAAGACGGCAGTCGATACCGAGGTCCGAATCACGTTTAACGGCCTAATTACAACTTGTGCCCGGTAGCGAAAAGGGGACGAAACGTGCCCGCGAATTGGTCCGATTCTGGCACAACTCGGCCGCGGGCATCCTCTTGGCGCAAGTACTGTTTTGCGCTCGAAGAAAATGGCGAGAATAATGCGGGGGGCCCTGGGCCCACGTTTCCGCCCGAAATGGCCGAAATCCGTGAGCTATAGCACACGGATTGCGGTCAAATTTCGCGTTTCCGTGGCGCCGTGGGATTTTGGGCTGGTGTTGCCGGTATTGGCGGGGGTTGGCCGCGGGAGAAAACGGAAACCGATTCCGGGCTGCGAATCCCGTTTTGTGGCCAAGGCCAAGGCACGCAGCCAGCCCGGGGCCAAGGCCAAGGCACCGGCCAGCCCGCGGCCAAGGCCAAGGCGCGCAGCCAGCCCGGGGCCAAGGCCAAGGCCAAGGCACGCAGCCACCCCGCGGCCAAGGCCAAGGCACCAGCCCGCCCGCGGCTAAGGCCAAGGCACGCATCCACCCAGCGGCCAAGGCCAAGCCACGCAGTCTCCCCGTGGCCAAGGCCAAGGCACGCACATGCCCCGCGCCCAAGGCCAATGCACGCATCCAGGGCCAATGCAGCGCCCAAGCGTCTGTCCGACTTTCTTTGGCCTGAACTTTCAGCAGGTGCCGTATTTCGACTGAAATTATCTTACGGGACTTAAAAGGGCACACTCGAGCTCCCAAATTTCGCGTTTCCGTGTGGCCAAAGTGTGTGTTGTGCATGCGTGAGAGTGTGCGACGTACCTTGGTCGCGAGCATGTGCCGCATTTTGAGCAAGGCACGCAGCCACCCCGCTCAAGCTCCCTATCCTTGCACCGAGAGCATGGCCCGAGTATGTGTTGTGCATGCATGAGAGTGTGCTACGTGCCTTGGGCGTGAGCATGTGCTGCATTTCGAGCAACGCACGCAGCCAGCCCGCGGCCAAGGCACGCAGCCACCCCGCTCAAGCTCCCTATCCTTGCCCCGGGAGCATGGCCCAAGTGTGTGTTGTGTGTGCGTGAGAGTGTGCTATGTACCTTGGTCACGAGCATGTGCTGAATTTTGAGCAAGGCACGCAGCCAGCCCGCGGCCAAGGCCATGGTATGCAGCCACCCCGCTCAAGCACCTTATCCTTGCCCCGAGAGCGAGGCCCGAGTGTGTGTTGTGTGTGTGTGAAAGTGTGCTACGTGCCTTGGTCGCGAGCATGTGCTGCATTTCAAGCAAGTCACGCAGCAGCCCGTGGGCAAGGCCAAGGCATAGGAACGCAGCCACCCCGCTTAAGCTCCCTATCCTTCCCTAGGAGCGTGGCCCGAATGTGTGTTGTGCGTGCCTGAGAGTGTGCTAAGTGCCTTGGTCACGAGCATTTACTGCATTTCGAGCAACCCACGCATCCAGACACCGCCGAGTCCCGCAGCCAGCACATGTCCAGGGCACGCTGCCACCCCGTGGCCAAGGCCAAGCCACACAGCCACCCAGCTCAAGCTCCCTCTCCTTGCCCCGAGAGCGTGGCCCGAGTGTGTGTTGTGCGTGCGTGAGAGTGTGCAAAGTACCTTGGTCGCGAGCATGTGCTGCATTTCTAGGAAGGCACGCAGCCAGCCCGCGGCCAAGGTAGGCAGCAACCCCGCTCAAGCTCCCTATCCTTGTCCTGAGAGCATGGCCCGACTGTGAGTTGTGCATGCGTGAGAGTGTGCTATGTGCCTTGGTCACGAGCATATACTGCATTTCGAGGAAGGCACGCAGCCACCCCGCGGCCAAGGCCAAGCTACGCAGCCACCCCGCTCAAGCTCCCTATCCTTGCCCCGGGAGCGTGGCCCGAGTGTGTGTTGTGCGTGCGTGAGAGTGTGCAAAGTGCCTTGGTCGCAAGCATGTGCTGTATTTCAAGCAAGGCACGCAGCCACCCCGCGGCCAAGGCCAAGGTACGCAGCCACCCCGCTCAAGCTCCCTATCCTTGTCCCGAGAGCATGGCCCGAGTGTGTGTTGTGCTTGCATGAGAGTGTGCTATGTTCCTTGGTCGCGAGCATATGCTGCATTTCGAGCAAGGCACACAGCCAGCCCGCTGCCAAGGCACGCAGCCACCCCGCTCAAGCTTCCTATCCTTGCACCGGGAGCATGGCCCGAGTGTGTGTTGTGCGTGCATGAGAGTGTGCTACGTGCCTTGGTCGCGAGCATGTGCTGTATTTCGAGCAAGGCACGCAGCCAGCCCGCGGCCAAGGTACGCAACCACCCCGCAGCCAAGGCCAAGGTTCGCAGCCACCCCGCACAAGCTCCCTATCCTTGCCTCGGGAGCGTAGCCCGAGTGTGTTGTGCGTGCCTGAGAGTGTGCTACATGCCTTCGTCGCGAGCATGTGCTGTATTTCGAGCAAAACAGGCAGCCAACCCGCGGCCAAGGCACGCAACCACCCCACCGCCAAGGCCAAGGTACACAGCCACCCCGCTCAAGCTCCCTATCCTTGCCCCGAGAGCGTGGCCCAAGTGTGTGTTGTGCGTGCGTGAGAGTGTGCTACGTGCCTTGGTCGCGAGCATGTACTGCATTTCGAGCAAGGTGTGCAACCAGCACATGGCCAAGGCACACAGCCAACCAGCGGCCAACCCCAAGGCCAAGGCATGCAGCCACCCCACGGCCAAGCCCACGGCCAAGGTACGCAGCCACCCCACTCAAGCTCTTTCTCCTTGGCCCAGGAGCGTGGCCCGAGTGTGTGTTGTGCATGCATTAGAGTGTGCTACGTGCCTTGGTCATGAGCATGTGCTGTATTTCGAGCATGGCACGCAGCCAGCTCGTGGCCAGGGCCAGGGCCAAGGCACACAGCCACCACGCAGCCAAGGCCAAGGCACACAGCCACCCCGCTCAAGCTCCTTATCCTTCCCCAGGAGCGTGGCCCAAGTGTGTGTTGTGCGTGCTTAAGAGTGTGCTACGTGCCTTGCTCGTGAGCATGTGCTGCATTTCAAGCAACGCACGCAGCCAGCCTGTGGCCAATGCACGCAGCCAGCCTGCGGCCAATGCACGCAGCCACCCCGCATCCAAGGCACGCTGCCACCCCGCAGCCAAGGCCAAGGCACGCAGCCGCCCCCTGAAGCTTCCTATCCTTGCCCTGTGAGCATGGCCCGAGTGTGTGTTGTGCGTGCGTGAGAGAGTGCTTCGTGCCTTGGTCTCGAGCATGCACTGCATTTGGAGCAAGGCACGCAGCCAGCCGGCTGCCAAGGCACACAGCCACCTCGCGGCCAAGGCCAAGGTACGCAGCCACCCCGCTCAAGCTTCCTATCCTTGCCCCGGGAGCATGGCCCGAGTTTGTGTTGTGCATGCGTGAGAGTGTGCTACGTGCCTTGGTCATGAGCATGTGCTGCATTTTGAGCAAGGCACGCAGCCAGCCCGCGGCCAAGGCCAAGGCCACGGCACTCAACCAGCCCGCGGCCAAGGCACGCAACCGCCCCGCGGCCAAGGCCAAGGCACGCAGCCACCCCGCTCAAGCTCCCTATTCTTGCCCCGGGAGCATGGCCCGAAGGTGTGTTGTGCGTGCGTGAGAGTGTGCTACGTGCCTTGGTCGAGAGAATGTGCTACATTTTGAGCAAGGCACACAGCAAACCCGCGGCCAAGGCACGTAGCCACCCCGCGGCCAAGGCCAAGGCACACAATCACCCCGCTCAAGCTCCCTATCCTTCCCCGGGAGCGTGGCCCGAGTGTGTGTTGTGCATGCTTGAGAGTGTACTACGTGCCTTGGTCGTGAGCATGTGCTGCATTTCGAGCAACACACGCAGCCAGCCCGCTGCCAAGGCACACTGCCACCCCGCGGCCAAGGCCAAGGCACGCAGCCACCCCGCTCAAGCTCCCTATCCTTGACCCGGGAGCGTGGCCCAACTGTGTGTTGTGCGTGCGTGAGAGTTTGCAACGTGCCTTGGTCGCGAGCATGTGCTGGATTTCGAGCAAGGCACGCAGCCAGCCCGCGGCCAAGGCACGCAGCCACCCCACGGCCAAGGCCAAGGTACACAGCCACCCCGCTCAAGCTCCCTATCATTGCCCTTTGAATGTGCCCCGAGTGTACTACGTGCCTTGGTCGCGACCATGTGCTGCATTTCGAGCAAGGCACGCAGCTAGCCCGCGGCCAAGGCACGCATTCACCCAGGTCAAGCTCTCTATCCTTGCCTCAGGAGCGTGGCCCGAGTGTGTGTTGTGCGTGCGTGAGGGTGTGCTACGTGCCTTGGTCGCGAGCATGTGCTGCATTTCGAGCAAGGCACGCAGCCAGCCCGCGGCCGGCCCAAGGCCAAGGTACGCAGCCACCCCGCGGCTAAGGCCAACGCACGCAGCCACCCCGCTCAAGCTCCCTATCCTTGCCCCGAGAGCATGGCCCGAGTGTGTGTTGTGCGTGCGTGAGAATGTGCTACGTGCCTTGGTCGCGAGCATGTGTTGCATTTCGAGCAAGGCACACAGCCACCCCGCGGCTAAGGCCAAGGCACGCAGCCACCCCGCGGCCAAGGCCAAGGCATGCAGCCACCCCGCTCAAGCTCCCTATCCTTGCCTCGGAAGCGTGGCCCAAGTGTGTGTTGTGCGTGCGTGAGAGTGTGCTACGTGCCTTGGTCGCGAGCATCTGCTGCATTTCGAGCAAGCTTGAGTACTTAAAAGAATTAGCAGGGTCGTTGAAACTTGCACTATCATTGTCAAAATGTGCTTTCTAGCCACTTTCTTTTTTATTTTAATTTACTTTTTAAACAAAAAAATTGCATAAATAATGAAATACGTAGCAACAAATATTTACAAACAAAAAAGAAGTTGTGCCACCTTTGTGTTTGTGTGTGATAGGTGCTTTCACCCAAAACACAACCCCAAAACAAAATACTTGTTGTGTAAATTAGTAAAGCAAATCAAAAACATCAAAACGACAGAAGATTATTTACATTTTGGTAAGTCTATGACTGATTCAAAACGACAAGGGAGATGTGCATTTTGATATGTAATTAGTTTGCTAGCTTAAAAGACCAGAAGCTTTGCCATTTTAGATTAATGAAGCATATGCAATACACGTGACTTGTAGAAGTTGTTATGAGACCGTTATTTCACATGATAAACAAGTGCATTTCTGAAGGCATTTTGGGTTCTTAAAAGGCTATTTACATAGCTGCTTTTGAAGAGGAAAAAGAGAGGATTCTAGAGCCTTCAAGAGAGAAAGATAATATGTACAAGACATGTGTTTTTGTTCTCTAATATGTGCTCTATAAATCTTTGTAAAATGTGGCTTGAATCCATCAATAAAGCTGATGAATCTATTCCCTCGTAGATGTAGGCCCATGTATATTGGTTGAACTACATTCATAGCTTTGTCATGGGATTCTTTGATTTGTTGTATGTTTCCTTGTTCATTTCTAATTCAATCATCATTTTGTTCATACACTGATTCTTTGTTAGCAAACCAAATCACCTCTTAAGTATCTTGTTGATTCTAATTGGGGAATCTTGGGGAGTGTTTGATGAAAGTTTACATTAAAGTTACTTTCCTAGCACTTCAATTGGTATCAGAGCCAAATTTGTTGATTAGATCCAAGTATGGTAAACTTATGGGGTTGATATAGAAAAGTTTAATGAAAATAATGGATTCAATATATGGAATGTTAAAAAAGAAGCATTATTGATTACACAGGGGCTAAGTGATGCCATTGAACCAACAACCAGGAAAGAAAGAAAAAAGGTGTCTTCATAAAAAGCTCCTGAGCAAGCTACTGAAATTGACAAGAAAGCAAGAACCACTATAATCTTAAAGTCTCAGTGACTTTGTCATTAGGAAAGTGGCTAAAGAGAAAACAAAGGTTTGAGCTATGGGCAAAGTTAGAAAACTTGTATATGACTAAGTCACTGGCTAATAAATTGTATATCATGAAGAAGATGTTTACCCTTAAGATGGCTGAAGGATCCTCACTTGAAGATCGTATCAATAAGTTTAACTAAGTGTGTGACACCTTGGAAACTATTGATGAAGGGCTAAATGATGAAGGCAAAGCTCTGCTCTTGGTAAGCTCTCTCCTTCCATTATATTCCAACTTTGTTGATGCTCTCATGTATGGCAAACAAACCTTATCTTTAAATGAGGTTAAAGCCGCCTTGATACAAGAGGGTTGCAAGAGAAACAAAGGAATGTTGAACATGAAGAAGGGCTAATTGTGAAAGGTAAAAGTGACAAGAATGATGGAAAAAATAAGAAGTAAAGGAAACTAAAGAACAAAACCAAGAATTTGAAATGCTTCCAATGTTATAAATATGGATATTTCAAGAGAGACTGCCCTGAGAAGAAATCTAAGAAAAATGAACAAAATGGTGATGCAGCTATTGTTGAAAACGAGGGATATAAATCAGTTGATGTATGTGTGGCAACTGAAGATATGCAAAAAAGTAAGTGGATCATTGACTCTGAATGTACCTTTCATATGAGTCATTATCAAAATTCCTTTTATGAATATCATGCAATTGATGGGGAAAATGTTATGATGGGAAATAATGTAGTGTGTAAAGTCATTGGGATAGGTAATGTGATCCTTAAGCTACATGATGGGATTATTAGAGAAGTTAAATAGGTCAGGCATGTACCAGACCTTAAAAGGAATTTAATCTCCTTAGGAATGCTTGATTAAATGGGTTGTAGTATTAGGCTTGAATATGGAGAATTGAAAATCTTCAATGGTACAACACTATTTATGAAAGGAAATAGAAAGAATGAAGTTTATGTTTTAGATGGGAAAGTGGTAATTGGTGAGTCAAGTGTGTCTATTAAGGTTGACATGGATGTTACCAAACGGTAAAGACCTAAGACTTAGGCACGTAGTCTTAATGGTCTAAACGAGTTAGAAAAACAGAGTGGTTTTGAGAGTGATATGATTGGGGAACTAGTGTTTTGTGAAGATTGTGTTATAGGAAATTCACAAGAGCTAGTTTCAAGACATCTTATCAAAAACCAAAGATATATTGGATTATATATACATTCAAATTTGTGGAGGACATGTCGAGTTCCATCATCGGAGGGAAACAAGTTTTTCATGTCTACAATTAATGATTTTTCAATGAGAGTTTAGGTATATGTTCTTAAGAATAAAGATTAGGTGTTTGGGAAGTTTAAGGAGTGGAAGGCCTTAGTTGAAAACCAAACAGCCAAGAAAGTTAAAAAAACTAAGGAAGACAATGGACTTGAGTATTGTAATAAGATGTTTGATGATTTCTGTGCCAGTGAAGGAATTATAAGACACAAAACAGTCAGATTCACCCTATAACAAAATGGACTAGTTGAAAGGATGAATAAGACTTTAATGGATAAAGTTAGGTGTATGATGATTCAGTCTAAGTTGCCAAGGGGTTATGGGTAGAAACTTTGGTGATAGCTTGTTTGCTAATAAATCTAAGTCCTTCAACAACGATTGAGTTCAAAACACCTTGTGAAACGTGGTCTAATAAACTTACAAACTACAGCAGCCTCAAAGTATTTAGATGCACAGCTTATCCCCGTATAAATCAAGGAAAACTAGCGCCTAAAGTTGAAGGGACAATTTATAAGCTATTCAGAATGAGTAAAGGACAATTTTTGTTTATGCTTTTTGTATTTTTTTTTTTTTTTGATAAGAAAGTAAAGCTTTCAATTAAGATAGAGAGTCAAATAACAACTGAATATTGACTGGAAAGTTTTCCAGCCACAGAGCAGGAATTTCGAAAGCTACAGCTTGCTTGGCTAGAAAATGAGCTAATCTATTACAGTCTCTGGACACATGCTGGATTCGTGAAAGGTTGTGACTCCTTAAGAATGCCTGAATCTCCGCAATTGTCCAAGCTATTTCTGTCAAGCTATCTTTCCTACTCACAGAGAGATCCACCACCTCTGTTGAATCTGATTCAATTACCATCGATACACAATTCACTCTAGCGGCAGTTTGAATACCGAACCAAACAGCTTCAGCCTCCATGTCTGCCACGGTACCTCGGAGAGGAATCCTCTGAACTGCTGCTGCTACTATCCTTCCTCTGAAGTCTCTAATCACTACCCCCAACCCGGCTTGCTGAGATGAGCTGCTGATTGCAGCATCCACATTCACTTTAACACAGCCCTCTTGGGGGGGAGACCAGGACTGATGCTTAGTCCTGTGAAGCTTTGATTCAACTTGATCTTTTGGCTGCTGAATTCTTTTATAAGAATGTACTATAGCAGTTGCTCTAGCAGCTGATAATTGGGACTCTTCTTGCTTACCCTCAAAGATGAAGAGATTCCTTGAGTGCCATATTGCCCAACAAATAGCAATTATCAGCTCCCTTTCTTCCTTTTCCCGCTTCCCAGCTACTTCATGGATCACACCTAACATGTCTGGTTGAGCCATGAGCTTTACATCTTCAAAGAACTCAGTCCGTTTCCAGATTTTTCGAGCAGCCCTACACTCTATCAAAGCATGGATCACATTTTCACCTTTACAGCCACATCTTTAACAAGTTGGATCCTTGACAATTTTCCTCTTCCATAGATTTCTTGCTGTTGGCAAGAGGTTTTTTGCAGCCCTCCACAAAAAAATCTTTACCTTTTCTGGAAGATCAGCTGACCAGATAACATCCCACTGAGATTTGGAATTATCGGAGCAGCTTGGATCATCTTTGAATTTTTCCTTAACAGCTAATTGGTATCCACTCTTAGCTGAGTATTTCCCAAGCTTATCGAAACGCCAGATCAAAGTATCTTGCTGAGGGGTTCTCGGAAGAGTAGTATTCAAAATTCTCTCCGCTGCATCTTTTGGGAAGTTCTGCACTATTGTTGCTTCTTTCCATTGTTGGCGTTCATCTATAAGATCAGCCACGAGAGACTTGGCATGCAAATTTGGGCAGGGGGAAGTTCTGGGCCATACATGGTTCTGAATCCAGTTGCTACTATGAACTGATATCTTCCTTCCATTCCCAATCCTCCATCTCAGCCCTTCCTTCAAAAGGTGTCTTCCCCAAATAATACTCCTCCAAACAAAAGAGGGGTTTGATCCCATCTTAGCCTCCATGAACTCAGAGTTTTTGAAGTACCTGGCTTTTAAAACTTTTGCCATTAAAGAATCAGACTTGTGCAGGATTCGCCATCCTTGTTTGGCCACAAGGGCTTGATTAAAACATGACATATCCCAGAATCCCAGTCCTCCATTTTTCTTGGCATGGCAGAGCCTATCCCATCTTAGCCAATGGATGCTTAAAAGGAAAAGAAAAGGGAAAATCATAATTTTAAACATTTGGCGCTTACTTTGAATTTTGTTTTAGACTCAGGCAAGTACTACTTACTGTGCATTACATAATAAAATAATAAAAATAAAAGGAGTCCTTTAAGAATTCAAAAAAGAAACCAAAAAAAAAAGAAATTTACCAAAATCCCCGCCATGACGACTAGTAACCCCTTCACAACGGCGACAACTCCGTCGCAGGCGCCGCCACAGCAACACATGTACCAAAATCAGAGGCCAGCAAACCCTAATCATTCACAAGGACAAGCACAAGGTCAAGGAGTTGTTTACCCAGTTGCTTCATCTGGGCGCGGTTTTATTCCAAAACCTATGCGACCCTCTGATCAGACGGTCACTGTGGCCAATCACGGTGGGTACCCACCCCGTCCTAATCAACTGCCGCCGTATCCTCGGCCGCATTTGGATAATCATCATCATCCTGTGCTCCACCACCACCACCACCACCACCACGTGATTAGGCCGCCGGCTCTGAATAATCAACAACAACAGCATCCTCAGATTAGCAGCAACCCTTCTCCCATCAGGGGAGTACCAGTTTCGTCTGGCCAACCCAAGGTCTTTTTTTTTTTTTTGGTTCTTTTTTTGGTCTTTGTCCTTTTAATGAATAGGACGATGAGTAATTTTTAATTTCTTTATGACAACCAATCACCATCATGTCATACAAATTTTTAAATTTAATCTTCAAAATTGAATTTCATTTCAGGTTGCTCCATCATCATCAGCATCAGCATCACTATCTTCTCTGATTCCTCCAGACTCTAATGGGTATAATAAACATTTGAGGTGATGTTGTTGTCTGGTCTATACCCTATGACCACCTTTATTATTAGATACATATCGTCATCAATCATTGTCATTGTGTTCTAACATTCATACTCCTTTCACTCTGCTTTCTTTCTTTCTTTTTGCAGGGATAAAAGTGATGAGACTTTCACCATTGTAAGGGATAGAAAAGTAAGCTCTAAAGTCTAAACTTAGCTTAGTGTGCTGTCTGTTTGGTTTTTAACTTGAACTTTTGAAAACTGTTGTTCTACTCATGTATTTGGATCAACCATGGACTTTGCTTTAATTATTTAATGCTTTGTATTTTATTTCTTAAATACTAAAGTTGGTTAGTTCCTGCTAGAGAAAGTTTGGTTTTTACTAATATGAATCCATTGATCTTATGGGAAATCCTGTTGGCTACTTCGCTGAACCAAACTTAGTCAATGATTCTGATATTTGCCTTTGATTGTAATGCAATTTCTAATATAAGTAATCTTTGTTTCATATTTATAGGTCAGAATCACAGAAGGGGCTTCTCTTTATGCACTTTGCCGTTCATGGTTGAGAAATGGGTCTCCTGAGGAAAGTCAGGTTCATTTCATTCTACTTCCATGGCAGGATGCTTATCCTATGGTTTCAAGTTTTAGGTTTTGGTTGAGGGCATTAGTGTTCAAAAAGTAAATCTTGCATTAGTTTTGATCATATGATTCTGCTGATATAGTTTTGGTATATGGAGATTGGTGGTCAACTCAGAATCTTTGTTTAAACCCTTGCAAATATTGATGTTTGATATTCAAGACTCGTTTCTAGGCACGCTTGGACATGAGATGTTGATCTTTCACTTTCTCTTGCGTTCAGTTTCAGAATTAGATTTAAATGTTTTAAGATGTATAAGCACCATATATTTATTTGTTTTTAATCCTTTGATCTATTGCATTGCTTGCATTTTTGTAATGCCTTATGTCTTAATTTTATTACCAGCCACAGCATGCAGATGGTGTAAAGTCTCTCCCGAGACCTTTGCCTATGCCTACAGCTGATGCTAATATAGCTAAGGAAAAGGAAAGTGAAGAGGATGAAGATGAGACCGATGAGGTTAGTCTTTGTGTAAACATTGGTCTCGGGATTATTATTGATGTTATTTTAGTATTACAGAATGAATTAGAGTATGAAGCAGCAAGGCTGAACTTAAATTTGAAAAGCAACATTCTTTGAGTTTCCAAGGAACACATGAAATGGAAGTTAAGAATATCCTGTTATTGCAGTTTTCTTTCCAAACTGAAAATTCAAAATGACTTGAGTTTTTCTGTTTCAATTTTAGGACGAGAATGTTGATCGACTTTCAGAAGAAGATCTATTGAGAAGACATGTTCAGCGTGCTAAACAAATTCGAGCACGGTATGTTTCTCCCTTCATTTTTGTGGCTTCCTTGAACTGTAGTTTTCACTCAGAAACAGATTTTCGAAGTGTGATTGCTTGTGTCAGAATGCCAAGGTTGATTGTTGTATTCTTGTTTTGCCTTTAGGTTGAGCGATGAACGTGCCAAACGAATTGAGAGGTACAAAACTAGGCTTAGTCTTCTCCTGCCCCCGCTTGTTGAACAGGCCCAGAATGATGCTCATGCTGGAAGCTGACACGACCAACATTTGTATCAGTGGACATTGCCAATGATAGGGGATTATGCAACATCATGATTTCTATTAAGCTAGGAATGAGTGAGGCACCCAAATTTTGTAACATGCTTGGTAGATCCAAAGTTCAGGTTAGGCCATGGGGAAAAGTGTGTGTCTGTTTGTAAATGGATGTAGAATCCTGGGTTTTGCAGTAGTGTTGCATTATTGTGTAGCCATGAAACAAAATGAAAAATGCTGTTTCACTGGTCGATAATTCAAAGTTAGAAATGACATGTACTCTCTGAGAGTAATATTCTGATTTCTGTGATTAGACCTGAGCCAGATTAGATGGTTAAAAATGGTGAAATGACGTGATTATACTTTGCTATCCTACCGGAAGCCTTGAAATTTTTCTTTATTGATATCCTTAACTTATGACACATTATGTATGTACCTTAGAAGCTAGAAGTTGGGTTGTCAACCACATAAAATTTGGAGAACAACGAACAAAGATTGGAAAGATTTGTTCAGCCATCAGAAAGATATGGCTCCAACAAGGTAACCAAGCTTGCAGCCAAAACACCTTTAAAAATAGACTGGGGGCTGGGTTTAGAGACTGGGCCCCAACTAGCATCTGTTAGTTTTAGTTGGGGGGCGGTCGATCTCAGGAATGATTTTCAGGACATCAACTGACACTTTTGAGTGGAACTATTGGCACCCCTCTCATATTCTTTTAAAACCCCTGTTATAAGTACACCCCTTTAACCATTGTTAGAAAAGTTACCGTTATTATTAGCACCCACTTTAATTCCAAAACTGCCCTTCTTCTAATTTTGATTCTCTCTTTCCAGCACCTAACAATAAAATCAGTAATATTTTTACTGCCTATGTCATGCCATGCTTGTGGTCCAGGCATTCATGTAATTTTCCATCCATCTCTTGAGTTTTTCTTCACTTGTAATTTTGCTACTTGAAAAATTCTTTTAATCCTACTCATTAATTTATGCTAAGTCATTGGACAGTCACAAGGGTTTTTTAAAGAAAGGATTGTTGTCTCTATAACTCTTTGTTTTGGTTTTTTAGATGCCAGAAACTCAATAATTTACTAATCTTTAGAATGGGATTGATGATCACTACCAAAGATTCTTAAACAATGAAAAATTATATTTATAAGGGTGTGGAACTTCAGAGAGAAAAAATATAATAGACTTACATGTGTTTTTAAATGTAATTATAAAATAAAAGGGGTTTTATTAGTTTGATAAAAGGGTGCCAATAGCTCCACTCTACACTTTTTATTTTGATTGTGTTATTTTGCATTTGAGTGGAACTGCTGGAACCCCTAAAAATCCTCTTAAAACCCCTCTTTTACTTATAATTCACTTAATTTCAAAAATACCTTTTCCCCCATAAATAAACAACCTTTTCATTTTAAATCATTCAAACTTGATACAAAAGTCAAAAACACAAACTTTTCAAAAATATAGTAATCAATATAAAATAAATAAGAAAAAAAGAAGAAGAAAAGATTGGATTTTTTTTTCACCATGATGTAAATTCCAGTAAGATACTTCTCAACGACAAGTTTGAAGCTCCTGCTGGCGATTTTGGTTTGGCCAAGATGATGGACATGCCACTGTCAAGTCAATGTTTGCCATCGCAGGTTCTTATGGCTAAATTGCTTTTGCCTTTTATGCTCCCCATTTCTTCTTCAATATCAAATGGATTTATATAATATAATCACGTAAACTTTTAACATCACTAAGAATTAAACCTCTAGTGGAGTCGACTGTTCTTGAAACTTGCTTTTTGACCAATTCAAGTCAGCCAAGTTTAAAAAAGATTTGATTTGAGCAATTTGAGCCGACTGTTGCTTTAAACTAATTGGACCCTTTGAACTGAGAAACACAATATTAATAACTGGAGAGGATTGCTGATTTGCTATGGAATGGAAGTTGGTGAAAAGCAGCGACGTCACACCACCGACCCATAATAAATAGCATCTATCAAAATTCAAAATTCCCAACTTTTTCATGCACTTTCATAATTAAACAGTTATACAAGTTAAGCAATCCACGCGTTCAATGAAATGATATGTACATACATACAAACGAGGCATGAAGTCATGGCTCGTGAACTTTTAACATCTTATCTTCTTCAATTAATGTCCTTGTCAGTCTCCGATCACCTTCCAATTCTCGAGTGTTGGTTTCTTAGGTAAAGTCATTGTATTTTGTTCATGAATTCAACGGATAAGATAGATATATGTTTGGGTGTTTGAAAGGTGTCTTAAAGCCAATAAGAATAGTTTATGGACAGTCTTACACATCTTTAAAAAAATATAAATTTTAATAAAATATAAAATAGAATATATATATATATATATATATATATATATATATTGAAGTGTATATGTCTTTTATTTTGACAATGTAAAGAGCTTCTTATTAAAAGAATTATTATGCATCTTTACATATAATCCGACTGGGTTAGAGCATGTCCCTCTCCCACAGCCAATATCACAACTGCCCACCGCCCCCACTACCCACAAAGACACGTCTAAATCTAATAATACATTCCTTATTTTTTTGTCCACTTTAATTTGTAAAATCAAATTCAAAATTGAATTAAAGGTATTTGCTTCAACGTGGGTGACTTAGTTTCCATGATTGTTCATCATCAATCACATGAATCAAGCCATAAATCCAACCTGTGGACCACGACCCTCCTTTGACCGAAAATGATGACGCATATTAATTGCAGGTTAAATGAGACTGGTCATTTATATAACCCTCGTTCATAAAAAATAATAATAATAACAACCAATGCGATTGTAGAAAACCAAAACAACAGCAAATTAAGCATACAAATACGTACCCTATGACCGTATTAAGTTGGTCCGTCTGTCATAAACAATCTTTGGCAATTATAATGCAATCTCAAAAGTAATCAAGTGCTATGAGAATGGAAAAGTGCTGCTCATCTTCTACAATCTATATGTTTGATGAATGGAACAGGCCTTAAAAATTGTTAATTGGCAATTAGTAAAGAATTAATAATGTCTCATTGTGGTTGACGCGGGATATGGATATTAAATCATCAGTGATTGTGAGATAGACACATAACAGCGCACCAAATTATTGGATGACATGTAACAATGGTAGTTGAGCTCTCCATTCCTTTTGACATGATAATTCCCAATAAGGATTTAGCAAATGGGTCCACGGTCGGTTGCATTTTCATATAATTAATTATGCTTCATATTAATACGAAATGATAATTATAATAATTAATTATCACCATCAATATTTATCATCTTGATTAAGATTTTTTTCCAGCAAATATCATCCAAATCCTTTCTATATTTGCATAATATTATTGTGTTTCTTTTAGAAAATAGAATACATAAAATTAAAGGTAGGAATTTAGTTCAATTAATTTGAATTGAATGGTTCAGAAAATATGAATCTATCGATTCACTATTTAGCTTAAAAAAATTCTATTTATATATAAGGTAATATTTTTATTTGTATTTTTCTATAAAGCATGAATAATTAGTGATTATAATAGAATTGGAGTAAAAAAAATTAAAGTTAGGTGAAAAATGTAAAAAATTTAGCCAATGTTAAAAAAAATATATTAAATTTGATTAATCAAACTGAACCAAAATATTTTGATTTAATTTAATTCGATTTCTAAACTCGGTTCAACATTTTCTAGGCCGATCGGATTCGATTTGGTTCGATTTCAAGCAAAAATAAGTCGTACTGCACTGATTTATGTCCGTCCTTACATAAGATTGGAATGCCCAATAATTCGTACAATTTGAAACGTCTTTCTAATTACATGGCGAATCTTTTAAATAAATCTCTTACCATCAGTCTGACCTGTCTTCCATCACACCATGACAACTCGAGCTGTAGCCACCACAAATCCAATTACAATTACCCTTTCGGCTTGGGTATACTTGTTCGCTTTATTGTGAGGGCCCACGTGCGATGCATGCCCATGCAGAGCAGAGCAGAGCAGAGCATAAGGGCAAGAGTCATGTACTTTGTGTCCGAGACCCAGAAAGGTTGAGAGCTCATAATTGGGACTGGAAAAAAGGGTACCCTACTTTAAGGGGCACATTGATTAATATGACATTCAAGTCCTTCGCAGTCACAAAACCCCACGCACGCCCGCGCACTTCTCTTTTGCTCTTTACCTCATCTCTTAGGCTGACATGTAATTTCGATCATATCTTCTATCAAGGGCTATCCAAATTCAAATCAAGTCTATTTCTAACACAATTAAGTTTCTAACCACAAATGTTGAGAAAACAAAATATCTACTTGATAACACATTAATGAAATCCCTGCTTAAATAAATGTAAAGGGAGATGGGGATGAGTCCCAACAATTTCAATTTCAATTACAATTAATGTAAGTTTGAAAGCTTCGAATGAATGAATGAATGAATGAAATCATTAGCAAAGTGCAGACACACTCAAATACAAATAAAAGTCCTCCCATTCTTAAAAGCATTTGCCATGGCCCTTTGAACCTTAAACCGAACATACAAGCCACAACATTACACACACATGCCACCAACAGCTAATAAGCTTTGCAACATACAACATTAATTAATTAATTTTATTACTTACTATTGCCCTAGAATTTTCTTTCCATATTAATTAATCAAAGGAAATATCAATCAAACATAAACATACGGAAATTAAATACATAAATCCTTTCTCCATCCCCTAATTAATATAATCTAATCTAATTCATGGCTGCTAAGCTAATTGAGATTTTGTTTTCTGATATTTATGATTGTAGTCACACCACAAAAAAAAAAGAAAGAAATCGATCGAGAAAATTCCTTATGACCAAACAAACCCCATTTTAATTTGCGCATCAGAAGACCGCTGCGTTCTTGTGTCTTGCGTATTGTGTATGTACAAATTAACAAATGAAACCAAAACTAAAAAGAACAAATTATTATATTATTTCATACCCAAGTCCCCCCAACCTAAAAAAAAATTCAACAGGGACTTAAATTCAAGTAGTCTTATATTTGTCCATCTGCTGCTGCTGTTGTTGTTGTTGGTTTATGATGAGAAAAAGGAACGAACACGGGCCTAGTACTGAGAGGCGGCGACCCAGTACCAGCACTAGTTGCTTTAGGCGGCGTAGTGGTGGTGGTTGGAGGAGGAGCAGGATTAATATTGGTGGCTACTCGCTCACAAGAAGGGCACATGGTGAGTGTGGTGGCCGGTAATTGCATGTAAAAGGGATTATTGCAAGCAGTACTCTTCAAAGCTCTTAATTCTTGAAGCTCCTTTTGCAGCCGTCTGTTCTCTTCAGTTAATGTTTCACAGCATCTCTTCAAGTACTCGCAGTCCACCTCGGTTTGCTTCAACTTCGTCCTGCATTCATTCATTCATGTATTAATTGCAACAACTACTTCAATTAATTAAATAATAATCACAAAAGTTGAAAACACATAAGTGTCCATTCATTTAATGTTAATTTTGCTGAATTGAATGGAATGGAATGGAATAGAATAAATAAATCAAGGTATACGTGCCTTGCTCTTCTGTTTTGAAACCAAACTTCCACTTGGCGAGGACGAAGATTGAGCTGCTTTGCCAGTGCAAGCTTTTGCTTCTGCAGCATATACATAGGTGAGGTGTGTGTGTGTGTGTGTGTAAACAAGAAATAATAGTGATAAAAAAAAATGAAAAAAAAGGGAAAGAAAGAAAAAGAAGTAGCAGGTAATGAAGGTGTATTACTAGCTAAAACTAAACACATACTTACAGGAGTAAGAGTGGCATGTTCTTTGAAACTTTCTTCAAGGAAAGCAGACTGTTGTTTAGAGAGCCTGAGTTTTTTTCTAGTGCTGCACCCATTTTCATCCTCCAGCTCCGAACAACCATCAACCACCTCATTATTATTACCATCACTCGCTCGAAAGATATCCCCGCAGCTCTTCTTAATATTGCTAGTCCCTCCGGTTCCAGTAGTACTGGTATGATCATGATGACGGTTACTACTGTGGATGCAAAAATCCATCTGAGCGCTGCTGCTAGTGTTAAGCGAAGAAGAAGACAAAGCCCCTGCCCCATGGCTCCCATCCCCGTCTCCTGCTTCTGGTGCTGATGATTCTTCATCATCATTATGACGAGGAACAAGAAGATCGAGAGGAGCAGGGATAGCCATAGGCAACTTGTTCGCATCCCTTGCCGTTTTCCGTGAACCTGCCGCCTCTGAACTCCCTAATAATTTATATTTTTAATTACTAACAAATTCCAAGTATCAAAATTCATATTAATAAATAACATAGTACATATGAATTAAACACAAAATAATTATTTATATATATATATATATAATAGAAAATTCATTAAAATTTTTCATTTGATTTATTAATTTTTTTCTATTATATATATATATAAATATAAAACCTGCAGAGGTCCAAGTAGCAGCAGGGAAAGCGGCAAGAATAGAAGAAGGCGTTGGGTTACGAGGGAGAGGGACGACGACTGGAGTGTTTGGTAAGAGATCAAGCTGCTGAATACTATTAGCTGCCTCTGCCTCTGCTGTCGCTGTTGAACATCTTCTTTTCTCAGCAGAATCCACAGGCCTTGCTGCTGCTGCTTCTGTTATTTGTTTATCTTCATGATGGCGACGGTGATGGTCTTCGTCTTCTTGTGTTTGGCTTCGGTTATCATCATCGCCATCTTCTCTAACAGAACTGGTATGACCGACTGACAACTCCATGCAAAACCCTATGCCTTTGTTACTACTAGTAGGGGTATGGGTATGGGTATGCGATTTCTCCATCAATTCAAATGCCTTGGAAGAACCTGCAGCATCTCCTAAGCTTAAGCCAAGCTCCATTTCCTTTCCTTTCCTTTCCTTCCTTCTGCATAACATATATATATATATATATGATATATATGCTTCAGCTAGCCTTCAGCACAAATTAAGCATATAATTCACAACAACAACAACATTGGATGAAAGAGTAAGAGAGAGGGTTGTTTAATTAATTAATGAATGGGGCGCTTATTACTTGGATTGAATGAATGAACTTGCTAGAAAGTAGAAAGAGTACTCTCTCTCTCCTTTTATAGAGATTCTAATCCCACTTAATAATAATAACAACTAAGGTTATATTTGTGAGGAACTGGTTTGACCGACAGAGCACCCCTACGGGGTTGACAGAGCGCACGTGGCATCCTACGAATATCTATTCTTTGTCTCAATGATCTATCCTCCTACTGTTGGCTTCTCTCTCTTTGGGAATGGCAGGCGAGGACGTGGGACCAGTCCGTAATTTCTTTGAAACACCAGCAGGGCCCCACTTTCGGGCAACGCGCGTCATTGTGCATTTACCAAACAAAAAATTTGCAATAACTAGAATACACAACCCCCCTCAAAAGCAGAGCCAAAAAGCGTCCATATAAAAATGTTATCTTAATTACTTCAAAACACACGTCATTTGCATTCATTAATTTTATCCCTATTTACACATATTATTTTCTTTCTTTTGTCTTTATTTTGATGCATGTAAAATCATACCCCTCGCTATTAAATTAATATACATACATATTTAGAAAAGTGAACCCACTCGCGCTCTTGACTCGCTGCTCTCGTACCTGACGTAAGCTGCTTATTATTTTTTTAGTTTTAGAATTGGGTTTTGTCTTATCCTTCTTAGGGCACAGATTAATTAAATAAACCACACTTATGTTTATCAAAACTTTTTTTCTAATGTCAGAATATTAATTTTTCTTTTAAAATTTTTTTTTTTTCATTTTCTTTCCTTCCTACAAGTTATATGTATATAATTTTTCTCTAATAAGAATGTTTTTATTTTAACAAAGTGAGAATATAACTAATAAATAAAAGAAAATACTTATTTCCATGTAATAACAAAAAAAAAAAAATCTTGAACATATTGAAATATGCTTCTTTAATATTTTAATAGTATACTCACTTTGCAAAAGTGAGGATATCCTCGTTATATATATAGAGTAAGGATATTCTCACTTCGTTAAAATAAAAATACCAATAAAAAAATTTAAAACAATATATTTTAATACACTAATAGATAAAAGACACAGTTTTCAATACATTAAAATCTATGCTTTTTTTGTATTTTGATAATATCCTAACTTTAACAAAATGAGAATGTCCTCATTAGAGAAGAACTTACTCTCCCCCACCCTCTCTCTCTCTATATATACAATATTAAATCATATGGTCTAATAACTTTTTTAAATTTTAATAAAGTCTAGAATTTTAGACCAAATTAGTATTTATATATATAGAAATTCTCATATGCAGGTACTATTTTTTTTTATGCGGATATACTATTAAGTTTTATATATATATATATATATATATTTCCATTTTAATTTGATTCCTCCGCGCAGTTTTTGAAAAAATAAATCAAATATGGCCTGCGATATTATCTATTATTATTTCATTTACTTAGCTGCTAGGCAGTAGCCATTGCCCGACAAATGAAATGAAAAAACATTTATTTACCTTTTTTTTTTCTTTTGGCGACAGCCCACAAGCATCATGCAATATTACACGTAATTGTGAAGACTTTTCGAGTTATGTACGATCATTACCATTATATCTAGTAATAAAAGTGTTGTTCCTAATTGACCCGTATATAAGATAAAATAAAACATGCAGAATTTCGCTGGCTCTGTAATCCTTATCGCCATCGGCTGCAATCTGCATGCATCTGTCATTCAATGTTTATCAAAGACCCAAGCCGGCGGCTTTTATAAATGAAAGTGGTGTTTTGTTTTGTTTTTTTTTTTAATATATTCTTTGAACTACTACTTGTGGTACGTACTTAAAACAACATGTGCCTTAATTGATTGGTCTCTATTTGAAAGGACTTCTATCTAGAATGCCAGTTTTCTTCCAGGGTAATTTCAAAGGGAAAAGAGGAAGAAAAAAAAATCAGTCACTCGTAAGGCTCACACCAGTTCAATCATATCTATGATTATCAACAAATTAAACGTTATCATAAGTTAAAATGATTAACACACAAAAGTATTTGCTTGTGGGTGGCGTTGTTATACCTTCAACTTGTGCTTGTATTCATCATTTAAAATCATGAACTTCTCCATCATAGAGAAAGTAATTATAACTGACAATTTATTGCTCTTGCTAGCTCATGCATGATTAATTGATCACTGTGACTACCGAACCTGGTCATTGTGAGAGAAGGAGGTTTTGAATTATCTAATGTACGAGATGATCGATTATTATTATACATTCTTGTCGCACTTTAAGTTTACAATTCATGTTTGTTTAATAGAACTTATGCAGTCGTCGTTATTAATTTCTGGCCAAAAAACATATTTTTCTCGTGTATGTGTATGTGTCAACAACTATTATAACGTTTTTCTTCCTATCAATCTTACACGACTGATGTCATGCCTTTCTTTGCAATCAAAATACAATTAAACAGTGACCTAATGCTCGAAATGATGGCACCATTAAAAACGATGATTTAGCATGACTATTCTTGAGCCATATCCGGCCTGCTGTAAAAGGAACTAAGTAAGAGTTGCCGACCCACCAACCGATAACATTCGCTGTGTCACGTTTAAAACAGCCATTGGCTCAAGAGATAGCGTATAAGAAGTTTAAACATCTCGTCCGTTAGAAATCAACGGGCACTGGGTATGCAGTTTGAAGAGATTTTACGCGGACTGTTTTATTTAACAAACGAATAATAGTGATGACAATATTAAAAAAAAAATAGAGAGAGAGAGAAAGAGAGATTTGGCCATTTATATTTAATGACTGCTTTCTTACTTTGTTTTTTATGTGCTCAGGCATACGTCAAATCCACTTAGATTTTTTCAGCCCGGTTAGCATTTTGCTTATCTAAGACCAAGGATCATCACTTTTAGGACAGTTTTAACTTCGGAATGCGTTTTTGCTTTAGGTTTTGTTTGATAATATTTTAAGCATGCGGCTTAACGTTATTTGGGAGAATATATATATATATATATGTGTGTGTGTGTGTGTATAAGCTTTGGCTTTGGCTTTGGCTTTGGATATTATTTATTAATAGTGTTAGCAATGTTCAAGGCTTTTCCCTATTGCCCATTGTTTTATGAAACTATATATACTTAAAGCTAAAGAAAGAAAGATTTTCGCAAAACTTTTTTGAAATGAGATAATGGTTCACGTGACATGCATGATGCTAATCCATTATGAGCAGAAAAAGAAGAAGATATTGTTACTCTTGTTCTTTATTATATTAATTTATACAATTAGAAAGGTGGGGGTAAAGGTAATGTGGATGGTTACTTCAAAGAGTTGATATAAAATTGTTTAGAGCTCCTACACAGATGACTGGTACACCGTATACCTGAGGTGATAATTATTAATTCAACAACAGGGACTAGAGAGTGGGCAAGTAGCCAGTGTGTACATGTTTATATACTGTTCTTTTCTTAGTTTAATTAGTTTAATCTCTCTTAAAACTGAATTTGCTCAACTAGGCTAGTATTAATTTGGATGTAGATTTAAATTACACTTTTCAATTTATAGCAATCCTTATAGGTTCAATCTCGTCGCTACTATTGTATTTCTAAATATTCGTTTGCTTGCTTGCGAGTATATAAAAATTTTGCACAACAATCAACTAGAGTAAACCCACACTTGTCTATTTTGATACCACTGTTACTTTTCACCAAAATCATATTTAAACATTAGAATTCTAAATTGATGGTAATCTGGCTCCCATATCTCTTGAATGACTATGTAGAAAGCCATATTTGAAGAAATTAGATTATTATCTTTAGCACTAGAGATTTGCAAAGTTTTTGCCATTAAGGTAATCCTACTATTTTGAACAATTTGTGCCTTATCAGTTTCTTTTGTGTTTAATCGACAAGCATTTGCGACATAACCAGAACACTTTATTGCTTTTGAATGATGTCCTTGTGCTATCCACCTCAATGATTCGGAAATGTCATTGCTTGAACGATTCAACTATTGTTCAAACACAGTGCAACAAAAGAATAGATATGGTCAAAAACTTAAAAAATTAAAACATAATAGTATATTTATTTAGTGGGGACATAATATGCCTTACCCATAACACAAGCTATAACTTTGAGAACAACGTCAAGAAAAACTCTAGGAAAAAAAATTCCAAATTAAAATTTTACCAATGAATCCCACTCCAACCTCAACCCCATTAAGGCAAAATTTTACAGTAATTTTGTCAATAATTTAAATTTTGAAGATATCTGTTAAAATATTTTAAGTGTTATTGTTTCTACGCTCTCTATCACAATTACTCAATCAGCATACAATAACAATACTTTGCATTTTTTGACAATTATTTATAATAAGTAATATTACCTATTACAACCTCCCGCCTAAGTAAAACACTATACATAAGAGCCGCTGCCTTCTTCTTCTTTTTCTTGTTGTTATTGTTGTTGTTGTTGTTATAGGATTTTGATCCGATGATGTGGTGCATGTTATAGAGCGTAACGGGACATACATTAAGTTTTAATTAGAGACATTGTGTTGTGTTGTAAGCCCTAGTATCCCATCAATAAATAGTAACATGAGTATTATCACATACTAAACTTGTGCGATGGTGAACAAAATATCGACCCTCTATTATCACATATGCACACACGTGTTGCTTGATTACACAACACACCACATCACAATGAGCAGGTAATTTAGAGTTGTCGTGAAACTAGACAACCTAACAACTGTAAAAAATCTTTAACGGTTGAAGCTTAGAAAATTATGTTTAATTTGTATGGCCAAAGAGTAATATAGATATAAACTCTTGTATAAAATTTTTTTTTATATAAAATGATGTGGTATAATTAAATTGATTAGATTAAATATATCTTAGTTCAGATAATTTATTTTTATTCAACTAATAAATTAATATTAAATTATTTTATACAAAATAAATTTATATAATAGTTTGTAATCTTATCTTATGGGCAAATGCTGTGTATTTACGGGGAGGAGAGGGGGAACGGAACCACACACCGGTCCGCGCTCCGCCTCACTGTGACTCGATCCGTAAAGGAATTAAATATACATCATATGAGGAGCACAAAATCAGAAGATCTTGTGCGTGAATCGATGAATAAAAGTGCCCTTAACTTACACTACTACCCCTAATAGCAGAGTCTAAAAACAGGGGTTTTATTGGTATTTCAAATTTGGATTTACCTATAAACAATGCGTCATAGCACGCGTTTCGTCGATATGAGAAATGGAATGACCGATGTTTGGCTGCTGCGATCCAGGCTGCAGGGGTATTATTACCTCCTCTAGCTGCATCAATACTCGTGTAACGCACCCTAAAAACGCATGTTTTTGGGAGGAGAGGAAAAACAAAAAAAAAAAAAAAAGAAAGAAGCAAAGCATGCGGCTTCAATTCAATTACTCCACCCCCAGCCCTCCACCATCATTATTAATTTATTATGAAGAATTGCTTTTCTTTTCTTTGGCCACCAAACAAAGAAATAAATTAAGGAAAACAAACTGAAGCATTAACTAGGCCTCAATAATCAATACCCATTTTCATAAATGACTTCATGTTGACTGCCATTGCGCGCGCGGTAGGGAGGGACGTGATCTGGACATGCGAAAGTCAGAAGACAACCACCTGGACAGAGGTTAAATTTTCTTTTTGTTTTTTTATCCTTTCCCCCCATAACGGACAAAGTTTAAATCCTTAATCTTAACGTGGGGACGGTTAGGTCACGTGAACGGGCGGTCCCGGCTGCGGAACCAGAAAGTCAAATTTGGAGGGGGCGCGTGCAGCGTGCGTGGCAAGGGTCACGTGAAGTTGGGGAGGCATTGATGGAGACTTGCAGTTTTGAAATTCCAATCTGATTGGGTGGAAATGAGGCGAGCAGATAATGATGTGGCCCAGTGTTATGAGGCCATGTAAAGAGAGTGGTGGGGTCCATTAAAAGGTTTAGACAGATGCAGCTTTGTGGAAAAAGAGCAAGTCCCGACGCCCAACATAAGTAATCATTTGCGCAGAGCTCCTTCTTTTTCTTTTGTTATTGATGAATTCAATAATATTTAAAATTAATCATGCGATGTATTATGTATGTTTTTGTTTTTTTTGGGGAAAATTGAATACAGGTAAATTATTACAAGTATTTGATTTCTGATGTTATGATCATTGAGATAGTGTAGGGTCCCACGCAGTATTGCTTTGTAATTATTAGCGGAATGATTGAATTAACGATATTGCCGATGAACTGCTGCTGTGTTCGGTTTGGTTTAAGTTGGGTTAAGGCCTGAGTTAAGGTAAATTGGGGTTTACTTTTTTGCCTTGTTCGGGTTGGGCTCATGTGTCCCTTTCAGTTCAGCCATTGCAATTTTTACAAAGAACCCCTTCAATTTTCTTTTGGTAATTTTTCAGATAGCAAAATAAATGCAAAAGATTTGGTATTTTGCTATGACTGATCATAGAAAGACTGCGTGTATTCAAATACTTGGAATTTGATATATGTACATATATCATCAGCATGTGGCTGTGGGGGACCTTGTTATTCCCCAATCCTGTGTATGGACAGGACTGGATTAGAGTTCTTCATATCATCAGTGGGTCTGGGTCTGGGCCTGGGTCTCGGGGCCCAGAGGGGAGTCCAATTATAAAAGTCACATCAATTAGCTACAGTCTACAGCTACAACAACGCGTGCACAAGGCGCTCAGTCAATTCTCATCATTGCGTTCCTGCGTCCTCCAATATGCTTTCTTTCATTGGTCTCATCGATGACACCACAATCTCTTTCAATCGTCATCTCATTTCTGGGTTTTGAATGCTGTGGACGGCTGCAATCTCATCTAATGATCCGAGTTTCAATTTACAAAAAAGGACATGCATGCCCTTGCATTGCACGTGCTGGCCTCTGACTCGAGCTGTTATGATTTATGAATGTCATTATGATTTATGCATGATGAAGGAACATTTATGTACTGACATTTTGCTCTATTAATGGCTTACTTGTATTGACTGTTGTCATAGTCATAGCTTGAATCTAAGCGACTTCCAGCCCCATCATGTGTTCTTGTAATTGTTCATTTTGACTGCCACCAACCATCATGTGTTCATCAACTTTGACCCGAGGAAGAAAGAACATTACAACATTAATTTGTTCGTTGTTATTTTCCCATCTTATTCTTTTCAGTAAGTAATAGTGCAATATTATCATTGCAAGTTTGCAACAGCTTCAAATATAATATAGTATCATCTATCATATGCATTGTAATGCATTATTATTATTATTTTTTCTACTGGAGACCGGAGAAGCAAGATGGTAAGGTTGATGATGATGATGATTGATCCTGCTTCGGCCAAAGAAAAAGCTTGAAACATAAGCATCTCTCCCGCGCGCGCGCGCGTGTGTACATGTTTCAATCACAAACCCTTGTCTGGAGAATCATGATGGAAATTAATTTTGTCACTGTCAGTCAGCGCATCACCTTTACTTTCATCATCATCTTTATTGCCACGATCATGATCATGATCATCACCATAGTTAGATACCTCCAATCCTAGTCATTGCTGTGCATGGACCCCATTCACCAACTCAACCAAGTTGCCGGTTGCTAGAAATTAATTTTACCTGGCCTCCAAATAAATATCAGATGGCTGGTTCCCCTATGTGGCAAGAGTTGTAGGGTTCAAGTGTAATCCAGCACCCAAAAAAAAAGAAAAAAAGAAGATATCATTGCACTTGCATACATATGTAGGAAAGTAGAGAAATTATTTTTCTGTATAGGGAAAATTAGACAAACACAACCTGACCCGCCAACTCATTTTGCTTGGCTCAACCTCAATTTTCTTCTTTTTAATTTCTTCTTCTACAATCATAGTAAATTATTACTAGTAAATAATATCCCGTACGTAGCATGCACAACAAATCTTCTTCCAGTCAATAAAAGTTCCGATGCTTTATCGGATGCTGTTTGCTTTCCATAATAATAATTTGTAAACTTATCACCAATAAAAATCAAACTCCGACATCCAATTAGTCCAGCACGAACCCACATTCCTTTCAGTAATATTTTTCAGCCATTTAAATTGTGCTAATAATATAAACAGTTTTGGGCTATAATCTAAGTGACATATTGGGCTGCCAAGCAAAGGCGAACGCGCCCCAAGTGAAATATCGGATAACCAACAACAATGTTTGCAACGCACAGCTCTGAAGCCGTATTAATTAATGGTCTATCAATGTTGCTCTGCCTGGCAGCAACATTCTTAACAGAGAATTCATGGAATTTGAAACTGTTGTGCAATGGAATATGCCCTTTCTATTTTATTTTATTTTTTATTTTTTACATTTTTATCCCTTGCATCTGCACCCAAGTTTCTTGCTCTTAAAACCATAAATTGATATAGTGTGGAAGCAATATTAGATGTCATTCAAGCATACGTTCTTCAAACTCAAGAAAGAATAGTTCTCAGAAAGATAAAATATCAAATTAATGTCGAAAATAAACCCAAAAGAAATAATATATAATATTATTAATAAAAAGCTTAAAGGTATTATAATAAACTAAAATAACAACTTTGTTTATACTAGTGGCTAACTTAATCCTAATGCTTCTCTAATAAGAAAAATAATCTAAAATCCTAATTAGACTAAAATTACAAATATGACTTAAATAAACTTAATAAAACAAGATAAAATAAGAAAATACTAAAAACTAAATTGACTCAAAATCTAGAATTTCCATTTATTTTATCTCATTGCTTCCTACATCATGAACTGACTTCTTTGCTCCCATTGCAAACCATCTGGACTCAAGACCTCAAAGAAGAGCATTATATTAGGTATCCAGTAATAAAATTGTATACTGAAGAAAACAGAATTGCTGCTGCGCTCATGCAACACATGCAGCCAAATCAGTAGCAGATTGAGTACATCACTTTATAAAATGATGCAACAGTAATTTGAATTGACAATCAAACTTTTAAATACATGGATCAGGAACATTAGATTTCAAAGATGGAAACAGCTGAGACTTAATATAAACAGCATAAGTGCAATATATGGTCAACGAAACTGAGGGTCGATCTTTATCTTTCTTTCTTTGCTATATATCACCTTAGCCTTCTCCTCCTAAACTCTCGGCAAACTCCACTGTCAGAGTCTGATGCTCTCAGAGATGCACTCCTCCTCCTGGAGGATGAAGAGTGGGGAGCATTCAAATTGACTTCCATGGCAGTATCTCTTGTCTCGCTTTGTGAACGTCCAATATTAGTGGGGACATCAATCCTGACAGATGAAGTGGAAGGGGGCACCCCAGATTCAATTTCAGTGGCCGTATCCAGAGACTGGCTTCCAGCCTGAACAGTGGCAGAAATTGTAGAAACTGAGTCTGTATCAGCATGTGAAAATTCTTGAGGGTTTCTTCTCAAGTTATCACTGTTGATATATGCCTCAAGGTCCCCCACTAATCTTTCTGCAGAATCCATTGCACTAGTCAATGCAGATGATAGCGAAGAAATTGAAGCAGGCAGCACTCTGGAAATATGAAGCAAAGGATCGTTGATCTCTGGTTCGCCTGACCTCACTGCAGCATCTAAATCCAGAGACCCAGTTTGATGTCTCGCTGCATCAACAATGCTGCTAAATTGCTGAATTCTTACTTCAATTGGAGTTGAAATTGGCCTCCGATTAATAAGCTGCTGCCTCATACTCTCAATCCTGGGTGCTGAGGGCCTAGGAGGGGCCTTCAAACAAGACTCTTTTGACATTGATTTCTGCACATTGTTACTATTCCCATTACCATATATTGGAATTAGGCTTGCATCTGTCACCTCTCCCTCGCATGCAGGACATTCCTTCACATTACGATAAGCATACGGCAACTGGTAGAAGCATGACCAACAAAACAAGTGACCACAGCAGGTCAATATAGGATCTCTTGCCATGTCCAAACATAGATTACAATCAAAAAATTTCCCGCCAGCAGCTCCTGCCCCTTTAGTATCAGTATGTATACCCAATGCCTTTGCTATCAAATGCGAACTACCTCTCTTGCCAGTATTTACATTTTCAACTGTTCTAACCTGGGGATTCATACTGCACTCCCCAGAAAGTAGTCTAACCTCACTTGGGACATTAGACACTGAGGGTTCCAAGGAAACATTCACCATCTGAGTGCTTCGACCTTGCCTCCACCTCTGACGTTGCCTAGCCCTGGAGGTAACTGCTTCAAGTTGTCTAATACGTTCCTCAATGCGCCCGTGAGCTGTTTCCAATTCATTCAATAATGATCCTAAACCCAGCACTGAACCATGGGAAGGATCCGAAGGGTCTAAATTTAAATCCAGATCCATTATCTCTTCCCTCACATTATTCCCCATAAAAAGCTACAGCAACCTGAATCAAGACTTTCCCTCTTTGGCTAAAAATTTCAAATCAAAATCAAAATCTTGACTTATTCATATCTCTAAGTGGCTAATGCATTGGCAACCATTTCCTGCCAATAAACATACATACAATGTCTTCAATTCAAGTAAGTTTGCACAGCAACAGCCACATAGAAAATGATAAAAAAAAAAATCAAAATTCTGACTACATGTCTTCTCTGCTCATAAACACGAAATTAAAACATAAAATGAATTATATTGACAAAAGAAAAAGGAAAAAAAAAATATTTTAATTGAGTAGAAGGCATATGCTAGTAATAGCTCAAAAATTAAAACCTCACGTTTTTACTTAATTTCTTTAATATTTTCTGCAACCCGAAAAGACGTCTAGCCTAAGATTACAACTAGATTATTAATTCAAAACATACAAATTAAAATAGACAGAGATAAAGAAAAAAGGGGCCAAGCATTGGGGTAAGAACTTTCATGTTTTTACCATATCCAGTAACCCATACACTGAAAAGTTTCGATTCCCATTCCCCAATTTTCTCATGAAGCCAATTACCCAAATACAACTTCAATCTTGACCAAAATTCGATCCTACTTCCCTAGGTTCCATAAGATGATGAAATACTTGTGCCAGAAATCGGAAAGCACTAACAATCAATTATCCTTAAGAGCAATTACTAGTTGTAAACAAATATGAAAAGAAATTGTCCTCAAAAAAAAAAACAAAAGAAATTGAAAAATAAAGAGATAAGGATAATGAATTATAAACGAGTAAAAAGATACCGGGCGCATTGTGAGTGATGAATTGAATTGGGATCCACAGAGAGGGGGAGAGGCGCGAGCTGTTCAAAGAAAGAAAAAAGAAGAAAAAGGGTAGATTTTTATGAGACGATAATTATTATAAGAGTTTTTAAGTTCTTGTTTATTTTACAATTAACTCTCAGAATTCACGCATTAAAAAAAAAAAAATACCTTAGTTAACATATGCGCTGTACTTGCCAATCGCTTGCTTTATTGTTCGTAATTAATTGTGTTCGCGTGAAACGACATAGTTTGACCTTTGAAACAAAAACGATTTGCATCGCTTTCGCTCGCAAGGGCAAGGTAAGGTTTATATTTTTGGTATGGCTAAACCTTATTTTATTTTAAACATTTCTATTATTCTGTATATTTATTTATTAAATTTAAAAAATTAAATTTTACTTTATACACATGTTAAAATATCTTAACTTAAACTATTTAAATTAGTTTATTAAAAACAACAAAAAAATTATCATGAACAACAAAATTAAAAATTAAATATATAATTACAACAAATTATTTAACATAATTTTAATTATTAATTTTTGTTTACTAAAGACTTCGTTTAATATTGTTTTTTACAGTCATTTCTTTATTTGCAATAGTAATTTAAGCAAAGAACTGTCCAATTGGCAGTAAAAGTTAGAAGAAGTTAGGAGATACTGCTACTGGATGCAGATGCAGCAGTTGATTTGGCTTCAATTGCCACTTCCTCTCCCTCTTTCAATTTGTTTTTTTTAAATCAAAAGGCAGATATATGAACATCTTGCAATGCTTTAATTTAATATTTTTGAAAAATCAAACTGGGCTCGCAAATCTTGTAGTTAAAATATTGATTTACTTATTTTTCAAATAACATTTGTTCAAGATGTTGGAAATAAAATTTATAGAGTTTAAAGCCAAGAATTATAAATTGAATAATAAGTGTACTACATGAGTATTTAAAGTAGTCATATTATATTAATTCATAATAAATTATTTTTAACAGTAACTTTAATAGTAAGTATTTTTGTAGTAAATTATTTTATTAAAAGATGAGAGCTTAAAATCATTTTTAAAGTGTAAATAATCCTATCCTTTTGCTCTATTTTTGTGTTCTCATTATTGCCCTTACTTGGGGAGGGCGATTTAAAGTTCGATTTAGTTTTCAATACCGAATTGAAACCAATTAGTTCCAAGTAATAGGAACCAAAGCCGAACCAAAATTTAGAACCGTGCTGAACTAAACTTGCTCAATTTGGTTCTTATTATTTCGGTTCAATGAGTAGACGATCGGCTCCCCACGAAGTCCCATGTGATGTGTCATTGTCTCATCAATGAGTCGATGGATAGGTTCTCTTCGTTCCTTGTCACAGCCATCGTGATTGTCCGTAGCCCTAACATTTCCCTCTCACCGACAAAACAAAATCCACACGCTTTTCTCTTACTCAGCACTCAAAACCCAAAATCAATCCTCAACTTTCCCCGGTACCGATGGAGTAACAAACCATCCCCAAAATCAAGAAATCAAAATATCAAATTCCCAAAACCCTAAATATTTGTAAAAGTAAAACTAACAAAACAAAAATAAAGAAAACTTCCAGATAGAATCTCTCAGGATTGGCCCTAAAATGGTGTCCTCTAAAATCATGAAACCTAGAAACACACAAAATTCAGATCTTTCAAAACGATCCTCTATTTCTTCTTCATCCTATACCAAGCAGCAACAACAGGCACTAACTGACTCGTCGAAGTTCACTTCCACAATGACTTTGCACGACATTTTATGGAATGTGTACAAAACGACGATGGTGTCGACGATGGAGATCAGTCTCCTCAACATGCAAATTTGATTGTGAACTAGAATGATCAGAATGGCGCTATCTTAGCAAGGGCAATGAAGACTGTGGACAGCGTGTGGAGGGAGATTATGTTGAGATGAGGGAGGAGGTGATTGACAAAATGATGACTCTGGAGGCCGTGTGCTGTACTTAGAGATAAGGAAATTAAGGATTCAGAATTTTAAATTTTAGGGATGTACATTTTATTTAGGTCTTTTTGTTTTTTTTCCTTTTTTGCATGAAATATTCGATTTGTGAAACAGAACCCAAAATAAAAAATCATTCAATTCATGATTGATTTTACAAATGGTTGGGCTTTTGCTTATTAAATTGAAGCAAACTAAATCGAGTAATTCAATTTAGTTTTTCAAGAACTGAACTGAAAGCCTAGCCGTCCTAAGGTTAGATAGACGATGTTTAAAGTGTTAGGCAGAATAAAAAGGTGGTCTTTGAGCGTACGAGGCAGTGACCATGAAACAAATAAAAAGGGTGTTAGAAGGGCAATGTTGGCTTGGCTATTAAAGTAATGAAGTATGGAGAGGATCTCACCACTCAAGTCAAGGAAAGTGATGAACAATTGAGAAAGATGAAAAGTCTGCCATTACCTCTAACTTGAACCTTTTATATGACATTGCCCTTGGGGACAAGCTCGTTGGTCCTCTCCTGCTCATGAACATGTGGAGCTTGTTCATTTGAGGATTCTTTTGGATTTTGGTCTCCTTCCACAAGGCGGGCTCCGGTTGCTCTTCATGTTTAACAGGAAATGCAGGTGCTCCCTATAGTCTCTTAGTTGTGGCACACTCATTTGTTTCCACGAGAGCACCATTATATACAATATCCTTGTCAACGAGTAGGTGACCGTTGGGGATCATCTGGGGGTTGAAATGTATTGTGTACCAATTACTTTATTGATTTTTTTAAAGTTGAACCATCCGCATTAGCGAACGCTCTTATCCCTTTTAGTCTTACACCTTTTAATTAGCTTCAAAAACAACTTTGTGAAGTGGGAGGAAATGACCGAAAACAGCAAGGTATGACTTATGAGCACAGTTTAGGAAATAGGCCACTGCACAAACAACTTCCATTTTTACTTGATTTGAGGTCCTTAGAGCACCCTAATTGTGTTGCCTCTAATTAGTCCACACTTAGAAATGTTCTAGGAGTTCGTAGGATTTTGAGTCATCAAATTTCGTTTTGAAATGAGAGAAATAACGAAGAAACATGAATGCCAATTCATGATCATGCATTCCAACAAATAAAGCCACTATTATCTTTTCAATGATTGCATCAAATATTATTCTGAGTTAGACCCACCCACTAAGCTATTTTTTACTAGATGCGATCTTATCATTCTAATAATTTATTTAATCAAATTAATTTTGAATAAATAAATAGCTAGTTATTTAATTTTATCTTTAACTAATTTTAACAAATCAAATAGTGGGCTTCTTTTGTGACACGTTCTAATGCTTTTTCCTAATCCATATTGAGTTTAATAAAAACCCAAAAATTCCATACCCAAAATTGGTCTAGAAGTCCATAATCATATTTGCTTAAGGATTTATGAAATTTATTTTGTTCCTCAAACTATTTGTGGAACATCAAAATTTCTATCTTAAATCATATATATATATATATATATATATATATATATATATATATATATATATATATATATATATATATATATATATATATATATATATATATATATATATATATATATATATATATATATATATATATATATATATATATATATAATTATAATATAAATACCTATTTTCCTAAAATTAGAAAATTTAACTTTTTATTTTCTAGTAACTCGTTTTTCATTTCTATTAGGTGTGTGACTTTTTAGGTTCCTTATTATAAGGTAGTAGAACTATTTTAATGATAACTCTTTATTCATTAAAAGATACTAAACTCTTTAGTTATCAATTAGAACTTTTCTAATGACCTTAAGATGAATTGCTTATACTCTTTAGCAATAATGATCTTAAGGTTTCTACAAGTCATGAGTGACACCTAGTAATATTTCACAACCATCCAAATAACAAGAATTGTTGGATTTGTAGAACCTATTCCATTGTTTCTCTATGTCTTGGTCTCTTCATCATCCATGTCTAGAGAAGAGCATAGCTTATGGTTCAACGTGTTAAGCACTTATGCTTTATCTCAAAATAAATCTAAATGAATTTGGCATGGAAAATATAATTTGAACTCTTTCAAATATATTTCACCTTAGCCAAGGATTTCTCATGCTAATCCATATTATCTTACAGGGTGCATCCTTTTTATTTATTACAAAATAATGAATTCCATATTGACCATACACTTGTCTCCACACATAGCCAACCATGACAGCTATTGCTGGATCTCTTCCTTCATTAGGAATCAATCCTTATGCTGTCACACATCACAGATGCCTATGTACAAGACATCTATGATGCCTCATATCTAAAGATTATTACTAAACATAATATCTATTACCTTATATAATAAGCCATTAACACTTAAAACCATAAGACCTATTATTATTTGGTCAAGTTCAGTTAACTTGTTCTTACAAGAAGTACCCATGTGTTTGACTTAACATCTCATGTCAATGATACGAAACTCACCCTCCATTGTAGTATCACATATCATAAAAGAGTCATAATACATATTAATGTTTATAGGAATTTTTGACGTTCAATCATAAATCTACCACTAAGAACTACTTTAGAAGTATAGTACAAAGGCTGAACTACTTTAGAAGTATAGTACAAAGGCTACATGTTTCATATTCTCGAACAAACTTAAGAATGTGTTCCTTAACTATTTTACTTTTTAGACTATATTCATTAATATAATTTATAAATATTGATAACTTTATCATTTTATAAATATTAAAATACTAATCAAATATAATTATTTCCTAAAAGTAGGCGCCACTTGATTGGCCTTTAGGGCATATTACTAACAGTCACATCTGTGGAGCCACTCTTTGGAGCCCATATTCTTGCATGTATCACAAGAAAAAGGTTTTGTTATGATAAGGAGGTGAGGAGGTGAGAAGGTGAGGTTGAGATCACGGTGATGATGAGATTGGTGATGAGTAGTCAAGGTCAATGGCATCGTTGAACAAATGGGGTGGAGATAAATGTTGCATTTTCCACAGCGGTATGAGAAGCCATCGCCTAGGTTGCCACAAGCATCGCAGCTGAAGAAGTCAAGAAACCATCTGTGTATATGGGTTTTGGAAGAAGAGAGAGGGTATGGGTTTGGCTTTGATCTATTGGGTGAGTGATTTCTTGAGGCATCTTTGAATATGACATGTGGAGGATATGGTTACGCCTACTGGCTGAGGCTGCGCTCGTGCGGTACTGTAGATCCATCCACCTGCAGACACCCTCGGCTTCACCTTGCAACATGAACATTAATAATATATAGATCAAGATGAATATCAATTTTGGGTATGTTGTGGGTGGTAATTGGAGAGTTGTAAGGGATGATGAGGGTGGCTGAAGTGGTGAAATAATTATAATCTTGCAGTTTCCGGCAATTGGCTCTGGTTGCTGCAGGATAGCTTCCTCGCCCATAGATGTACACTGTCGTCTGTTGCAATTGTTGCTGCAACAAGCCAATTAATCATGCATATAGTCATTCTATTCACTTTGGTGGGCTAGATATGTAGTAAAGCTGTTAAATATTTATTGGATAGCTACAGCGTGTGTATATGTACATGCTATACTGTTATTATATGATCAGGTCAACGTAATTATTTTTTTCAAAGTCTCTCCAAAGGCCAAGAGGGGTGTATTATTAGCCTGTGTAAGTAAACGTATGCCTTAGATGCAGGCCCGCTGCATTAATTAATGAAGATGCCTCTTTCAAAACAAATAAATATAATATTCATATGCACGCTAGTGCTATGAAGCGAGTGAACAACTCATAACGAGGATAAAATAATTGGCATTACTTTGAACGTTTATTAGATACATGCAAATTGCAAGCAACGTTTGACTTTGGATTTAAGACAGGGGATTCATTAGGAATTTGGATTCAGTGACAAGATGATATGTGCTTAATTTTTATAATTTTTGGCCATATGTGTATGAATAATAATACATAATTATTATATTTTTATCCAATAACTATTTATTATATAATTATTAAAAATTAACAAAAAAGTCAACTCAACACTAAATTTAAGTCCATTCTTCAACTCAACATTAAATTTAAGTCCGTTCTTAAGTTATACGTTTAATATAAATTACAGTCAAAAAAATTTGTTACTCATTTTTACATTAAAAAAATTTAGTTGTAAGCTTAAACAACCCTTGAGAGAAATGAGAAACGTTGTTGAGGTTTAAAAGTCAATGCTTATCTCTATATATGGTAAAAAATATGAAGACACAAGTGACAAAGATAATTCGACGATGCTTGAGCATTACACACACAAATAATCATTTTTCAATAAGAGATTCTTAATTTGTTAAAGTAAGAATAAACTTAATAGACTAACTTAATAGACAAATAAAATACAAATTTTAAAATAGTATACTTTATCCTATAATTTATTTAAATGTATGTTTTTCTTGTTTTTTTTAACTATTGTTTACTTTAATAATTTAAAAAATTTCTCATTGGAATACACACACACACAGAAATATATATATCATTTTTGTCGATTAATTAATTATCAGTTTTAAACGATTTGTCATCCAAGAAGTAGAACAGCCAGGGAAACTGCCCAGCGAATATGAGATCAGGTCCCTCCCCCTGTTTAGGATATTATTATTATTATTACACGCACACACGTGCACACACTATAAAGCAACTGATTGTACATCTGTGCATTAATATTTATCTTAATGATACGCATAAATTAAAGAGAAATGATCAGACTCTCCACGACCTCAAGCATGCGCCAATAGCATTACATATAATTAAACTTCTCTCCAATTAAGTTGCTTAAGTGTATAATAGGAAAAATAATTAATAATAAATGTGCTCACGATTTAATTCCTCGGTTAGTGTTCTTCTGATGATTTCAAGATAACGAGCTTTATTTATTTATCTACACGGGATGGAGTCATTTCAGCTATACATATACATACGAGTATATCAGTTGTAAAGGATAAAAGGTAATATGTGTATCTACTTTTACAAGCAAGCTAGGAGTACTAGAACTATCGTTTATGAAATTATAATTATAATACAAATACTTGTGCATGCACGTCGTCATCATCGTGTGTGTGTGTGTGCACACAAAAATTACACGACTGATTGATTGGGATGCTAGATATATCTATGTATGCACGCATTTGTTCACTCCTTACCTTTGGAGGACCTGTCCTTCTCCTTCCTCTGTCCTCCAAGAATTCGAGAAATCTGTAAACCTCTACTGAATGCTTGGTTGAACAGCATTCTTGTTTGAAACTCTGAAACAAACGGGAACCACGCCAAGAATGCAACAGGGGTGAATAGAAGCAATCCCATCACTACTTCATAACCACGAGCAAGTGTGCTAACTGATCCCCAAATTCCACCATGTTGTATCACTGGCTTACAAGCTTGTGCAATCTATGTATAGTGTTCCATGCATCCAAAAAAGGAAAAAAAAAATTAGTTATTAGAAAAGCCTCAATGATAAACAATATTGTCAAAATATATATATAAAATTCTCAATTGTAGGCGTCTTTTTTTTTTTAATATTGACATACTATTAAGCTATATAGTTTGATAGAGTTAGTATTTACTTCACTATGATAATAGTATGTTTGCACTGATTCTACTAAATTATATGACTTAACAATATGTCTATATGGGAAAAAAAAAAAGAGTACACCCACATGAGAAAGACTATATATATATATATACATATGCATATATATATGTTGTGAATAAGATGGGCACCGTAGTTTAATTAATTAAATGAATCACTCTCACTGACCAGTAGTAGTCCCCATCCTGTTGGCATGAAGGCAAGTATACACAGCAAGATATCTTTGAAGGTCATATGAGGGATAGCTATCAAAGTGATGAAGATAGTAACAAATGAAATGAATACCAAACCCTTAATCATTCTAAACAAAAGCTGGAAATTTGCACTGAATCGTCGCCTTCCAACAGACATTGCCTGTCAAAGTTGAAATGGAAACCAGATTATGAATGAGAAATCTGCCACAGCCACTGCTTTAATTTTCTAGATAATTAATTGACTGGAGTTAGTTAATCTTGTTTTATTTAAATTTCTCATCACCTTCACCAGCAACAATACGAAAATGATTACAACCCATGAAGCACCATAAACCTGTAGTTAATAAGTTTTAAAAAAAAATTAATTAAGCTGAGTTAAGAAGAATGTTTTAAACAACTAAAAGAAAAATTAAGAAAAGAAAATACATTGTTGTTAACTTATATGTACGTACCAGAAAGTTCTGGGTGCTCTTAGTAAAGCTCAAGTGATAAACGAGGCCATATTGATAGATGAAGAAGCGCAATGACAACAATATCTCAACAATGATACCGCATTTCCCAGAGTAAAGGAGATGCTGTTGTTCCTTCTCCCACCAGGATTCCCAACTCTTTTCTGGAGGTACACCGATTCCTCCACGGTTGCTTATCCACTTATTCCAATCTGTCCAGTCATCAACTATCTTCTGCCACTCAAAGCCTGATGGGTTGAAGAGGAAAGGAGCAAACAACCAAGTCCCCACCATGATCCAGATTGATACAGTGATCAACACATATGAAACTACGCCTCTATATGAATTACCCAGTATATGGTACACAAGTAGTAGAATCATCAGTTCTATTCCTTTGACAAAGTGGCTGCGGGAGTAAAGCCGATAATTTTCAGCAAACTTGGCATGGAACACTACAAAACCACGACCTGTACCTCTATATTCTGCACCGCCGTGGAGCAATGTCCTTCCATAATAGTGAGTTTTTGTACCTAGAGAAAATGTGAAAAATACTGACGCAAGTTGTAATTGCATCAATATGAAATCACTTAATGCATTGCGGAAGCCCCTCTCTAACCCAATTTCCATCATCATAGGTAAGGCCATTAAAAATCCAATTTGCACAAAAGACTGTGAAGCAAGAGCTACTTGAAGAGGCTTATTGTCTCTTATAGCTGTTTGGGTACTCAATCCTTTTTCAAGTCCACTGAGAACAAGATAAAGCCGCCCATAAAGAAACACATACACCGTGAGCACAGTTAACTGTCAAAACAGAACCAACAGCTTGTCAGAAAATTATTAAGACTTATATAACAAACAGAAACACACACACAGAGTACATTCTCATCTATACATACCAAAGTGCTGAAATAGAAACCAATCGTAGTGACATAGCAAGACAACATTCTGAAGAAATCAAATCGATGTCCAAGCCTATAGATGTCACGGCTTAATGTTTGCTCGCCATTACCATTAGCTATCTTTGCCTCAAACAGAGATATTTGATTAAGACCAACATCTCTTCCCTTACCAACTTGTATATATTCATGATGAGTGACGTTGCCTTCACGTAGCGTAGAATTAAAACCTGCAAACCAAGGGTGCTGAAGAAAGAAGAAATTTGAACATTTGGAAACGTAAAATTCATGATGATACATATACCTGCAAATATGTCCTCACTTAAGTTAATAACTCTGGAGGCTTTGCTGACTCCCCCTCTGGTAAGGTGAAACAATCTATCAAACACATCTGGATGACCATAGTGGAACCGGACTCTGAATCAGCACAGAAAAATCATGTATATTTATTCAGCACATAACACGTAGACATTCATATCAAGATATAAGATACAAGATTGGGCATGAAAATCATGAAAGGGGGACATTAGCATAACTTTACCAGATAAAAATATATAAAAGGATACTGCTATTCTTATGTGTTAACGTTTCAGAGAGTTTCAAATGAGATACTGCTTGATAGTAGATAACTTACTTCAAAGGGTGAGCCAACAATCTCTGCCCTATAGTTACAAAACTAGTCTCCTGATTTGACATAAACCATGCAAGAGATGAAACACTGCATAAATCAACAAATAAATATTCAATGAGTTGCATGTATCAAGACTTACTACCGGAAATGCAATCAAAATCCAGATTCTAGTTAACAACAACAACGATAGTACCTGCCAGTGAATATATGCTCCCTAACTCCAAGTATTGTTGGATATCTGACACCATCATGCTTCTTCAGAAATTCTTGAAGCAAATTCCTCATCTTGAGAGCTTCTTCCATATAGTTGTCCTAATTTTTTCATATTTTGAAATGTGAGTTTGTTTGATATAATGAATTTAAGTAAATTCTACACTTATAAAGTTTAAAATACTTGGTTCATATCAATTGTTTGCAAGCCTTCTCCACGTGTGAATATAATTGCATGGTTTTGATTTTCAGGTTTCCCCTCGCCCAAAATTGCTGGTCCTGGAAGCTTTATTCGATAAATAACCTGTAGAAGAATATCCAAACAAACAGTTTCAATGTTCTTGCTTAATTTCTCAACTGATCCAATCCAACACCATAAATACTCTTCAAGATTCATACTTGGTCAAAAGTTTGAACAGTCTCAGAAGAATCGATAGACTTGGTAGGTGCGGCAGCCTTCACAAGAGCTGAATAATAAACCTTCTGAACTGTCTTCTTGGTTTTATCTTTGCTAGTTTCTTCCACCTCATCGATATAAGCTACACGAATGGATGGGTATCTGCAACAAGCAAAGGGTTTGGAGATGCAAGGATCAGTTTCTCATAGAAACAGTAACGGACCAAAAGAATTTAAGTTCAAAGAAATACGTTGTCATAAGCCTCAGAATATCTTTTGCACGAGCATCACCAGAACGTTTGTGAATGCCATACTGTTGGCATGATACCACATAAGTGAACTTCATGTCAGCTACTGCCTGACATTGTGCCCACAGTGATCTATCACTCTTGGACTGTTCCTCACTATTCAGTTCAGCCGCCTTGTAGCCTTTCATTAATTCTGATTACAATAGATCAACGAATTTTTTATTTTTTCACTAGCAGCAACCAAAACAGTTAGAACAATAATATGCAAAATTGTACACCAAATGAGGCAATGGTTCACAACCAAGCTTTCTCGTACCTTCATCCTTTGCCATATCAAGGAAGGCCTGGAGTTCCAAAGCTTTTCGGTAATACATCATGCCCCGTACTTCATGATGACAGTAAGGAAGAAATTCTCATATTGCAGCAAAATAATACAGAAAACTGAAAGTCCATTACCCTGTTGAGACAGAGAAAGAGGAGAGATAATACTTATACCAGTTTTGTTCAATGTTTGGCCTCTATAAGAAGCCCATAGACGAAGTTCTTCTTCCAACTCTTCGCTTGCTCTGAGTTCTTCTTCACTACTACACTTAACCCTCTCAAGAAAGTTCATCCATTCATCTGTAACAAATTGTAGATTCCAAAATTAGCAAATCAACTAACACAATAGTGCATGGGGAAAAGAAAAAAAGGAAAAAGAAAACCTGGAAAGATCTTTTGCAAGTAAAAAAGGATGGAAACTCCATCTTCATTTGGCTTTTCCAGGCCATTAATGGAAAACAATACATCCTCTGAATAGTAGGGAGTTAGGACCCTAAATAAACAAAAGAAAAAGAATCATAATTATAAATTTGTCACCTAATATATGAAAGTGATGTGAGATATCATAGTTTTCTTCTTCTTCATGTTCTACACTCAGCAATTTAGAGAAGAATTAAAACTAGGATTTTAGTTATTAATTAAAGAATAATATCAATGTGGAATTCTGAAGTCCAAAGCCTTCCTTTAAGTGCAGCTACAATTTATGCAGCAGCTATACAGGTACATTATCCTTGGTCTACAATGTTCAGCTCTGAGCTTACGAGAAGGAAAGCATATTCCGAACTTTTGGTGCACTAGGCATGTCCATGAACAATGAATTGGAGAAGAAAGAAATGCGCCTTCTAGCTTCCAGATTTGATGGGACATCCATCGCAGACTCCTTCACAGTAAGCAATAGATGAAGCCTTCTGATCTGTGAGCAATAGTGAGATTATTTATGAGATATTTGGTACATGTATGTATGTCAGTAGATGTGTATGCAAAAATAAACAGTATGGTAAATAAATTATCTAAGAAACTTCTTCAGTAATACAATGAAGACATAAGGAGAAGTTAAAAGATGAGATCTAGAAGCAAGGCTGCCAAAACACGGAGAAAATATACAAAAACTCTTCAGCTGGCTCTGCTTGTTTAAATCATGTGATTTGGTGTTATTCTAAACTGGTGGATGGTAAAATTTAGAGGCAATAATGACATACTGTTTCAACTAATGATCCTGAAAAGGTAGCTTACCTTTTCTTTCCAGGCTTCTGTTTCTGGGTAAACTGGAAATCTAAGTGCCCCAAAAAATTGATATTGTTGATCAAGGGGTGTCATTCCCTCGTTTTTTCCGTATGACCCACCATGGCTAGAATCTAACAGACTGTGTAAAGAAAATAATAAGCACATATTCTAACATCCAACGTATAGCTAAGACATAGTGAAATGAATGATTTTATTTACCTTGGAACATCATCCTCCATTATGTCTCTGGTCACAACCTCTAGCATGTTAAGCAAGACGATAACAACTCGATCCTTGTCCTCTTTTTTATTTGCCAACTGCAGCAATTAGACTACCTTCCATTAGAATTCACAACTAAATTGAATCACTAGAGCTGTAAAGCTTCAACAGCTGACATTTACCAGACACTCTATAAGCTCAACACTTTGTTCATAGAGGCTAGGAAGTGCACTCATATTCAGTTCAGTTAACAGATTGTCCCCACGTATATGTTCATCAACTTTGGAGAAAATTTCATTAATAACCCTGGAACATCACAATTCATCAAGGAACAAGCAAGATGTCAGGATAAAAGCAATTATATCCTCTTTTGAATAATAGTAACAATATTTCATATAGAGTTATGCTTACACTTTCTCTCGTTCTCCTAGAACCAAAATGTTAATGATAATTTTAAAAGAAGCATAGCACTCTCGAACTGCACAGTGCATATAATTGTCTGAATTCAATCTCTTTTTGAGTTCACGGTCTCTTCCGTTGCTGTCTTTTGCCATATCCAATGCTATGGGAATCTACACGGTAGAAATTGGTGAAATAAATTGAGGGTTTCTGTGTTCTTAGAGAGCCTAACAAAGAGATTAATTTGGGAGTAACTAGCAAATATACCTACCTTGCTAGCAAGTAAAAATGGAGGCCATTGGATGAGGTCTAAATCACGGTCAGCCCAATATGGGACAAGCAACAAGTTCATTTCCCTGCAAAAACAGGCAAGCGTTAGTGTTCTGAAGACAAAGTTTTGGAACTTTAGAAAACAATTATCCAAGGGAAGTAACAGCTGTAGAATTTCTGTGTAACCTATTACTTATTAGATCCTCCTCTCTGAAGCTACTGATTATTTTGTTCCACATTTGAGCAAATTTCGCTTCCTCCTTCTCTTTATTAGTTGTGACCTGAATTAGAAGACATACCAACCATGAGGGTCAAGCGCTGCTGAATATAGTGCTAATGATAGAGAATGATGATCAAACCTCGTCAAATTTGCGAGAAAAAGTGGCCTTTAATCCCTTTTTCTTGGTCTTCTCGTTCTTCTCTACTGGAATCAAGCACGCATTAAAAGCACCAGGTAGGGACTGAAATCGAGATCTTAACATTCCCAGTGTTCGAATCTGAAAGGAAAAAGGAGGATCAAGCTAGGTATTTCAACATCTGACACAGATAAATGCAGGTTAATCTGTGGAATGATTTCACAGAAATTTTACATTTATAATGCTCAGGATAAGAGCTGTTTGCTCCAAAAATATTTTACGGGAGTACTCAAGCTAAAGAGCCCTTAAAGTAATACGTGCATGAAACATGATCTGCAATACGTCATCATTTTCTTGATATGAATTGAAGGGACCCAAATTCTTGCTACACTCACAAGAATTCATAAGTAGAATGTAAAGAAAAATGAAGCTTCACAAACCTCTCCGAGGCGGCGAAAAGCACCATAAATACCTCCAAATATGGTCAAGAATATAGCGTACCAAATCTGAGTATCCATAAAATATATCTGTAAGAAGAACCAGCATTAGTTGGAAACAAGAGGAAGAGGATGATGAATGTAGAAAATTGGCAATGTCAAAAATAAGAACTTACGAGAACAATTGGAGCCCAAAGTGCAATCACAACGCCAATGTTATTCTTCGCTGCAAGCAGAGAATGATGACATCAGAAAGCATTTTCTAAATAGAAAAAGGAAGTGCATCCACTTATTCCATTATTACCTTGAGGGAAGAATTCATGCCACTGAAAGGTTCTTATGGGAAATTGCATTACAGCTTTTGTTGGACCCACAAGAGGCTTTATCTGCCATGAACAAGGAACTAACAATTTGATTTTCTTTTGCAATATTTTTCAGTTGGTAGACCAATATTTTGATCATCTTTAAAAATTTCACAATGAAACCAGAAGGGAAACAAAATCCTAGCTAATTAGATGCAAAAGCAATGATCAAAAGTTCCATTCGTGTATGTGCCAGGGAAATACCTCTACAAAATAACTGAAGGCTAATTTTGATGCTATTAGGAGAATCCAAAATGTAGTATACCTACAAATTTGAATTAACAACTCATTACTAATATCCATTGCCAATAAAATATTTTAAACTTTCAACTCTTACTTGAATAGTGAAATCGAGCTTTCATGCATTCCCCTTCCAACATATAGTCGAGGCTGCAAGGTGGAGGGTAAGTGATGAATATTTATCATAGCAATATAAACCACAATTTATTATTAATAATATGAACTACATGGTTCTGCATACCTGAGACCACCACATTATGAGCATCAGAATCTTATTATTTGATCTTTCAAGAAAGCGGCGAATGAATGGGAACAGAAACAACAATACAGAGAGCATGTTTGGAGCCAAGTATATAAGGATGACTGTAACAAATAAGGAAGGTGAACTTGGACTATTTCCAAACCAACTCTTTATAGTCTGTGCAAATCCAGCGGGATTTTTCAAACTATATGCATAAGTTATTGGTAGAATTACAACCCATCCTGCAGCTGAAACTGCCTTCAGAATATATCTTAGCTTCACATACAATGACATGCTTCGCCTTGCTTTCCAACTTAGTACTATATCGACAACAGCTGCAATAAGTGCACGACATAAGTAATGCACCAATGTAGGAGCTAGACTGTTTACAGGTGATATTACCTTGTGCAAGCTTCAGTATTGCAGCAGTAATGAAGATACTCAGGACCTTCATGAAAACATCTCCATCAAATATAGAACTTAACTTTCCCGATCCATTCCAACCAATGATAATCATAGCCTAAATAAAGCAATACACATCAATAATAACATTATATATACATATTATAGGAGACACTAAGTAGGATAGCATAAATAGAAAGTGGACAACCTGTAAACATAAGATATAAAAGCTCCACATTCTATCAAAACTTCTGAAGATGTGCCAAAAGGAACGTATTTCTACAAAGTTAATTTTGCCGATCCATCTGTCACCAGTAACTGGCTTCCTTTCCTGAAAAGGTATTTTACGATGACGGATCCAGTAGTTCATAATGAAATCAGGCAGAAAAAGGCTATTGTGTTAATGTTTACATGACAGGATACAAGGACATATTGTAACCTATACAGCATTTGTGTGTTATTTATCACTAATGGCAATACTAGAAGGTATGTAACAGTGACAGAGCCTTACATCAAGCATGTCAAAAAGAACTAAAGAAGAAGCCTTTTATGCATGAATATTGACTTAAATGTTAAAAATGAAATTTTAGCATTAGCCTGAAGCAGGGACTTTGTGTCACCAAAGACAAGGAATCAGAAAAGAAAGGCAAACTAATAAATAATGTATAGTCAAAATAAACCATACATCATCTTTGTCAACTCTAATCTCTTCAATAGGCTGGCAAAAGAAATCAGCATCAGCACGCATAGGCCAACCTAACCGAAAACAATCAACTGACCTGCAATTACATATCAACCGAGTGACCTAGTCTACAGTTTTAAGGAGAGGAAAAAAAGGGTTAACTATGAAAATTAAAGTACCAGAAGTGTTCATTTAAATCATCATAATTTCTCCATTGAGAATGCTTTGATCTTCCTTCTTTGCTCCTTTTAGCTTCCTATGAAGCAGAACACCAGTCAAATAGCAGAACCAAGACCAATTACAAAACAAGAGGAAAATGAGTATTCAGTGACCAAGGTAATGAAAAGCATCACCTTTGCTATTGTATCATAGATAGGCTTTACTACTTTCCACAAGAAAGCCTCTTCTTCACCCCCATAGGTTGGCTTTACGGGCTCACCTGTCATGGGACTGACATTCCCAGCCAGCATCCCATACAGTTCAAATGCCATCTATAAAGGTTTGAATACAACTGAATTATAAAACTAGAATAAGCTTTACCTACAGGATCTTATGGATTTTTTTTTAAAACAAATAATCAATGAATAGAAATTTGAATCAAGCAGGAATGCAGCTCAATATACTTCTGAAACAGAGATAACTAAATTGCAAAGCATACATGATGATATATATAACAAAGGCATTCTGGCATGAATCTCAAGTTTGCAGCTTCTCCCCATATTAGAAGATAAAGACCCATGTATAGCAATTTGCGTTGCTGTACTTCTTGTTGAATGGTTGGCAGCCTGTTAAAAGAACAGTGACAGGAGTGATGACAATTATAAGAATGACTAAAACAAACATGTAACTAACAATGTAGCACTGTCAAGCCCTAGGAAAAATGAATGAAAGAAAGAAACAGAAAGATGACAGAACTCAATGTGAGGTTCTCATGGATGCCAATAAGTGAAAGAGTGGTAGGTCAGTGCTTTCTCTCGTAGAAAGACTAGAACTAGTCCTCTCAGCATTACAAGAAATACAGGTAGTGAACAGGTAATTTCTTGAATTGTACATGAGAAACCTCACCAAAGGCTACTTTTTCGCCCCAGATACTTGCACCATTTTTTGTAGTTCTTGAAAAGTTTCTTCATCACTTCAGTCAGAGCATGATCATCCAACTAAATAGAAACATTGTACACAAGTATTAACAGGATACAACACTAGTTCAAAATATGTCAACAATAGTTTGAGCAGAGAAGAAGTAAACCTTTGGTTGCTGATCTGGTTTTGGAAATTGTCGTAAGTGCACATTCGCAAGCAACAGAATCAAATGCTCCCTTTGATTTGCGACATTGTCCTTCTGCAGAATTATATGCAGAACATAAGTTCCCAAAAATAATGAAGCAATAACACAAAACAAGTGTGAAGTCACCTGAAAACCAAACATAGCTTGAAGCCAATCCAGAATGTCTTCATCTACTTTCTTCTTGTGACCCTTTGGCCATGGCAAACCCCTAGTGTTGCGAAGTGCAGAAACAGTTGATTGAATCTGTCATGAAATGAGCAATTGATTAACTCAAGCTAGAACACAACAACTTGGAAAGAGGGGGAGGGGATAGTAAGCGTACAACCAAGTAGCGGAACTAACCTCAGGATATGTCATGATAGCCTGATTTTGACTATCAGGATCAAGAGGAAGAATATTGTAAGGTACATATATTTGTGTCTTTTCTTCTACCTTAGTGTGAGCTTCCAGAATCTGCGCAAAATAGAGGAAAGACATGAAAACTTTAAAAATAATAAGACAACCACTCTAGCTCATTAAGCTTTTTTAAAACCTTAGCACAAGTAAAAACAGAAATCCAATCCAATCGAGGGGTAACAGTTTGATCAAATGTCATAAGAGAAAAGAAGAACAAAAGCTTTCATTTTCACCTCATCAGCTACATCCACAGCTTCTGTTTGATTGACAGCCTTCAAAACTTCAAAAAGGACTGCCGCAGTTTGATATGCTTTTGTAAGTTGGGCACTGAACTAGGAACATTAACTTGTCAATATAATAAAGCAAAGTAATGCCAAGTTTCCAGATGGAAAAGGAAAGACCGGGGGGGGGGAGAGTACACCTATGCTTTCATATTACTAACCGATCAGCTTTGTCAGCAGCATTCTGCAGAGCTTGAATGTACTTTTTGTAGTAATGTTGATAAAAGTTCTGTATTTCACGGGCATCACTCTTTGACCTTCCTGCTAATGTTGTTTCATTTTCCTGAAAGATAACAATAGGAGAAAGCACAACCAAACAGAACTCCACATCAAAATACTTAAGAAGAAGGGGAAGATGCACTGAGGACGTAAAGTGAAAAGTTTTCAAGGCTGCCTGAAGAATTTGCGAAGGCTAGCAGAACCCACTGAACATGCAGTCGCTCATTTTTTTTGAAAAATGAGGCAGTTTAAGGGAAAATAACTTGATTGTTGTTCTGTCCAACTCAATTTCAACTAATTCACAGATAGGAGCCTAATGTTTTATAATCCATTTAAAATACGTATCATCAACAGCCAAAATCTGCGACATCTTTCTAGCCCCTATTCTGTACAAGTCGTAACTACTGAGCCATATTAAATTGCAAATTAACAAACAAAAACATTGCTCAAGATTTCCCAACAGTAAATCTTAGTTAATTACATTATGTATGATGATTAAAAAAAAGAAAAAGAAAAAGAAACAACTGCTGAAAAAGTGAAACCAGAGCTCACCCTTTCCAGCCGTTGAAGAAGAGCAGTTTTAAATTGCCGAACACCACGTCCACTAGATGTAGGATCTAATCTGTGAGCTTTCTCAAACGCATAGAACCGGCCTATTCCAGCGGCCAAAAATAACATATATCGAAGTTCAGATGGAAATTCATGAAACATCCAATTACATCAGCAGAACATCCAATTACATTCACAGATTAAATTAAGTATGCAAATACCTATAAGCAATCAAACTGATGAAAGAGGATGCACACAAATGCAATCATGAATAAGTAAAAAGACAAAGTACTAATAACATAAAAGCAACTTACAGAGATAAGCAACTCTTGGATGGCTAGCCTCTACTTCATTGGCAACTCGGAGGATTGGAGCAATCTCAACCAGTGAAGAGGGCACTACTTCACTGTCCATCATTGCCTCTCCGAGGTTACCAGCGGTCTGCGTCCGCAGAATCCGCCTCTGCGGCTGTGGCTGTTGATCAGAGCCCCTTCTCTGTGACATCTTTCGCCTCTATAAATATGATAATTCTACTTAAAACTACCTTGTTCACCTGTTAAACAGCATAAATAAGAAAACTTAAAAAAAAAAATTAATTCCCATCAAATGCAAACCGTAAAAATGCTCAGAGACCATTGAAAATTTCCCTTTTTTTCTTTGTGGGTGACCCAGCCCCAGGTAACAATTAACCAAAACAAACACGAAAGTGAAAAACACAATAGCGAGCCAGGCCAAGTAAGCTTATGGACTCAAGCTTTTTCGTGAAACATAACAACAGAAAGACAAAGAAGCCACAATTTCACTGTCAGTCTCTGGATTCAATATCTTAGGAAGCCAATAGAGTGACAAGTGAGTAAATACCAAACAGGTCCCTTTCTAAGAAGTATAATAGAGAAGGAGAAAGCTGTTATAGTACAAGTGAAGTGAAGTGAAGAGACATAGAATAGGGAAACCAAATTGTTGTGAGGAAGCAAAGCAAGTCATAGCCAGCAGAACGGAGATTAAGACTACCTGTTAATTATAGAACAGAACAGCTTAAAGAACGCGCTATGTCATGTGATGTCATGTCTTCACGATGGTCAATTGATCATCAAGTCAGACCTTTTTCACAAGGGATGAATGATTGCTTGAGAGTTGGAAATGGAACGAGATGAGAAAGAAACTGACAAGTCTATGGAGTCTAAACGTGCATCGGTGCATGCATATCAATACATAAAAGTTGTAGAGCAAGCAAAAGTCGCCGTGACTTGAGTACAGCCTATAAACAAGAGAAAAGGAGAGAGCACCGGCAACACTCCAATAATTACTAAAGCTCAGACTCAGACAGGCATATACAGTTACTTTTCAAAGAACCAAATTTACATACGTATTATCTATCAATTTGGCTTTCGGCAGTCCAATTAGAGCTTGCCAGCAGGTCATTAGTTGAGGCTGTATTTCTGCGTTGAAGTCTCTGTCACTCCGGTTCCTTCTTTGCTTCGAGTTCGAAATAAATACTTTATGTACCGTGTGATCTCAGCTAGCTTTAGGAAAATTTTTTTAAAAAAAAAAAATTAAATTACGCTATTGAATAGAAGAGTAGGCTAAAAAAAAAAAAAAAAAAAAGGGTAAAAAGATGTTTTTTTTTTTTTAATTTAATTTAATAACAAATAAATTAGATTACCCTGTTAAAAAAATAGAAGGGGTTGGTACATTGTGTCCAACCTGACGTGTTTACTTACTGCTTTCAGTGCTTGATAAAGAAAGAGTAAACAGAAAACTAGAAACAGAAATATTGTTCGAAGCTGCTGGTTCTAAAGATTCTGTGTCCTTTAGCTAATGGAATTATGACTCTTGCTAATCTGGATAAGAAAAGCGCTGAATTTACTGCTAATGCTTTTCCCGAGATTTTTTATTTTCAAAATTAATACAACTGGAGAAATGCTGCTGTGTGTATACAAAAGTGACGGTAAAGCGAAATGGACTAAGAATAGTAATTTGAAGTTAGGAAAACGTTGCATCGATCATTTGAGATAAGATTTATCTGGCAACTGAGGATCTGAGGTGAGAGTGTTTTGCAAATGGTTGAATCGTTTGTAGAAAAAGGCACAAAGCATGAGCTGAAAGCAAGATTGATTTGTGGAAGTGACGTGTAAGTTTTAATTGTGGGGTCCAATTAATCACCTAACTCGTAATTGTTCTGTTGTGCAATTCGATTTGATTTGAATTGATTACACCCCATAGCCACACCCACAACCTAAAAAATGGACTGGCAACTAATGGGAAGATGACATGCTTTATACCCAGGAGCGGCTTGGGGCCAATACGTACGAAAATCTTAAATTTTTTCCCTAATATTTTAGCTATTAAATTATTTATTTATATTTATTATTATTTTATAATAATCTTTGTTATAAATAAATTATCATATTATTTTAATTTTTTTTAATGTTAGAATAAATAATTTAATCTTGTTTATTCTTACAAAATCTTTTTTTATAACAACTTAGGCAGTTGCTTATGACCCAATATATATGAAAATCTTAAATTTCTCTCCAATATTTTAACTATTAGATTATGCATTTATATTTATTATTATTTTATAATAATCTTTGCTGTAAATAAATTATCAAATTACTTCAAAATCTTTTTTTAATGTTAGAATAAACAATTTAATCTTATTTATTCCTACAAAATCTCTATTTAATGTTATTTCATTTAAAATTCTATAAAAACCACACCTTTGTTGTTATCCATTAATATTTTTATCAATTAAAAATAAGCATGACACATTCAATACTTTAGTGCATAAGGGAAAAAACTACTTTCTTTAATTTTTGTTTAAAAAAATAGTTATTTCCACTAATCACTTATGTTCAAAGCTTCAATCCATCAAAGTTAAAGTTCTCAAATTTTTTATTCTTATTCTCTTTTTAATTAGTTGAGTTATTCAATTGTTATTGTTTCTTTTTTTAAAAAAAAAAATATGTTATTGTTGTTTTCTTTTAATTATCTACCATAATTGTTTGCTCTACTCATTTTTCACTTAAAAAAAAAAAAGTTTTCTAATAGAAAATGTGCATCAAGATACGGAAAACTTAAAAAAAAAAAAAGAGAGAAGAATAAAAAAGTTAGTTCAATCTCAAAAGGGGGCTTGATAGGTTTTGTCAAAAGTAGTAAAAAAGATGTGAATTTCAGTGAAAAATTAGTATTTGACAAAGGATTTCAAAATTAAATTTGATAAAAACTTATATAAGATCAACTAAGTCATAAAAAGATTAAATGAATTACCTATATTATCTATTGAGAAAAATATATTAGTAAAATTAGAATATAAAAATTTGATTAATGATTTTGTGTCTAAGAAAGATAGAAAATTTAATTTTAAATAAATAACTTTTTTTGTGAAACTAATATATATATATTTAACCTTAAATTTTTTAAAGTATGTAATTGAAATAATTTACATAAGGACCCAAAATCAGTTGAGCTTGTTTATGCCCTGTTCCAAACAGCAACACAAAAATATAATTACAGACCCGATTAATTAAACACACAGAAACTCTCGATCCCAATAATTTATTTAGAAAGGCCGTCCGCTAAACAGTCTCTAATGTATGGGTATGCATACAATATTTATGTTCTGTCCTTTTGCAACATTGATTGAAAAGAAAAACGGAGCTCTTTTCTCTCAATTGGACATATGGATAGACAGATATTAAAAAGTAAAACCATTATTTTAAATTAATTAATCAGAAATTGATCTCGTGCCCCTTCCACTCAGTATTCAACAACATTGTCCGTCGCCGATGATTGAATATTATTATATGAATAGTGAAGTCCACAAAGTTGTTGTAAAAATCTACAACCAGACCCAAAAAAAGGAAAAAAAATGGAAAACTGTCCGGTGTAAAAATAATCAAGGAGATACGTGTATCTCACCACAAACCTTTGAAGATAAACTTTAAGATAATTTTGTTATTAATTGAAAGTGTGAAGAGTGTGCATTAAAAAGAAAAAAAAAATCAATTTTTATAATTACTCCAAAATAAATAATAATAATAATAATAATAATAATAATAAGCCAGAGATGCCACTTGTAAGGCAAGTACTTGTCCACGTCATCATAGGATGCAAGCGATCAAATAAAGATTCAAGGGAATTATAAATAATTGATTTAAAATTTCGTGAGGAGCGGGTAAGGAGTGAAGGCAGGTGGGTAATCTATGAATTCAATTTCAATGGCAGGGGAAGGGAAAGCAGATGCGCAGCTTTTTCAGCTTCTATCAAATCTCCTTCAACAGGTGTTACCTCTTTTTCTTCAACTATTTCGCTTCGATTTGTTTCTCCTATTTTATTACTTGGCTTTGCTGATTCATATAATTTAACTGTGATTTTCATTTAACTTTTATGATGTGCTTGCTTAATTTTGTCATTAAGAAACTCATTTGCCATATCTCCCGTCCCGTTGACTCTAAATCAATTAGAAGATTGTTTGTAATTTCAACTTATGGTCTGGTGTAGACGTGTAGTGTGTGTGTGTGTGATGCTGATGCATATGCACACCCAAAATGGGGACTTGACATATCTTTCAATTACCTGTAACATGTAACAATACCCTATTTTTTATCACCCCTCTCCACCATATGTAGAGCAGTTCATTGAGGTGATCATTCACTTGTCTGATCTCCTCAGTTCAGTTGTAAGTAATTAATTTCTGTTGCAGAAATTTTTTTTTTTTTTTTTTATTATTAAGTGATTTCTTTAGCATTGTGAAAGTTTGGACTGAAAATCATGGATAGTTGATTGGGGTTACAGATTTTGAGGAAATTATAAGCCTAGATTCCTCCTTCTATTATAACAAATATGGAGGGGATTGAATAATGGGCTGAAATTTGGCTTCATTTTGTTGATTATCTTTTGCATGCATTAAGTCTGACTAGACAAGATATTTTTGAGGTGATCCCCTTAATTAAGGCAAGGGCATTTGATATGCTGCGTGAATTCAATAGCATAAGCTCAACAAATTGCCTGCAAAATTCATCATCATGAAGCTTTCTCATCAGATTCTTGTAGGTTGAAGCATTGACCAACCAGGAAGAAATTGAATTGCGTTCCAAAATTGAAGCACTTGGTTTGGAGGTTACCAAAGTTCCTTCAAAATCAATGCCACAACTTGATGAGGTATATTGAGGTTCTCTTGATGCTACTCAAGTTAAAAGAATTAGGTTCTCTATTCCACCTGTCCTTTTTGGGGATAAAGTTTTCATATTACATGGCGATTTGCTCATTCTGTGTGTTTTATTTTGTTCTAATATACATCTGCTTATTAGCTGGAGATAGCTAGGGAGTTGGATAAATTATCGGCAAAGTTGGATGATGTTGATGAGATGATATCCTCAGCCATAGCTGCAGACCCACAGGTCCAGTTACTCTTGAGTGGTACAGCTGATGTGTGGATGCCGGTTATTACTGCCACAGCTGATGAACGGCGTAATTTCACAGGATCTATTGGGGATGATACCACTGAAGTGAAAGACAAAGATGCTGCCGTTAATTCACAATAGTTTTGTCATGTGTTGTTTTTTGCGAGGCAAAATAAATATGACCCTTTAATTAATTTCTGTATTTGTGGAATCTTTCTAATCAACAAATGCTTTTTTCCCCAATAAAATATAGCTGAATTTATTTTGGGGGAGCCTCCACCATCCACTTTGGAAACAGCCATGAGAATCATCCCCAAAAAATCTTCTACCAAGATGGCGGTTATATTGTTGGCAGATGAAATTTCTTTTACCCCGGAATGTGTTGCCGATGTGCTTAAATTAGCTTTGTATCCATCTAGAAGAATTGTGTGAATTTTGACTCAACCAAACCGAGCAGGTGCACCTGTCATTGCATCTTATTGCAAGTTAACCAGGCAGTAGATGGTCATAGTATTCATCGGCAAGAACTTTATGGCCAATTGATAAAGGTGGGTATTTTCTGCTCGTCCCAACATTGTTGAGGATAGTCAATGAAGCACATCCTCCATCCATGGATTTTAATGTTCAAAGATGGTTGTTATGATCTTTGCTCTCGTATTTTCAGTTGCAGTTGGGGAGTTAAATTGGATATCAGTTTCTGCCATTAATCACGGTTAGTCAGAACGAACTTCCAACTATCTACAAGTAAATAATCTGACAAAATAAAAAGTATCGACTGAAACAAAACACAGTTTTGATTGCTTTAAGCTCTTCAACTTCTGATTGTACACATACAGTCCTACTATGATTTTAGCAGCCGAACAACTAAACCAATAAGCCACATTACAATTGATCCAACAATCCAACAAACAAGAACAAAGACTACAAATCCAGCCAAAATAGTAAGGAATGGAGGACCTTGACCGGCATCACTCGCTTTAGTGTCTGATTTCTCTTGGAGAGAATCTCCACCATAAGGATTTGAATTTGATGCAAAAACAGTAAACAACCTTTGCCTTGTTTGCAATCTCACTGTGTTATTGCTCTTGAACCTAAAAAAATGACAATAAAGTATCATCAGTTTCAGCTGTAACGTTACAACTGTTGAACCATCGAAATCCACATTCATAAATACAAGAATAAGTTTTGCAAATGGTTTTAGACAAATCAACTTACAATAATAAATTTGATTCTGGTTGCTGTAATTAGGGACTAAGATTTGTATAGCTAAGTTGTCAAAACCACTGCAGGTTTACAACTTACTGACTGAAAGAATTATGCTTCAGAAGATGAATCCACCTTTAGTGACTCCCATAGGACAAAGAAAATGACAAATAGTACTGTCTACGTTAAGTGCTACTACTACCCATTCAAGTTAATTAAAACAATTGCAATGAATAGTACATGATTGGTAAAGAACTTCCCAAGATTGAGAATCCTCCCAGCAGAATAAACAAAATTTGGTGTTCCGTTGAAAGTGAAGAGTGGTATAAAACTTTCATGTTGCAGCAGGAATAGCCTCTTTTAACAGAACAGGTATGGAAAATAGTTTCAAGTAAAGAATTGCTGAGCTTGAAAACATTTGAAGCGGCTGAAAGCTTACACATGCAGGATAGTGAGATGTAAAGATTGCAATGACAATATTTACCAAGTATAAACAGATCTGAGTTTGAGTGAGAGTAAAATTTTCATCATCCAACAAAGCATAACTACTAGTAAGATGGAATGGCAGTGTAATCGAATGGGCAACTCGAATTGCAAGCTTTCACTAAAAACACATTTTGTGAAAGGTCAGCTCATTTGGCAACATGCAATACTGCTGTATGTAAAAACTTAGCAGTAATATCCAAAAGAGTAATCGAAGTTTGAAATCATTGATACCTTAACATGATATGGTTTTCGAAAAATTAGCCTTTTCTGTTTAACACACAATACTAATCAATACCCATTTCAGAAACAAATATCCAGTTACGTTTTTCTATACTTAATACCTGAAAGCAGGGAATGTCCATTGAATTACAAAGCTCCAACAAGAACTAAAATGGTGCTCATTTAGGAACTAAAATTGCTAACATTTTTCATTTTTCAACATTTTCCCCCCAAAAAAGAGTGAGAATTAATGGGTAAGAGTTTTAGAAACAGCAACAATATAGATAGGGCCTTGGGGGAGGGGTTGATGTGCATGTACCTGACATTAGAAGGAAGGGGGGAATCTCTGGGCACAAGTTTGAGATGAGGAGTCCTAATAACTAATTGAGATGTTCTCGCCTCGGAAATGGAGGCCACGTCCATCTTCAGCTCCAATCGCTGCAGCTGTTTTTGGTCAATTAATTAATTGAACGACTAAATCACCTTCACTTGGGCAAAGTTTAAAACTCATCCGTGATCTGCCAATGGCTCGTATACTAGTGCACAGTGCGTGTGGTGTCACCGGATCGACCATACGATGTGAGCCACGTGCCGTCGACTTTAATTGGTTTTTGCAACTAGTCTACTACTTGCACTGCATAGGGGATTAGCAGACGCTAGCTAAATACTAACTGATTATGTAGAGTGGTTTTTGCCTTGTTGGTATTTTTGCTTGAAGACTCGTAAAATTACATTCTATTGTAAAATTACAGCAGTTTAGTCGTGTGATTTCTTGATTGCTCCGCCGTTAGTAGCGATACTGCGATAGTTGGGTAACGAATTCAACACGTGGATCTGGATGCCTGCATCATTCTTTTCTTATACAGATAGATATAATATCCTTTTTGTAGTTAACTCGGTTACCAAAGGAATACTGAAGAAAAAGTAATGGTTATAATACTAATAAAAACTAATCCACAGGTAGGCAGCAGTCTAAACAAGTACAACAACACTGCTACGCTAAAAGGATTCTACTAATACTAGTATCAGTATGTATAATGGTTCGCTGCTTCAGTCAAAATGCATTTATTTGCCGCGTAGGGTGTGAGTAACTTGCAGTGACATGAAGCTGCTGACTAGATAACAGTTTACAGTTTTAGGGGTTTAACAACATATCTAACATTTTTTAGTTCCAAACAATAAACCACAAATTTCCAAATCATTGCAGCAGAAACTGTTGGCCATTTTGTAACCAATCATTACTTTATTCAACTGACTCAATCATATGGTACTAAATCATATGTATTCAAAACAAAAACTGCCAAAATCTGTGTCAAATCAAGTTGCTGAATAAGAAAATCATAAAGACAAGAAAGTTAAAAGGGCTGCAGCAATCAAATGGCCTCGCAATTCTACACAGACTCTCCATCCATCACTAATCCCCTTGCTTCTTGAGCAATTATTACTGAAGAAAAAATTTATACACCCGCTCTTTGCAATTCTAAGCTGCTTTCTTGCAATTTTTCTCAATCCAATCTAAAGTTACACTTTTTGGCCTCTCAAGTGGCAACCCAAGAGCTCGGTCCCATATCAACTGAACCAGCAAAAAGGAAGATTAGTAGCAGCAATAAATTACTGATAGAAAGAGGGGAATCGGGGAAAAAAAAAACCTGAGAGCAGATTCCAAGACTCCTTGATACTCCAAAAAGAACAGTATAATATCTGTTAAACAACAATTTGGCAGCACATTATCATCCCTAGTAACTCATAGGATAGTTAAACACCACGATTAGCTGTAGTTCCTGATAGAAAATTAGCATCATACCTCGCTTCAGTCAAACCAAAATGGTTCAGCAGCACCCCACTGTGAGCATCAACATTTGGCCAGGGGTTTTTAACCTACAAGCATCAAAGGTTCAAAGTACAAACAGACTTAGATCCCACTTAGCTTCATTGGAAGAAACTTGAAAAAGAATTTACAATATCAAATCTGAAATATAGAACATAGTACGGACTAGGTAAGACATTAGTCTCACATCAGCAACAACACTTTAAAAGTAAATAGTAATGTAGATAGTCCAAAATAAAATTATCTGGTCGTAGTTTTCCTTAATGGCGTCTTTCAGTGGTTAAAAATAAGAAAGGAAATATATGTAATGCAGGGGTTTTTTCACATTAAAACTGTAACCTATATTTCCAGATAAGCACAACTTCAATAATTGAGCTTCTGTGCCGGATTTTCCAGGTCGTTCAAGACAGATTCTAATGTTACTTGCTAGAATCACACATTATAATGCACATCGTCCACAACCCCCCCCCCCCCCCCAAAAAAAAAAAGAACTTTTATCATTCTAGTTACTTACCTTGCCTAGTTCAGTTAATATTGGGGGCACCACTTCAAACAGCTTAGAAACCTGTAAAGTATAAGCTAAGGTTAGATACAAATTAAGAGCTTCTGTATACACTATGCACCATAAAAAGGCACACCCTTGTTTATATTTTGCAATCAGGGATAAGTGACAACCAGCTGGAACAATGGATCATCAGGCAAATGCTTCAAGGCAAACTCCCTCTGACAGGTGTATCTCGGGTCAGTTTTACGCAGAACACCATGACCAAATCCAGGGACAACCTTCATATTTGAAAATGATGGGATTAGAAAACAACATTAATAGTTTGCTGAACTTTTCTACTAGAGAAGAATATAAGCTAACTTAAGCTAGTGAACAATTCAAAAAGAAGTGAAAGACAGATTCAGTGGGAAATCAAAATACAGGCCAATGAAATATCTCAGGAGTCAAGGACTCAGTATTGAATCCTAAAGGAAGAATACAAAAATGCACAGCCGAGGAGTTCTGCCAAGGATAGAACTCCAAAAACTATCATAATATCTTAAAAAAGTGCCGAGTTCAGATGACTGGTTTAGTCATAATTAAAGGACTTCTGACAGAGAAGAAAAACAGTGAACAAGAATGGAGGCATGCGTGTTTCCATAGAAAAGGTTCTCTAGATGATTGTGTACTTCCATAATCTGCAACTCCAGCAACAGAAAGGGTTGTGAAACTAAATAAAGCCTCCGCACCAAACAAATAAAAGACAATACCTTGCCACTATTCAATGTTTTCCAGACATAATCTTTCAACTGCTCCGTTGTTATGTTCTCACCACACTCATCCACCACAGATTTGATCCAGAGCAAAACTTCCTGCGATCAAAACATTGCAAAAATTAAAAAGAATATGCACAGTGCTGTGACAGAAAGAAAAAGTGAATAATAGAGAATGCTGTGACAGAAGTACCTGATTAGCCAAACCATGGAGTGGTCCAGCTAAACCATTTAAAGCGGCAGCAAATGAAAGATAAGGATCTGAAAGTGCACTTGCAACCTGTATTCACCACAAATGCATGAGAACATAACATCAGCATTCTATAAGAAATTTCACTGGATCAAGGAACAGGCTTTAAGACTAAAAAGTTCAAATACTCTACAAGCTAACTTCAGCAAAAAGCAATAACCATATGTCAAAGATTCAATTAAATTATATATGAGAGAAATGCAGCACCAAAACTAGGCCAACTTACTAGATGGCCGGTGTGAGCACTGACATTTCCACCTTCGTGGTCACTGCAATAGATTATGCAATTAATCATAATTAAGTTCAGAGGTTTCCAAGTACCTCGTGCTTTCGTAGAAAACAAGAAGTAAATTTTGTAATCTATTCAAACCTGTGAATGGTAACATAAAGCCTCATAAGCTCTTGCATCTTAGGATCATCGAATCCCAACATGTGCGAGAAGTTCCCACCATAATCCAGTGAGTCATCCTTGGGAATAATCTTTCCATCCTTGTTTATCCTGCAAATACAGATAAATAACTACATATTGGAGTCCAGAAATCAGTTATTGGTGTTGGATAACAGCCACACTTTCGGACAATTATTATAACCTAGATTTGAAATCGTCTTACAACCAGTCCGAATGTAGTGAGGTCACATGAGCAAGGATGAATAGGTATGATATGTTGGACTTACCTTCGATAAACATAAGCAGCTACTACTGGCACACGAGCAATCAAATTAAGAGAATCCTCATATGTTGGTTCCCAGTACCTAAAATTAATATCATATAACCCTGCTTTTCTGACTAATAGGAAATTTGGATATAAAACTGATACTTCCCCTAAAAAAAAAAAAAATTACTTTGATTTATGAATTCCCTTCTCATAAGCCTCCTGAAATTCACTCTGCACCTGGAAGAAAAAAATTGTCAAATTAGCATCTACTTGCAGAACTTCAAAGTCCACCAAAGGACTACCTTCCTAGCTGTTCACTTTAGCAGATGTTGATTGAGTTTTAAGAATGATGAGGTTATGAGAATAAAACAAAGAAAATTTCCTTTAAAATTAAAAATAAGGAACTCAAGAAGTATGAGGCAATCAGTAAGGCCCCGGAAACAAGTGCAAGGACTAAATCATAGTCAGACCAATTCAGATTGACTATGACTGGAAAATGAAATTAAAATGATGGAACTCAAAATCAGGAAAAAAATTTTGTTGGTGGGGGGGAGGCAGGGGGGGTGGTGGGGGGGGGGGGGTTAATCTATGAACATATGTGAGAAATTAAACAACCTGCAGAGCCATGACCCCACTAGCAAACTGAGTCATCGGATGTGCCGTTACAGGTAGAGCGTCAATGGCCTTGTACACATAATCTGCAAATAAAATGCAAAAAGCATAATAAAAACAATTGCTGTGTTGATCATAAACCCATGGCCATTTTAGGTTGAACTAAGCTTTTAGCCATAAAATTAAAGGATCAATAAAACTCAAATCCAAACAACAATAAGAATCATGTGTTGTCATTCAGTTAATTTAGCACGCGAAATATCATTTTATAAGCAAAATCAAAAGGATAGTTGAACCCATTCAACTGAGAAGACCATGAACATGATAGTGTATATGAACTAAGATAATTGTAGGAAAACTCACACAAATAATCATGTTCAACGGATCAAATTCATACATCAAGCACATTCTACTACACAAATTATATGCAATTCAATAGGAATGTAAGGCACACACCTGGGACAGTGGCACGATCTCTCAATTCCTTGGACAAGCCATTGACCTGCTCTTTGCTTGGTAGCTAAGATACAGAGGAAAGTAAAATGAGCGCTGTCACGATGGTAAAGACCAAATTTTAAAATTAAAAAAAAAATTTGCATTTTTTGAAAAGCTTTTTGCAGCTTATCATCTCACAACGAAGACCACCTACCTTTCCAGTTAAAAGAAGCCAAAGAAGACCCTCAGGCAGAGGTTCTCCATCTGGCTTAGCGGCAGGTAATAACTTCTGGCACTCAGGAATAGACAGACCCCTAAAGCGAATTCCCTGGAAATTTCAAATGCATCTTTTATATCCAAAACCGAACTAAAACTGAACTAAGCAAAAAGAAATCCTAAAATTTGAGTAATTAATCATTTAAGTTCATAAATTTCAACATTCACCAGAAGAAATTATGTACCTCATCAGGGTCAAGTAATGAGGTTTCCCAAAGTAAGCCAGTCATTCCTCTCATCCCGCCGATTACCTTCTCAATCAAAAATATATAAATGAGACTGAAATATTTAACACCTGGACAAGAAAACTACAATAATTCACCACTACCAGACAAGAGTTGACATCAAACATTACCATGTCAACGGTAATATTCCCCAGCTGGGCTTTTCCAAGTTCTGACTTCACTTTCTTCAGGCGCTCCTGATACCCCAAAAAAGGAAAAAAAAAAGTAAGGATAAATAAATAAACAGAGACAAGAAGAAAAAAAGTAAACTCGCTTCCATTTTGTGCTTGAGCGATGGAAAAGTTACTGCAATGTTTAACAAGATAGATAGAACTGAGAAAGAAAAGCATAAAAATGATATCTAAACCTTCTCCCAAAAAAAAATGCTGGGCGAATAAAAATGTAAAGGGAGTTAACCAGCACGTCAGTAGAAAATAAAGTCCAAGCAGCACAACAAGAAAACATTCATCGACCAACCCATCATCAAATGACAAGAACTTACCAAAACATGATCTACGGAAAATCAATCCTTTTTTTTGGTTCAAAGCCAATAATTAAACAGCTGTAAAAGTTATCAAAAGAGTCATTCAACAATGAACGACACTTATCACAAGGAATAAAACAAACCTGTTGTTCTGGAATCATTTCCTTGAGCTGAGAATGAAGGTCCTACAAGCATTAAATAGATAAAATGAATGATCTTGGATAAATTGACAAGCATGATGTTGATAAGAAATAAAAAAGAGCAAACAACTAAATTTCATTCACAATGAAATAGATCATTATCAAACTACAATGGCAGTAAAATTGCTAAACATAATGGAAGGCAAGTGAGTAGGAATGCATACGCACAACAAAACATAGTCAATTCCAAAGAAGAAATAAAGAGAAACTAAAAATCAAATGCAAGCGTGACAAACACACATACACACATATAAGTAGAGAGAGAGAGAGCGAGCGAGAGATTACAAGATCAGAAGAGCTTTGCATTTGAAGCCATCTCACTGAATTGCTGAGATTAGACTGTTGCCCCTGAAACATAGATTCAATGATCCGATATAGCAAAATATATTTGAAAACAGAAAGGTCAAAATCGATAAAACAAACTACTCACAACGCGAGAACGGAGGCGAGAAAGCGCAGTTACACTCCTGAAGAACGCCATGGTTCGCTTCAAACTTCGAGCAGTCACCAGCAACTTGCAAAATAAAAGTCACAAAAAAAGAGAATGTAGTTTTTTCGTGAAAGGAAAATAAAGATTTGAATCAAATCAGCAAATAGATTTCAATGAGGAAATCAATCTGGAATAAGCTCATTGAAGAAGAAGAAAAAATGAAGGGAACTTACGGAAACAGAATCCTCCTCCAACTCTTATTCGTAATCGTCGTATTCACAGATTTTGGTCCTTCGTGTGTTCGCCAGGAGCGCGTGCGCAATTGAATGAACTTTCCAGTGCTTATATATTTCTTAATTTCTACCTGCGGGTCGGCCTTAAAGGTTTGGAACGTGCAGGTCAATGACTGCTTCAAGAAATTACATTTATGACCTTCACTGATACACGCTGGCTAAGGTTGGCCGTCGATGGGGAAATGTGTGTGTGTGTGTGAGGACAACAACTTAAGGTTATGAGAGTAATTTAATTTCTAGAAGCAAAGTAAGAGTTGTGTTGCTGCAAGTTGCAACAGCCAAAAATACAAACACTCGCAGTTTTGAATCGTACTGTACCGTCGTCTATTTTTCCCTCACGCCTTTTGCCCTTCTTTCCAATTTATTTATTTATTTATTTTTAATTTCTGCAGTTCAGAGTTATATTCCTTGAGGTGTGGTATTCGCTGACTGACAAGGATTCGGTAACCCTTGAAGGTTGGTTTATTAATTGAATACCAACCATACCTACGCTGTGAATTTGGCTGCAGTTGAGTTGTTAGATCAAAAATTGGTGAGGAGAGGACTGAGAAGGAGCTGCCGAAGGCAAAGGGTTGATGTAATCAATCATGTCATATTTGATTGATAATTGGGAATGTACATGCTTTTGTGAATATGAGAGTGCGAGAGATGGACACTTGTCTTATCCAAGATGCATCTAAAAATCTAATGAATGAATTAATTATAAATACTTATGCATAGCCTTGCCCTTTCGGTTATTCTAAAAATTTTCCCCACACTGACAGGTACATAACCGAACCGCGGAAACAAACGAAACGGAGGGCAAGTCAGAACTATTTAATCGTTTTCTTTTTTTGCTTGCTTTCTTCCATCATCTTTATCATCATATTCATAAGAATTATTTTCTTTCTTTTCTTAATTGTTTCAGCGGCGAAGATGAGGCGTACTGTATCTAAAATCACTGACTGCCATTTAGGATTCAGAAATTCCAATTTCTTCTTGGTATGTGCATGTAATATGTGATATGTTGCCTTCTTTTTATCTTTTATTTTTCTTAAATTCTTCTCTGTCATTTCTTCTGGATATGGTCACTCAACTCAATTGATGCCATCCCATGTTCTTTTCTATGACCATTTTTAAGATGCTAGTTTAATCATGTAAATGTTTGTCAACTCAAAAAATGCATATTTGATTCTGTTCACACCACTTCGGGAAATTTTATGCCCTCTTCAGGCTGACAACTTTTATACTTTCAAAACTATTCAGGTTGATTCTCAACTTCGATGCTTACCTTCGGTTTTGACAAGTGGTACTAATGATCACTTGTTGCATAAATCTGTCGCAAACATGAATTATGCGACTTCTTCTGCTAATTTATCGGAAGATCCCTCCAAAGACAAAGATAATCATCGTGTTTCTGATATGTTAATTGATTCCTTTGGAAGGATGCACACTTATTTAAGAATATCCTTGACAGAGCGTTGCAATCTACGGTGTCACTATTGTATGCCACCTGAGGGTGTTCACCTCACTCCTAAACCTCAGTTATTGTCACTCAATGAGATTCTTCGTCTGGCTCATCTCTTTGTGACTTCTGGAGTTGATAAAATTCGTTTAACTGGTGGTGAGCCTACTATCAGGAAAGACATCGAGGAGGCTTGCTTCCATTTGTCTAACTTGAAAGGACTTAAGACCCTTGCCATGACTACCAATGGTCTCACCCTTGCCAGAAAGCTTCCAAAGCTCAAAGAATCTGGCCTTACTTCTGTCAATATTAGTTTAGACACATTAGTTCCTGCAAAATTTGAATTCTTGACCAGGCGCAAAGGCCATGAAAAGGTTATGGAGTCGATTAATGCTGCTGTAGAGGTTGGCTACAATCCCGTTAAAGTAAGTCTTAAGCAGATTTAAACTACTTTCCCCTCACTGCTATTTCTTCTGCAATGCTTTCTATTGGACAAATTGAACTAATATTCTTTTTCCATTTTTGCTGTATTCTTTTAGGTGAATTGTGTTGTGATGCGTGGGTTTAATGATGATGAGATATGTGATTTTGTGGAGTTGACACGCGATAGACCAATTAATATTCGGTTTATTGAGTTCATGCCTTTTGATGGAAATGTCTGGAATGTCAGGAAGCTTGTACCATATGCAGAAATGTTGGATACAGTGGTAAGGTAGAACTCTCACAAGTGATCTTATTTGGAGATTTGTGGGTGTTCTCTTGGCGTTCCATAATTAACTTATCTTAATTTTATAGGTAAAAAAGTTTCCAGGTCTTAGGAGAATGCTGGATCATCCAACAGAAACAGCTAAGAATTTTAAGATTGATGGGCATCATGGTACTGTTTCATTTATCACATCCATGACCGAGCACTTTTGTGCTGGTTGCAATAGATTGCGACTTTTGGCTGATGGAAACTTCAAAGTATGCCTCTTTGGTCCTTCAGAGGTGAGTTGTACGATCTTCAACAAATTCTCCTTGTCCTGTAAACTACGCAGTTGAATAATTTTTTTTTTATAAATTCTTAGTGATGCTAATTGTTTTCAGGTTAGCTTAAGAGATCCTCTACGGCAGAATGCATCTGATGATGAACTCAGAGAGATAATTGGGGCAGCTGTATGAATTTTGAAGTGTTTCCATGATGCTTTTATTTCCCCAATGCATTAAGTTCTAGAATTGACACACTTTATCCCATTACTAGTGAATTACCATCAATAGACACCTTGCAGAATAAGTTAGGATTTAGTTGGTCAGTAATGGCTGTTATTGCTTCACAGCATAATGACAAAATTGCCAAGATAGGAGCATAAAAGTCTTACTTGGTATCTTGGATTTCTAATTGTAGAGTATATGACTCAGCTTTCAAGCTTTCTTGTTTAAATTGGTGCTAATGTCTTTTGAACTTTTATCCTTCTGACATGATTCAGGTGAAGAGGAAGAAAGCTGCACATGCTGGAATGTTTGATATTGCAAAGACAGCCAACAGACCTATGATACATATTGGTGGCTAAAGCTCGGTACTTTTATTCTGAAAGTCCCACATACCACGTGGTTTTTTATTTTTTATATAACCACTTGGTTATTATTTGTATATTTATTATGTTTTAGTGATTGTTCTATATAACACCTGTTGTGGCTCAGACTTTCCATTATGTTTTAGTGATTGGACTTTCCACGTGGCATGATGTATGAGTTCTCTTAGTTTGTCTTCATATTGAAGAGCGCATGTTTGGAGAATGTCACACGTATATTTGATGGGTTAAGGATGGGATACTTTGTTTTAGGCTATACAGGTGTATTATCAACTTGCAAGTGTTTTTGATGGATAAAATTGAATATGGGGGCATGTTAATTTCTTAGTGAAGGCTTGTTGCAATGGGAGATTAATGGATGACTGAAGTTTATGTGATATTTTTTCAAAGTCTGTAGCTTTTGTCATGATAGTTGATAATGGATGAGCTGAAACTTCTTGAAGGAGTTAAGTGACATGTATGCAATTTCCTTTTTGAATACTGGCAGGTTGGATAATGTAAATAGGGAAGAACTTTTCTCAAGAACTCAAGTTCCCAATGGAACTGCTTATTCTCATGAATTGACCTGTCTTATGCACCAAAGCTGTGAAATCATCTGCCACCTGGCTTGTTGAGTCTTTGTAGAACCCTTTAGACATTCTGCCTGCTTGTATGTATTCAAATTCATTTCACAGATAAATTGTTGCCCTTTATAATATATATTTGAGCCGTCACTGTTAAAAGTTTTCAGAAATTGAAGCATTTATGGTAATGACTAACAAAAATTGGTTTTCCTCTTCAGGTTCAGTGGAGTCTAATTTTCTATACAAATCAAGTTGTTCATCTTCTCTTTCAATTTCTCTCTCCATGTATTGGGGATGATAATCCTTCCACCACTGGCTTCTGATACTCTCTTACAAGCCCTCCTTGCTACATACAGGCAAGCAAAATCAGTTTATTGTACCACAATAAAGGATGTAATCAACATTTACAGAGTATTTTTTTTTTCCAGTTTAGTTGTATGCATCATATTATAGAAATGAGGAACTAAAACTCCTTGATTGACATTCTGTAATTTAAACTGAGTATCATTGTTAAATCCTGGGTTTAGCCCCATTATTAGACACTGTAAATTGTTGTTTTGTTTGATAAATGAAGCTTACAACTCCAAAAAAACTGGGTAATCGAGGGCCTCTGGTGTTGATACATGTGCTTTGCTGCATGTAGCATTTAGTAAGACTTAAAGGTGCATTAGATGTTGATTTGAGCTGAAGCCTGTCTTAGTTAAAGAGTTGACCCAGCATTTTTTTTTGTTTGCTTTTATCGAGTTGTTGTTGATGCTTATAAAATAGTCGGAAAAGAGATGAAGCAAAGTTTCTTGTGTGTTCCAACCAACATACATTTTAGAAGAAATTCTACTTTTAGACTTTCAACGGACTAGTAGTGGTTGATTACATGGCAAAGTCAATGTCGGTTGTAAGCACGGTAAAATCAACTCTTCCTTGTTTGCTCACTGCTGAAACCGGGAGACGAGCAGACAATCTGTCTTGTTTGTTTGAGACAGCAAATTCAAAGCTACTTAGCTACAGCGTTGGCAATTATGTTGTCATTGGTCCCTACTTTCTTAAATAATTAAAGAATGAAGGGTATCTTTGGGATTGCATTAACTTCTTAAGGAATCAATTATTGCACGGATTCCCAAATAATCAACTTTATAGATAATTTACTAAGGTATTTGGTAAATTAAAGTTATTATACAATCCTTCTCGGAAAAATCTAATATACACATTTGCTAATTAATGATTAAACGGCGGTGAGGACATGTGTAATGACTAAAGCGGACACACATTATATTTCTTGTCATGTTTTAAACAATGGATAATTTCACTGATTTTATTGGTATGTTAAACAATCCTCCCGATGATGTCTTGAAGATGCCATTATTGGTGGAAGCGATGGTAACTCTTTGCCAGTGACGGTGGCTCTTCACTGGAAAAGTGTCTTCCGTTTTGGTTGTTACTTTTCTCATTTGTTTAAATTTGAAAAAACATCTGGTTATTCAATAGTTAGTAAATTTTAATAAATATTTGTTAAACAATGGATTATTTTGTTAATCAGCAGTTTATTTTATTCACACAGAATAAATAATTTATTTCATCTACTTCTGCAATGTCAAACTGGCCCATAATCTAATTTGTAAATACTACCTTTTTATGCCTTTTCATGATTAATAAAAAATTTGATACGTTGAGAAACAAATCAACTTACCAAACATAATTGTGGCATTAGATTGTCAAACATAATTGTGATTATTCGACAAACTTAAGCAATACCTAAGTGCTCTTAATTTAGGCCTTGTATATAGCTTCAAAGCTCTTAGTGATGCTACCTGCTAAGCAATTGTCTTTGCCATGTTTAGGCTGGATCCATCGATATTCTCCATCAGATTAAGATGCTCTTTGTTTTTTGACAGTTTACGAGGATGCACAGCTATATTTTAATAAAATTAATTAATAAAGCTGTAATAGGTAACTAATGATAAGATAATTAAATTTAAAAGGAAGTCATTAATATACTTTGAATTGACTGATTAATATTTCATTAATTTATAGATCATATTCTCAACAATACAACACAATACACTGTATCAAGTTATATACGTCATAATTGAACAGAACAGATTTGCAGAAGTAATCATCACAACACAAATTTAATGAAAAATATTAATATTGATCAACACTCGGCTAGCATAAATACAGACATAATCACACCAATAATTGTACCTAGCTACTTACAATGAGAGAGAGAACTCAATATCCCAGCAGAAAGTAATTGACCAACGACAGCTTAATTTCATAGGCTTTTAGCGAGGAGAAACCGATTACATCTTTACGCCACTGACAAAGGGAACAAAAATCTGTACATGCAACGGTTATATATGGTGTATATAACCAGAAAAATTCATCAAGATGAAAATTTTGTAGAGAAATAATTAATTAAGAAGAAGAGTCGAGTCCTGTGAGTCCATCAGGGAAACGACTTGAAATATCACCGTCGTCCCATGTCGCATTCTCAAGCCACTCATCATCTTGTAACTGTATGCTCTTCTTATTGTTGGCTTTTCTTCCTCTTTCATGAGGTTGAGGTTGAGATTTTCCGGTGAGTTTTTGCACAACCTCTCGAAAATTTGCAACGTCGGTCATGATGATCTGTGGTGCAAATATGTGAACGACGCGGATCTTGGGTTGGGTCAATTTCGATATTACGTGCGAATTGCCGTGCGTGCGCGTACGCATGCGCATGGCCAGTTTCTGTGAAGGAGTACTTGAAGTGACTTGTGGCGCAATCATTCGTTCATGGATGGATTTTAAGCTTTGAATGGGATAAGGTTAATTTTATGCTCTCGCAGGAGAGACTTGGATCGATCCATAAATAGGAAATACATTGTATTGTATTGTGTATCCGTTGGATTGGAGAAAATTGTGATCATCAAAAAAAAAATTAGAAATTTAATTATTCATAAGCAACTGTCCTTTCGTTGCTAATTAAAATATTGGAATATATCGGTAATCCTTACTCTCTGACAAAGGTGAATCTAACAACCTATAAGCCCAAGGATAATATAAAAATTAGATTATTACTATTAGTCTTTGCTTGTCATGATAACCAAAGATAAACACTCGATTTAATTCCATTATGATTCTGGTTATTATTATCAATTCTACATAAGTAGTAGCACATTCTGTTTCGAAATATAAATTAATAAGCAAATATGAAATTACTTTCCCTTTTTAACTTTTTTTAAGCTTTGACATAAGGAAAATAACAATCTTTTCAAGCACTAAGATTTTGGGTGTTTACGATTATTTCATCTAACCTTTTTATTTTTTTCCCCTTTGAAAACCATAATTATTACTATTATTATCTATGACTATAATGGATTAAAAAAGGGACAACTCATTAAACTCGAAATAATAATCCATGCACATGAGAGATGACCGTCGGTGTGACATCATGAATCATGAAGGTAGCCGAGAAATCAGAGCGGTAACCGTCTAATATGACAAACACACCAGACTTGTGCCGTCCAACGTGGCAAGATTAACCTGGGTTGACTAAGTCAATGATACACGTGGCCAAATGATCATTGATTGTTGTGCTGTTGGATTAGTGGTACTATGTGCAAAGAAAATAACAGAACATCATTATAAAATAAGATATTTTGCAGCACAAAAATATTTTATGAGACAAATTATTTATGATTTTGTTGTAATTTTTTATACAAATTTTTTTAGTTAACGTGACTAACACGTGGAGTTCGTTTGGCTAAACTTGGGGTTGGGCTCTGGTACGTGATCTAGTTATCAATTATACTTTCAACAAAAGACTAATAAAATAAAATAACCAAAAAAAAGTAAAAAAACAATATAATTTTGGTTGTTTCTTTTTTCTTTCTTGTTTTTTTAACAACCGAAACTATGTTGTTTTAGTGATTATTTTAATCATTATTTTGTCACTATTTTGTAGCAATATTGTTGTTCAAATCTAGCACGCAGACCTTTGTCTAAGCTAGGCTAATTCACATTTTAAATCATAAAAATTTCAATGTATTCGCTTGGTGTTTGGGGGTAATTCTGGATTTTATTACTTGGACCAATAATAGGTCAATACATGGCAAGAAAAAATTGTATATACATATATCACAGTATTTAATCTTTCTTTTTTTAAATAATAATAATAATGATAATAACAATGAATTAGTTATTGCCTCATCAATATACAACATACTTGGAGGTAGATGTCCATGTTAATGGTAATTAATTGGGTTTGTTTTAATCTGCCAATCACAAGAGTCGGTGAATTGGAATCTACCTATTGGCTTAATTAATTTCCATACCACAAAGAAACCATATATATTATAAATGAAATGATTTGTAAGCTTCAAAGCCCACAGGGGTGTACATACTAAATGAAAACAATCTCATTCTAGACTCCAATTAGTAGATATCATGATCCAAGAACGTGCAAATTAAATAAAAGAATTCCTTAACCTATATATTTGTGTATAAAGTAATGCAGCGGGAAGCTAGGAACAAGATTAATTTAAGATTAACGATGATGATGAATTGAGGATGAGGCTGAGACTGCAGGAAGTGAGGTAATAATTGAATCATCAATATCTCCGGTAGGTGCAGGTGTAGGTGATGGCTGCGTATCCTTTGGAGAAGGAGATGGCTCTCCGCCTGAAGGCATGTCTTGTAGTACAGCAAGCATCCGCCGAATGCTTACCGACCTGGCTGGTTTGAAGTTGCTGCTATTGCTCCTGATCATCTTTTTGTTTTTTGAGAAGATGCTTGATGATTTCGATAGTATCAGATACACCAAAGCTTGCACCACACCAAACAAGGCCACCTTCATCAACATATCACCATTCAACCACTCTTCAATCATCATCTTCTTGTGTATAAACGTACCTCTTTATTAATTCTCAAGCATGAGACGATCGATCGACCAAATGTTAATAATAATTGATCAGTTACGTACGTTGTAGCTAGACTCAAACACGTTAGTTTATTTCTCAGTAATAAGATGATGCAATGCAAGCGTCCCTTACACACACACATATATATATACAGAGAGAGAGAGACCACTTGACTTACGAGGCCCGCTTTTTTGTCGTTAGCTCAAGCTTAGAAAGGTCCACCACAAGAGGGGGCATGGAAATTTCCACAATATACGTGTGCGTGTGCGTGTGCGTGCGCGTGCGCGTGCGTCCACCTTACAAATGTACTTATATGATTCATCAAATAATTGAACCCCTTTGAGAGTCTTGTGACGACTTTAAGACTTTGATTTTGCGGCTTCTTTGAATGTTTAAACTCCTAAGAGATTTAGCATTAATTTTATAAACTGAATAGGAATTAAGTTCATGTTGACTCGGTCAAGTTTGACTTCACGTGGTTGATTGGTTAATTCTGTAGGAGGAGAGCTCGATCGAGAAAGAGAAATGATGATTTGATTGGTTGATATGCTTTGTTATATTACATTATTTGACCACTTGTTCCGTTGCGCAGGGTGATAGATTATACTTGTGCGTATATTGAATGATAAAAAGTCACGTGTATCATTGATTGATTAATGGGTCCTCTATCCGAATCTGATTCCATTCTTCTTTGAGAAGAATGGAATAGAAGAGAAGACGTAGAGCAATTCTTCTTCCCTGCAGGCGTGGGACTCCGATTAGATGATGACGACGACGACGACAACGACAAAAGATTACTTGCCCAGAACAAGTTTGTCATTTCAGATTTGATGACGTGTCTATACATTTCAATTCGAGAGTTGCCTGCTTCTACGGCTATTTTTAATTTATTTATTATGTGGCACCGCGTCATTTCGGTTTGTTATCTCATTCCCAAGGCCATCCTTATCATCTTCCTTCGGGGAATGTGCCAAGTGGGTGGGCCAGTTGTCATCTTGGAACCACAAGATTGGAAATCAAACGGCAACCCGTGGAATGGAATGAAAATGCAATGAATAATTAGATGTAACGATTGAACAAGATGATTATGTCTTTTGGGTCTAATTAAACAATCCAAATCCAAGATTGAACAAGCTTTGTTCACACTCAATGCTAAAAAAAGCAACACAAATCTCTATCATCAGCTAGCTTAATTATACTTAATTATAATAATTATTACTGCTATACGTAGAAGCAGGACCTTCCGCTGCGGATTTACACTTTATCAGAATTCAGAAGGATTATATAAATGGCGGCAATCTCACGTTTCTCTAACAAGACCTGCAATCAAGCTCTAACCAGATCATAAGCAGAGGCCTCTAAATCTAAACTAAAAAGGTCAGAGTGAAGCATCTCTCCACAACGAAACCGAAAAAACGAAATTACCTACCCGGCCATTTCATTTCATTCATTTATTGAAAACAACTAGACGAACACGCCCAGCTCACCACGTCGATGGATTAATCATAGGTAATTGGAACCTGCAGAGAGGACAGGAAGATTGGTGGGAAAGCCAAAGGAGGATGCATTCAGAATGGTAAAGATGGTTGCAAGGGAGTTGTTTGGCTTCAGAATGAAGAGAGAATTCATCTTTGCAAATAGGACAAGACTCTTGTGATAAAGACTCTGAGATTTCTACACTGTTCATTCTCGTTCCCACTGACGATGAATTATTCAGACCACTAGCAACAGAATTGGATGGATCATTGCCTTCGCTATCATAATCAAACTGCAGGGAGTTGAAGTCGGTGTCAGTGGCTAGTTGTTGCTGTAATGTTAATGGATTTGGTGAATCGGGGTTAATGGATTCCATATGTTCAAGAAAGTGGGTTTGGCATTGGGGGCATAGAACTTCTTGTAAAGGTAGGGTGGTGACGGTGGTGGAGAAGACGAGGCTAACGCTCATGTCACATTCATGGCACCAGTACGTCAATCTTACGCTGCTGCTGCTGGACATTTTGGTTTGGCCAATCTTATTATTAGTTCGTTTTGTTTCTGCGTTTTCACTTTTGGTTGAATATTAAAGAAAGAATGGCCGTGTATGAGTATGAATGACACTCATTTGTGTGTGGGGTTGCCTTGCCTTTTCCTTTTGGACTTCAGCATTTGCTACCTTTCGGTTGGTGGTACTGCCGGTGTTCTGTTCTATTCATTGTCGGTTTTCGTGGTTAACAAACCATTGATAAGAAATAGGTTTCTGTGGCTAATTGTTAGTCGTTGAGTGACGCTTTGGCCGAGTGGTTAAGGCGTGTGCCTGCTAAGTACATGGGGTTTCCCCGCGAGAGTTCGAATCTCTCAGGCGTCGCTGGTACTCTTTTTTTAAAAAAAAAAAAATAATGGTCACTTTTTTCTTGAATCTAGGCTAGGGTTCCTCCCTTCCGCTGTTGTCTTGCTTCCCAGTTCCAAATGCCAAAGTTTCAGGTTAGAATCTGTTACAGACAACAGAAAATTCTATTATCATTTTGTGGTTTTCCTTTATTTCAATTCTTGCGCATTTTGCTGAAACTCTTGCTAACTATGTTGTCATGTTTTCTGTAATTTCCTATTTGACTCTTTATAATTGCTTGGAAATTCATTGCCAATTATCATTATAAACCCATCTTTGTTTATTATTATTATTATTATTATTATTTAATAGTTTGTGAACTGGAGATAAGACAGCTTCCTTCATAATTCAGTGTAATTATTGAACACAGTTTTTTGCATTGTATTGAACAACTTGCCAAACAATGATCATGTTCTGTCCATGCTGAAAAGGTCATGTCTTGATGCAAAGAAGTACCTTGCTTATATTAATGCGCATTTTTGCAAGAGTGTTTGATGTGCACATATTTTAAATTCGTACCGTATGAGCTGGTTTTGACCTCAATATTGAAGTCATTGGAGAACTCTTTTCTTGGTGTTAAAAAAGTGAAACAATCTCCTCCACACCTAGAAGAACAACCTTTATGTCATTGCCAGTAATATATAAGTAGATATCAGGAAAAGGTTGTGCCATGAAAGTTAAACCAAGTTGACAACTGTATATTACATGCTAGAAATTGTTGTTCGTTATTTGAATGGATTTCTGTCTGTAGGGAAATGGATACAAGCTTTTAAGTACACTCTGTCGGAACAGAAGATGAGTGGTCAAAAATGAATGTCATGTAAAAGTTTATGAAGGTTTTCATTTTCCAATGGGGGAACATGTATGTTTTGTGAAATAGGATATCCATCCTCTAATTTATATTTGATGGCAAGAAGGTTCTTAGTTGTGTATTCAATCTTTTGAGAGGCTCATAGAGCTTTCTGACTACTAAAAGATAAGGAGTTTGCAGTTAAAAATTTAGCAAATAATGGCTGGAGTAATAGCTTGATTCTGTTATGTTCTGCAATATTTGATTTGAGTAAAAGATCAAGTATATTGGAGGTTTATCACACAAAACTTTGTGGCATTGATGCTTTGCAATGTGTTAGTAGAATTGTTGTATTTTATACAGTCTGACTAACACGTACAAGCCAAACTCTGCCTACTCTTCTAGTACTTTTGTTGTCTCTATTCACTAATGACTTATGTCTCCTATGACTAAGAGTATAGAAATTTTCAAAGTGCCAGATATCCGGACACGGGAGGATATGCCTTAGCTATATCTTCATCTAGAAGAACCAAGATGTGATCTAATTGGTAAGATAGATGTCCAGCATTGGAGTTCATGCTCACTGATATACCTAGAGCCTTCAAGAACGGCACATGATAAATTAACCATGCCAGTCTGCAGAATTGATTCTTAAGTGCATTTAGACCGGGTTCCCTAGCATTAACACCCTACCAAGCTTTACTGAAGCCAAAGACCATAAGAACCTCCAACTTGCTTTGTCTTCAAGATGAGCTGCAGGCTTCTGGCAGGACACGTAAGTGGAAATTTTCTAGTTATAAAGCTTTGATATTCTTATTCAATACATATTATTATTTTTATTTACAATTATACCCTTTGTAGGGAATTCGGGCTATTTGGAAACTAATGTTGAAGACGGTAGCTCCTGTTCCGGCAACAATTATGATGACCCTATTCTTTGACTCAGGTCAGTTGTTGATCTAATGTTAGTCTTTTTAGATCACTAGGGTAGTGCTAGTAGTGCCTTTATTATATATCGATGCTAGACTTATGTACTGCTTATGGTCAGTCCTATAGGTTTGCATTGTGGATTTGTACTGGTGTTGTGTTTTATTAAGGTCTTATTCTTCTTATTCATGGATCATCTGGATGGTGATCAGCATTCTTGTACAATGTAAGTTTCACTTTTCCCTCGAAAAGTGTTTGGTGCTATGCCATGCCTATGATGTGATCTCTAACTCTTTACATGTCAATTACAATAATATACAATAGTTTGTCGGGGTTGGGACTGGGAAAATTAAACTAACTTCCTTTTCTTTTCGGGTTGAATCGGCACTATGCATAACTCATTCTCTCAGAAAAAAACGCACATTCATGCGTGTGTGATTGACACTCGATTTGAATTCTCAAAATCCCCTGTTGCTTTTAGCCTGTCATATTATATTTTTCTTTTTCGTTAGTCTTTGCAATGGTTTGTACCACAAGCTAATGCAAATGGTGAGAATCAGTTGAATTGAATGGAAATTATCTTGTGAGCAAGAAATAAAGCGACAGGGAAAGGATTATTCTTTATATTTATTAATTGTTATTTACTCCCCAAAAAAAAAAAGAAAAAAGCGGGAATTAAGTTGAAGAAATAGAAATGCAAGGGGGTAGCAGACTAGCAGTTATTGAATAATATAAGTAGTACTGCTACCACTCTACTGAAATCTAAGAAGTAGATAAAATGAAAGGAAATTATCTAAGAAGAGGGGTGAGAAAGCTTAGAAGCCTCAAGATCAGCGGCTTGCTTGAGAAAATTCTGATCATCATCCTCAAGAGCCATCTGGATAGGGCAAGAACCCAAACCATCAGCAATAGCGAGCATGATTTTCTTCATCTCAGCACTGAATTCGTGAAGATCGATACTCCCACTGCTGTCCAAATCAAATTTCTCAAAAATGGAATCGTAGAGTTTTGTAAGCTGCTCAGGAGGGGTGGCTACATCAACACCGAAGTGGGTCTCGATGAGACGCATTGACTCAAAGGCCTTGCGCAGCTCTGACCGCGACAGAACCCCGTCATTGTTTAGATCCAAAGCTGCAAATCTCTCTTCAACACTCTTCTTGAACTGCTCCTCCTCATTCACAAAGTCCCTCACCGTTGATCCGTCAATTATAACAACCCCCATCTTTTTTTATTTCTCCTTAAGTCTCAAAACTTTCTCACTTATCTCTCCCTCTCCTCCCTTTGTTTGTTTACCTTATCTGTGACAGAGATGACCGCAAAGATAAAATAAATATATAGAAGAAAGATATTATTGATTTGACGATGACGCTTGGCGATGCAGCCGTTTGCATTGCCTTAGGTCAGGATGAGTTGACGCGTAGATATGAGGCTATCCGTTTAATTGGCCCAACTGTCAGTGTCTCTCTCCCTCGCACTCTCTTATTATTATTAGTACCTCTTGAAAAACTCAACATTAGGATAATAAATATAAATATTATAAATTATATGTAAAATTAATAAATTTATATAAAATTATTAATTATTTAAAAATTAATATTATTTCTACAAAATTTTAGACTTTTAGTAAAAAATATTTTATTTAATTATAAATTTTTTTAATTAAATAAAAAGAAAATTATTTATTAATTAAATAAAAATATAATAAAAAAAGTGAAATAAATTTTATTGAATTCGTCTAATCATAAATTCTCTATTTATTTTAAGAAATTTATACTTTTTCTTCTATTTTTTATAATAATATCTATTTATTACACAAGTTAATTACGCATAATTTTTTTATCTTAATATGGATCAAGCAAAAATAAAATAAAAAAATATTCTTATATTATTAGACACATATATGATATATCAAAAAAATTAGATCTTATTTTGAGTCTTATGCATACTTCATGTAGTTTTAAATTTTTTACTTATATTTAGAGACCAATTTAGAGTTGTTGTTGAGAAAGTATAGAAAAATGTAAAATAATCTCATCTTACAACAACTATAAAAGATATTAAAATAATATTTCTTTTAAAAATCCGATTTTAAGAAAATTTTATCCTTAATAAAACATCACATATGTTACATAAATGTAAAACTAGCATTATTTAATTTAAATAAAAAATCAATAAATGTACAAGGTAATAAACATTATAATGAATTTTTATTTTAAAATTATGATTTTTTTTCAAGACCTCTTATATTAATTTATTTATTTTACATTTTATTCACATTTTTTAACCATAATTTACGTTTTATTTTGCACTTAATGGGGTTTTACTTATTTTATGTTATATTTGTGAGTTTTCGCTTTATTTACTAGCTTTATAGTAATTTACTTATTTTACTTTTTTTTTTATAAGTTTTATGTTCTATTTCTAAAATTTATGTTTTCTTTTATAATTAGTGTTGATTTACTAGTTTTATATTATATTTGCAAGTTTTTATTTTATTTACCATTAATATATTAATTTACTAGTTTTATATTAATTTCCTTGTTTTACCTTCCATTTATAAGTCTTATGTTTCATTTTAAAAATTTATGTTTTCTTTTATGCTTAATGTTGATTTACTAGTTTTATGTTATATTTATAAGTTTTTATTTTATTTACTTGTATTGCATCAAATTACCAATTTTATAGTAATTTACTTGATTTACCTTTTCTTTACAAGTTTTTTGTTTCATTTTTAAAATTTATGTTTTATTTTATAGTTAATATTGATTTACTAGTTTTAAATTATATCTGCAAGGTTTTATTTTATTTACTAGTAATAAAATATCAATTTATTAATTTTATATTAATTTACTTATTTTATCTTATATTTATAAATCTTATGTTTAATTTTTAAAAATTATGTTTTATTTTACACTTAATATTGATTTATAAATTTTATATTACATTTGTAAGTTTTTTATTTTATTTATTAATAATACATCAATTTATCAATTTTATATTAATTTACTCATTTTACTTTTCATTTATAATTCTTATTTTAATTTCTAAAATTTATATTTTATTTTATAATTAATATTAATTTATAAATTTTATATTAAATTTATAAATTTTATGTTTCGTTTACATAATTTATTTTTAATTACGATATTAATATTATAATTTTAATCGCCGTATGATTATTTTTTTAATTTTGTTTTCTTTTGTTTTGCGGGGCGAGTCCGTCAGTCATCATGTGCTCGTTAGTACTAGCTAAAACAAAAATAAATTTACTTTCTTTAATTTCTCCAAATTCTACTAGTAAAGGAAAGGAGAGCTACAAATTAATTAATTATTAATTAACGAAGCGAAATACACAGCCAATGCAATTTTATTTTTTTTTCATTTCTCCTCATTCTCATTTAGTACTGGGAGAAGACACGTCAGTCACCCTTTCTGCCTGAGTCAGATTTGGTCAAAGATCTCAGCCGCACTAAGAAATTAGCTTTTGTACCGTCCTTCCTCTTCTTACTTCCATTTCCATACTTGCCCCCGGGCGATGAGTCCCAATTCTCCGGCGATCCTACTACCACCACACTCTCCGGTGATCTCGTTATCACCATTTCATCGCACTCCATCATCTCCCCGCCGGATAAAATTTTCGCTTGCATTGCTGATACCACCTCCTTCATTGCCAAATCAACGTTGCCTCTGTTTCTCAAAAGAACCTCCCCAATTTGAGCTGGCGTCAAGGCCCCTCCTGCCCTTATGCAACTCTCGACAACATCAAATAGTGCATGATGAGACTCGATTCCAAGATAGTTCTTCGCTAGGACCTTGAACGCATGCGGCCCGCACGTGCCAAGGCTAACATGCACGTCCATGCGCCCACACCTAACCAGCGCCGGATCCACACTATCCCTGTGGTTTGTAGTAAACACTATGATCTTCTCCTCACTACAGCACGACCATAGGCCATCAGTGAAGTTCAGTAGCCCTGACAGTGTCACCCTTCCGCTCTCTTCTCCATTATTGCTATTATTACTATTGCCACGAGTAGAAGAAGTAATCCGTGAGCCCATCTCCTTTATTGATGATGATATTTTCTTTGTTGCAGTAGTACTAGTATTACTACTCTTTAACATTCTGTCAGCTGTCAGATCAACTGAGCAGTCTATGTCTTCAATTACAATGATGGAACGGTTCGTAGTCTGCAGAAGCAATGCTCTGAGCTCTGAATTGTCCGTAACTTTTGTGAGTTCAAGATCATATACGTCATAGCAAAGATAGTTAGCCATGGCAGCAATCAAGCTTGATTTGCCAGACCCCGGTGGTCCGTAAAGCAAGTAACCCCGCTTCCATGCACGTCCAACTCTGTGATAGAACTCTTTCCCATTAGCAAATGCCGTTAAATCATCCGTTATCTGCTTCTTAAGTTGAGGCTCAAGTGCCAGAGTTTCGAAGGTAGAAGGGTGGCGAAATGGAACAGAAACCCAGCCTGAGTCGTACGAGCCGTGGCCGTTGTTAGTGAAGAGCCTTCTCTCACGAGAAACACGCTCAAACTCTTCAGCACGTGAGATGAGGTGATCGAGATAGGCTGATAAAAGGGTTTGGCGGTTTCGTTTTGGTAGCTTGAGAGTGAAGCTACGTTTTTCTTCTAAGGAGTCTTGCACAGTGTCAACATGGTGCGTCCAGGAGAGACTGTGACCACTGAAAGAGTCGTGGACGGTGTGGTTGGGTGCAACAGTGAAGGAAATCCGATTGGAGGATCTAGAACGAGAGAGGGTGAGGCGGCGACACGTACTGGATCCTGCAGGGTTGACAGAGTTGAGATAGAGGTTGACGTGGCGGTAGAGGTCGTTGACGTCGACGCCGCAGTAGCCGTTGAACTCTGGGATCTCGAAGTAGGAGTAAGGACTGAAGAGGTCTTGGAGAGATTCGTAGAAGGAGTGGAGGAGTGAAAGGAGCTGTGAGGGTAAGACGTTCTGGAGGACGGTGAGGAGACCCAAGAAAGACCACATTTGTGATAATATCTCCATCTTCAACTAATTTCCTTTGCTGCTCCTCTGGGCTTTGAATTGTGTTTTTATCTTTGCTGAGGAGTAATTTAATGCTTATCTATATATCTATATGGAGGGAATTTAATTAGGGGAAGATGACGATGACAAAGTGAAACGAGACATGCAGTTTGGGATGTGGTCTGACATTATGTTGTGAAGACTGAAGACTGGAGAGTGTGTACACTCCTAGCTAGCAGCAATTAATACTGAAAAAAAAGTAAGAGGTAAAGGCACTGTTTAGGGCTGGAAAAAAGAAGCACACAAGCAAAAAGATAAAGGCAGTTAAAGATGAAGATGACTACTCTTCATCTTTTGCTTTTCTTTATTTGCCTGTACTGCTAGCTTTTGTATTTCATATTCACGCATTCAATTCCTATATATTGCGTGGAATACAGATGCTTAATCTTCAATTAATTAAACATTTGTTGAGTCGATTTGTTTAAGCAATGTTAATAGCTATTTGCAGTTTTATGAAGGGAATTAAAAAGCAGAGCATGCATGCATGCATGCGCTCTAGTAGAGCAATTAATGGAGTGTGGGAAAGTTACAGAAAGCGGCTAAGAAAACGGCCGGCAAGTGTTTCTCGGAACTGAATGCAACCATAAGCACACGAGACATGGGGACCTTTTGCTTTATCACCATTAATTCGCTTTCGTTTGTTTGCTTGCTTTATCTTTTTCTTGTAATTGTAGTTGAGGTTTTCAAGAGGTCAAGAGAATGTTCTTGGAATAATTGTACTCACCATCATTGTTACTGATTAACAGGGCATCTGCATCATTCCTTCAATCAGCCCAAGTGAATTTTAAAGTTGAAGATAAAGGACGGAGATCTTTTAAATCCCACAAATATAATTTTAAATTTACATGAAAGGGAATGGAGAATATTACGTTCTAAAAGATATGCATTTAAATGAGAAACATTCATCAACTTGCAATGCATATTCTATAGCTTAAGTAGTATGCCCAATTTTTAAGGTAAATGATATATATATTTTTTCTTTTTTATGAACAAAGGCGAGCCTCAAAGGAGGCGTTAATTGAATAAAAAAGATAAAAGTAACAGAGGGAAAAAGTATTAGCTGAGAACCATAATGTTCTTCACCCTAACAAGAACCAGCACTAATAAGCTAACAAGAAAGCAACAAAACGACAAAGGAAAAAAGGAAAGAAAAAAAAAAAAAAAAAGAGGAGCCCATCTAATTAATGTTTGAGAAAATCGTTAACATCAAAAGAAAGAAATCTACAAATTTCATCAGGGGAATCTCGCCACCGAATAATGGGATCATAGTGTACACCCAAATTTTAATTTCCAAATAACCGGTCACATTATTATTCTCGCAATATATATATATGGGAGAATTAACTTAAAAGGACATGCATTCGATCGATAAAAATAACTTATAGTTTAATTAAAAAATTTAGGCGAAGTAATTAAGATTTACATCTAGTATTGAGATTAGGTAGTTATAACATTTTATGTTATAATATTAAAATATTTAATAAATAATAATTATTGATATTTAAAAACTACATTAATTTAATCTACCACTATATAATGAAAAATTTAAAATATTTTTATTATTTTTAATAAAATTGTTATTTAAAATAGGAATGGAGACAAGAATGGGATATAGTCGACTGTTGGAGTTTTCGAGAAGTCTTGTTTGTGTGTTGATAAAAGCAGCAGAATCGATTCCACTTTAATTTCGCTCAGCCACTCCTTTTTATGTCATAGAAATAAAATAAAAAAAAGAAGTTCACCAAAGAACCTCTAGACAAAGTCACTAACTGCTCTCTTATCTACTTACACATAGGGATGGCAAATTACAAGTTTGTGCCCGGCTATTTCAAACTCAAGTTTATATTAAGGGAAGTGTAACGACTGGGCCCATTGTGGGCCTGGGTCGAGATCGGGCCATAAGGTTTTTCCTTCATAGAGCCTCGAGGTCAGTTTAATAACGAAGCCCAGCCTTTAAAGCTTTAGAGTAAGGTCTGTTTGATATTTATGGTCAGCAAATATAACTTAAAAGTTATGAATACTGTGTGACATTTGATCAAGTGAGGTTATTGGCACCCCTAGAAAATCCTCATCAATGAATCTATTTTGCATTAATGAATCTACATTTATTAAAGGTTATATAAAAGGATAAATGGAGTTACAATTAAAAACTTAAATTTCAAATATCATCATTTTTGTGCGCCATACCTATTATAGAGTTCTGTACTTTTTAAACTGCAGTTGCTGTGGAAAAAAAGTTGTAATTATAAAACTAAAGTTGGTAATATATAGTAAATATAAATTCTAAATAATAATTTTGATAAAATTATTAAAAATATAATAGAGTTTCTATCATCCAAGTAAAAAATCATATCAACATAATTTCTAAATTACAGTAACTAGTGTTTACCAAACACTTTAATATAACTTTTAAGTTACAGCTGTTCAACTTCAATTCCAAACGCACCCATAATCTCTTCACAATTTTTTTTTTTATTTGAAACCTTTATTTCACATACAACTAACAAATATATTACAGATTTGAAGACAATTTTTTTTTCCGATTTATATCATCAATTTTGCAATTCATCTTCCTCCACTATTATGTTTTTCTTCCATTCACTAACAGTTTAGGACTTCAGGCGGTTTTGCTAAATATAAGTTGAATTCTCTAATAAAGATTTTTGAAATACTTGTGCTAAACTTGTGGATGTTTGTTTCCGTCTTTAATTTGGATAAAATCAAATAACAATCAGAAAAAGGATTTTTGAGTCGAAATCCATTAAAAATAATAATAAAAAAAATGAATACAAGCATGCATGCATTCTACTATATTTCATTGTTCTTAATTATTTAGAGTATATCAGCAGTAAATTAATTAGAATTCAAAAGTCAGACAGAGTTTCTCTTATAATCTGATCATTTTTTAATTTTAAAGGACTTTTTGATCTGGCCCCTCAAATTATTTCATCTCATTAAATTCATCTATATCCAGAATTATCCTTATTAATTTTTTTGCAAATTACTTCCTGTCTCACCTGCACTCTCTCTCTCTCAATCACCACAACCACTTATACTCACCACCACTAAATCCATCTCCATGCACCGCCAAATATTGAAAATTTGTGATAAATTGATAATTAAGCCAATTGTTTTACGCCTATATTAATTTATATAATACATTATAAAAAAAAAAGTTTAATTACTTGTATTTAATTACAGTTGTGTTATCTATGAAAAAAAATCTTATTCGTTTACAACTAACATCTCTTTTCCTCATTATCCAATATTAATAAGAGATTGAAAACATTAGGTATGAAAAAATAGTAACCATGTTAAAGAAACATTAAATTCATGAAAAAAATTCTCCCTCCTCGCCATCTCCGCAACTCCATCATTCAAAAGCTCCTTGTCCTCCTCATCTTCCACCAAATAATTACTTCTCACAAAGAAACCGATTCTTTCCACTGGGTTCTCGTGAACCGTTGTACTGGTTGCATTCCCAGTTTTATTATTTTTAGTACGATCGCAGCATTTGGATTTTGATCGTAAACAACATGTCACTTGCTTCATTAAACTATAGACAATATGCTGTCTATACATTCTCATCTAAGGAGTTGAATTCCACATTATTTTAGTGAAAGTAAGAGACCATTAATTTTTTTCACATGTTTATTTTCTCTATCATAGAGAAAAGTTATTTGTACAATGGGTAAAATTAAGAAAAAAAATTAACTTAATAACTATAGATATATGTATAGGAAAACGATCTCTTGGCATCTCATTAGGCTTATTCTAAATTTCGTCCACTAATGTAAAAATTGTGCATCTTATATGTGAAACATTTTATTTAATTTTTTTTAATATTAAAATATGTGGGCAAAGAGACCGTTTATAATACTAAAATTAAAAAATCAAAAGACCATTAGCTAAACCAAAAGCTAAAGGTAGTGCATTTGTACCAAAGTACTTTTTAAAAAAATAATAATAACTTGTACTTGACAAAAAAAATCAATTGTACTTTTTTTTTATTTTTTTGTTTTGAAAAATAATGATTATAAAATTTTGCTTTAGACATGATAAGTGTAACTAAACGACATGTCATCCATCCTAACAGTAAAGGTGTGACATGAAATATGTGTCATCTATATAAATGATAAGTATAAACAGTATGTGTTGGCTCATTATATGGATGACTTATTTTTTAATTTACATAAAAAGACGTGTCATTTTGTTGATATGTCTTTTCACGACATGTCACCTTTATATTTTACTATTTCAACATGTTATCTATTTAGTTGAATTTCACATGATTTTAGTGAAAGTAAGATATCATTTATTTTTTACAATTAAATAAAATAATAAATTATTTCAATTATTCATATATTTTTACATATTTGTTTTCTCCAACATTGAAAATAAGTAATTTGTATATTTGAAAAAAGTTAAGGAAAAAATTTAACTTGAAAACAAAGTTCAAGCGCATATGCGAGCGCGCGCGCACACACACACACTCTCTCTCTTATAGCTTTTGATTGGGCTCATTGTAAATTTGCTCCAACAATGTGAAAATTGTACATTTTATTGGAAATTTTTTTTAATATTAAAATTTGTGTATAAAGAGACCATTTATAAAAATAAAATTACAAAATTGAAAGATCATTAGCTAAGCTAAAAGAAAAATCAAAGGTTGCCCATTTGTCCTGATTTTTTTATAAATAATTTATAATTAAAATTTTTTAAAAAACCATTAACTTTGCTTTTCTATTGTTCTATTTTGAGAAAATCACCATTGTAAAAATTTATTTTAAACATGACAAGTTATTTATTTTTCAACGGCATTACATCCAATATTTCAAAGTTCAAACAACAAGCAAGTCCTAGATGACACGTCATTTGTCATTTTATCTATTAACGACGTGTCATTCATATCATAAAGAAAAATATGATATGGCATCCATGGTATTTATAGATCATAGTAATGGTAAGCATAAATAGTATGCATCAATGCATAATGAAGATGGCCCATCATTTGAATTTTGATTGTGAGCAACATATCATTTGTTTTATGGACAAGTAGATGTTATGACATCTACATATTTTATAGGACCAATGACACATCATTTATTAAGTTGAATTCCACATGATTTTAATAAAAGTAAGAGATTATTTGTTTGTTAACAATTAATAAAATAACAAATTATTTCAATTATTCATATACTTTTATATGTTTGTTTTCTCTAGCACTGAAAATTATTTGTTTGTATATTTGGATCAAATTATGGAAAAAAATTAATTTGAAAATAACGTTTAAGTATGAATGTACACTATGTTGAATACACAGACATGTGACTGTATACTATGTTGAACGCACATACACACAAAGACTAGACTTAGGAAAATAATCTCTTGGCATCTCATTAACAAAGTAAGGAATCCCTTATTAGAACAAGCTAAAATTCAAAAAAAAAAAACACAAATTTTAATGTACCATACATGACAAAACATACACTACATTTAAGTGAGTGTTTTTCTTATTTTTTAGATCAATTTAGGGATCTCTCTCTCTCTCTCTCTCACACACACACACACACAGACACACACATATTTGAATCGTGAGAATGAACAGGATGTAAGTTATATATATCCCGATGGAGTAGAATGACTTGTATTTTATCTTATATAATTATTAAGAGTAATAATAGATATCATAAATGATATGGATGTATATATTTATTGAATGATTGATATTTTTTCACAAGTTTCAATAAAATCAATTACATTATCTCGCTGAACCACCCATTGATTGAGTGGTTCTCACCTTCCTTCCTCAAGTTTTAGGGAAGAAGTTTAATTCTTTTACTTATGGTAAAGATATGGGTAGATTTCTCCATTATTTAGAATAACTTCTTACGATTTGGGAGTGAATTTTAAAGATGTGCTATTTATTGTTGTACTAATCGAGGTTGGTCCAAGTATATTTTTAATTATAATATTAATATAATTATATGTAATATCTCAAATATTATATTAGGTGACCATTCATTTAATGAATGATATAATGTATAGAATGAAGAGTTTGAATAACATTTGCTGAATACATGACCTCAGTTTATTCTTTAGTTTGATGCCATCAAAACAGGGCATGATGTCATTGACTTGAGAGCCAAATTAACCAATCATCACGATCGCTCTTATTGTGTTGGTGGGGTTGGTGAAGTGACGCACTTCGAGCTCCACTCTTGAATGTTTCGGTTCTTGATCACTTAGAATACTGACACTTGTGCTCTCTGTAATATGATGTTAATATTATTTTATTCTTTACCCATCCAACTCCCATCGTCATCTCATTTGCCTCCCAAGTTCCAAATTAGTCTAGGCCTAGCGATCAAAACCATATCCTACATTATTTTTCTCCTTTCCGGTCCCAGCCAACTGGTTGCCCGCCACACATTATTGCTAGCAAGGAGATAATAATGCTCAACACTATTCTCTTCAAAACAAAAAAGTACCCTTGCATGCTGATGCGCTGGCAGTAAATCTTTGGCGACTCTGATAAGGTCTAATGTAATCATCAAAGAAAGGGTATGTATGCATAGCATGTAATGTGTAATATATATAATATATATGGTCCCCATTGGCCATTTCCACCACCACCACCACAACTCTGACCTCCCATTAGTTATATAGCTGCCATCTCCTTTAACTTCTAAGTTGCGAAAGCATAAATCCCTATCTCGATCTTGATTAGAGTTGGACCGGCAATGGGCTTGCACAACTCATTAGTTATAATTATAATGCTGGTTATATTATTAATAATGATAAGCAGTAGTGGAACAATGGCGGATAAAGCAAAAGACAGAGAGGAGTGCACAAATCAGCTGGTAGGGCTTTCTACATGTTTGCCTTATGTTGGGGGAAACGCGAAAGCTCCAACACCAGACTGTTGCAGTGGTCTCAAACAAGTCCTGAAGAATGACAAGAAGTGTTTGTGCGTTATTGTTAGAGATAGGAATGATCCACAGCTTGGTCTTAATATTAATGTTACTCTTGCGTTAGGCCTGCCTTCGGTTTGCCATGCACCTGCCAACGTTTCTCAATGTCCTGGTTAGTAATTTTATATACAGTAATTTATATAATCTGCACACTACTGTTGAGGCCCGCCCAATCTCTGATCTTTAACTTAAAATTAGTAATATTATACATGCCGATGCATATGGATGTTAATTTGATAAATTAATCATATATGTGGATGATGCAGCACTTCTACACTTGGATCCAAATTCCCCAGAAGCTCAAGTATTCTATCAATTTGGCAGAAGCCCCAGTAGTCCTCACAGTGCAATTAAAAGTGGCCCAGCTCCTAGTCCCACAGCCGCAGGTATAAATATATGTTAATTATAATAATTATGATTAACAGTCGATCATCTTTTTCACATCATTTCTTACATCAGGTGGTGGAGGGAAGAACCCCATCAGTGCTAATTCTAGCAGCAGCAGCAGCAGGGGAGCTAGTGTTCAAGGGACAAGTGATGGCTGTCGCATTGGAAACAGATGGTCAGGATTGAAGATTGTTTCTGGGGTGGAGTTGCTGCTGTATTTCACTGTTTCATGTCTATTGATATAAAATTATACAATAATGCAATGATTAATCAGTATAAAATGGTCAGCTCAGCTGAGCCAGAGTTTGGTATGAATTCTCTCTCCTCTTCTCTTCAATAAATTGGGTTGGGTTGTTTAATCTTTACTGCTGTAAATGCATTTATTGCCGGTGTTGATTGGTTGGTTAATTAATATTCTCTCCAGTCCACCTAGTAGTGGAATAGGAAAACAGCTATGGATGAGAGATTATAAGATGAGCCTAAAAAAGGCAATTGCAAATGCAATGGCATGTTGAAGCTGGCGAGTGCCGAACAAAAGCGTGACAACGCTAGCCTGGCCCCTTTTTCAAGGACCGGTATATGATTAGAGTGACACTCTTTAAAATTCCTCAATAAATCCCTTTTAATTAAAATTGCCTAAATCATCAAAGATAAATTTATTCATTTCTTAATTTTTGAATGAGCATTCAATTATAAACTTAATTATATAAATTATTCTTCTAACAAGTTATTTTAACTCATTGTATTTCATAATGTATATTTATATTTATATTTTAATAAAGATCTTTTTTGAGAAAATTATAAAATTTAGGACAATGGAGATATATAGTTTGTGATAAGAAGAAAATAATTAAAGATTTTGAGATTTGTATATATTTTATAAATAAAAATTTAATTTTTTTTGAGGCAGAAATTTTATGGGAAGAAGATTAATTTTACTATATGAGTTTATATTTTAAAGGGGCATTTTGAAAAATAAAAAAATTTAAGTGGTGTTATAATGATTTTAGATGGGTTAATTTTAGAGGAATTATGATATCGTATCGTTCGTAAGTGCAAGAACCAAAATCGTCTTTGAGAGAGGGGTTCGAGCTTTTAACACCCCTCATTAAAATTCTTATGAAACTCAAATTTTTTTTTTTTAAAAATTAATCTTTGTTAATACCACAAGTACCCTCATTCTATTGAACCTCATCTACAGCTCTGTTTATTTTTATTTTTTTTTTATTTTTTTCAATCATTAAACAAATCGACTCTGGGTATAAATCTTATAGTTTAACAGTATTCTATCAGTATGGGAATAATCAATATTTAAGAAAAAAACATGGGAGTAACGAATTTGTAAGAAAAATAAAAGAAACAAAGATTATTTCAACTAAAAAATTGGATAGATGAAGGTTACAAATAGAGAAAAATAAAGGAAAATGACCTGCTGATGATTGAGTCAAAGAATTTGCAGAAAAAAATAAAATATAATACGTGGGTGTGTTAAAGCATTATTAAATGAGCGTTTCTTTCAATTCTTTTGCTTTTAACTGTCAGGTGTCTTTCCATCAATAAAGGAGTCGCAACAACCGCGTTTTCAGGCTTCCGCTGTACATTTTCCTTTTTATGAAAACTAAGGATGGTACCCATGTTAATAAGCAGTAAGGAAACCAATTAAACACATCTCAGTCGTTGACCAGTTTAAGTAGTACATCTATTGGCTCCATCAGAAAATGACAAAGTTTGGGGTATCTTGCTACTGTTGCAGAGTAGTTGGACCCCAATTTGAATCTCCATTTGGGGAAAACAAATTAAAGATATGGAGAAAAAATGTGTGGATGGCAATGAGGGGGATTCGTGGCAGAGATCATTATCCCCGAACCTTGACTCAGTGGAAGTAATTTCTAAACTTGCTCCTGTATCCAAAAATTTTTATTTGGGAGTCGTCTAGGGATATCCTGAAAGTTTTCTAATAGAAATTTGTAGTGAGAATTAACTTGAGCAATTTTTTTTTGTTTGTTTAATCATAATTATATAGATATATCCATCCGGTTGGTTTAATTATTTTTTATAACTAGTTTATTAATTTGTTTCTTTAATTTTTTTGAGAACTTCTTTATCAATACTTCATGTTATTTTTTTATCCTACAAGCTAGCTAGCTATTCCTTTGATTACAACTAACAGAATCTTTAGGATTATATGTACATGTTAGATACTACTACTACTTGCTGAAAGGTTTAGAACTTATATTTGCTTTAAATATCTTAATTAAATTTATAAAGTAAGTAGGGTTGATAAAATGTGGATCCGAGTATTGTAATGTTTGGATCCAACGCGGATGTAATTTTTAGACACCCGTCCTTTTAAAGAACTTAACGCTGGACCAAGTTTTTTAATATGAGTTTTTTTTACCCATATTTTATAATTTTATATATACGCACACTTTTTTTTATAATTTTATATTTTTTTTATTTCAATAAAATTGAACATGAAAATATAAACTCTAAATGTTGAAAACTTTACATATATATGTATTAGAAGAATTAAATAAATATAATTATATAAAATAATATATATTTTTGACACCGCTGTTTCTGACATTATTGCCCATGGCCGCCAGGCCATGTTAGAGGAGCAATATCGTCTTTTTATGTCCAAGTTCCCCCGGCATCTGTACCTCTGCAAACGCCAAACTCCCAATAAATTTGAATTATAAAAAAAAAAAAGGAGAAAAAGAACAAATTCAGCCGCTTCACATGACAAATGAACGTTTAGGTTTCGTAGATTTCCCAGTCATCCAACATCCTACCATTCGCATGCGGATTCATAAAGCCATGTAAAGTCTATTAATAATAATGTTTTGTAAAAAAGTTTTTTTTTTATTATTGTAATACCAAAAAAAAATAATAATAATAAAAAAATAATAATAATAACTTGCGCGTTACGCACGCAACAAGTAAGGATCCTCTGCCCTGTCCTTCTCTTTAGTTTGATTTTAATTTTGATTGTGAAGGGCTGCGGCCGCCGGCTGCTGCTTGCAGTTGTTTCTTCTTACAAGTATCTATTCTATCCTCTGCTTGCTTTTCTTTTCATTTTACTATTAGCAAATTAGTCTTTCAGTTTCTAGTTCTCCGGCTTTTTTGCTGTAGTGCTTAGTTTCTAGCTTTTGTGAGTGCTTCAGATGTTCAATTCACTGCCTTGTCTCTTATTCGCTAATTGAACCCTACTTTCATTTTCTTCTTTGGTGCCAAATTATGTAACTTCTTTTCTGGAAAACTCTCAATTTATTTTAATTTCTGGATTAGGAGAATTCATAGATTTGGTTCGTTATATTTAATTATTTGATTGACGGCTTCGATGGGAAATCTTTTCTTGGTTGACATCTAGATGAGGTATATATAATTGACTAAAACCTGCAATTTTCGGTGTCCAAGAATTTCAAGGAATATCCTGGTCATTTAATAACAATAAATACAGATATTTAACTCCCCACCCCACCCAACAATGGAAACTTTTGAGTCTTTTGTCCTAAACAGACTCTGAGAGTCTTTTCACCTAGCTTATACACACACATATATATGAGCTAAGCATTTTCCTGAAGCGCTAATGCTTAAGCCAATTACTCATTTACTATCTGCACCCTTTACTAATAGAATAATAGCTCCTTTAGCATCTTTGTGTCTACTGCTCTTACGCAGATTTGGATTAGTAACAAGGGATTCTTTTCATTTGCTACAGCATTTCATTGAAATTGTGATTCATGAGTATGCGAAAAGCCAAGTTATTTCACTTTGTTTGGGTGGCATCCAATCTTTAGCCGCGCTAACTTCATTCAATGTCCTGCAAGTTCTTTTTGAATTTTGATAACAAAAAGCACTGCAGGCATACCTTTAACTCTTTGGAACATGACTTCTTCAACCGTAATGAATTACGATATCGAAAATGATGATTCATTCACTAAGCCTGTTGGAAGATGGTCCGTTTTATATTATGGCTCGGGCCACATGCTGAATGACATCACTGCTGCCTGTTGGTTTACTTACCTCTTATCGTTCTTGACAGATATCGGACTTTCCCCCAGGTACCTATTTATGACAATACATTTGTAATGTTAACCTTTCAATTTGAGCTCTGCATATGTCTGTTGTTTTATTGTTTGATAAACGTACTATCATTTATTTATTATTCTGTATTTGAGAAAAGAATGTATGTGAAACAGCTTGAGAGTGTAATCAATGGGAAGAAAATACAATAAGTCTGATATCTGACTGATTTGGGCATCTCTCTCCACTGGAAAATAACTAATGTCTCAGTGGACTACTTAAAGCATGTGGCTGGCCCTTTTACTTGATGTTATTATTATTTTTTTGTGTTAGATAGTATAACACAAAAAACAGTTGTCTTACATTTTGATCCCTTCATTTCTTTTTGGTTGTATTATATTGTTGGCTGAACTTTGCAAAAATATTTTTCTGGTAGTGCATAGAATATTAGAATTTGCATATAGACGACGGTTTCTTTCTTCTTGATTTTCTTTTTTTGCATTTTAAATTTTCTGACTTATCCTTACTGTTTAATAGGGGTGCTGCTGCTGTTATGCTTTCTGGTCAGATAGCTGATGGGTTTGCTACCATATTTATTGGTGAACTGGTAATTTAGGAAGAGATAATTTGCCTTTTAAAGTTGGCTGTCAGTACCTGTCCACTGTTTCTTTTGCATCTTTTGTAACATCTCTTTCCTCCCCCTGCTTCCTTTTTATTTCTTTCTCTTTTGTTGTTGCATTCTTTTCCCTGTGCATCAAAATTTTGGTTTTCTGATGAAGAATCTCTCATCTTAAGTTATATAGAGCATGTTTAGTCACAACCAGTGTGCTAGAAAGTCTTGCTAATCAGAGGTTGCCCAACATTTTTGTGATGCAATTTTGCACAGCATGTTTATGATGCAATTTTGCCCAAAACATGGTCAGAAGAAGGCCATTTGTAAGAGACTCACTTGTGATTTATAGACCTAAAAAGTTGGACAGACTTCTGACAATGTTTTGTGCAAAATGATTGCCATCGGAAAAGGTGAGGAGATCATGGAGCATGATTGGCATAGAGAAACAAGTTATATTGATATGTTTCAAACGAGTGCTCATGCATCTTATTTTTACTGTAGCTCTTAGATATCCACTATTCTGTGGTGTAATTTTAAGTATCGATCAATTTAATCTCCTTTTGTAGTTCGCTGGAATAACCTTTTTCTTTTTCTTTTTCTTTTTTTAATGTTTCTTTTTGTTTCTTTTAAATTCTTTTGCTTGACAGATAGATAGGTTTGGACATTTCAAGATATGGCATGGTGCAGGATCTGTTTTGGTTGCAGTCTCATTTTCTTCAGTTTTTGGTGGTTGCATGGCATGTAGAATCCTTTCTACCTCTACTTTAAAAGTGGAGACTATCTCATACTGTGTATTTGCTGCAATCTTTAATGTAGGCTGGGCTGCTACACAAGTTGCACACATGTAATGATCTCTATAGCTTACTATTTGTTAGTTGAATGTGCACTCATAGCTTATTCTTCTAAACATCATAAGTAGGAGCTTTTGAATTTCTGTATTAGGATTCTCTTGATTTAAACCACTCTTGATAGGAACGCCGATTCCTACCATTGTCGTTGGAGACATCGGAATAAATTATCCTCTTCAGGTTTTCTCTAACAGTGGTTTGCTTGCTTCTGTAACTGGATTCATCAAAAGAAATTCTTTTCTTCCTTTGAGACTGAACTTAACAGTTTTATACCGCTATAGACATTGTGATAGGGTAACTATTTGTTGTTTATCAGATCATAGAGCTCTTCATTCCATCTTCTTTGGGGAAAAAAAATACGAAAAACGAATCCTCTTTACTTAGATACCAGTATGTATGAATTATTCTACTCTGAATTATGAATATTTTTTTTTTTGGTTGAAGGTCAATGGTGAATTGCATCACATTAAATTCAACGAGCAGAGTGGTGCTGACAAGCTGCCGCAATGCTTTTACAATGGTCTTTTTCTCTTTACACACTAGTTCCAATAGTTTTTGGTCCAACTTTCAGCATCTTCATTGGTCTTGTTCACTGTTGGTTTGATGTATATGCTTTCCAGGTTGCCAACCTCAGCCTGTATGCTATTGCTCTTATAGTGTTTAGTGTGAGTACAGGAATAACGCATGCTGATCTTGAAAATCAGGTTTGCAATGCTTAACTAAAGAGCTCTATTACTTTGGGCTGTCAAAAGATTTCCTAATGGGAGTGATTCTAAAATTGTTCTGCAATATGCAGTATCGATGGATTGCATACTCATCAATTTTTATTGGATGCTGCTTTGTGGGAATATTTCTTTCTAGAACTGAAGAACCAAGGTATGCTGATTATCTTAATCTTTTATTCCACTTCTTAAGGTGTCCTTTGGCTAGTTTTCATTCTGATCTTGCGATAGAAATGTAATTTTGTTCAATATAGAAGCTAAGGAACCATTAACTTTTTGGAGATTGCTCAAGAGTTCCCCAAGGCATATGTGTTGATAAAGTTGCAATAAAAGAAAGCTTTTACTTAATAATATTGCACGAATCCCAAACCAATGTCAATGCACCATGTCGTTGCACTAAGAATATTCATGCAAATTTGATGGTTTGTGTAACCATATACTTTGAAATGATGATAATTAACATTTTCTTATGTAGATTAAAGGTGGGTATGCAAGGAAATAGTCATGCAAGGATTTCGTGGGCTTACTGGTTCAAGAAAATTTTGTACTATCAAGTTGCTCTTGTCTACATGCTCACCAGACTAGTAGTTAATGTTTCACAGGTTACTGAAGGAAATTCCTCTCTCTCTCTTTTTTTTTTTTTGGTGGGGGGGTGGGGGAAGGGGGGAATTAGCTGCTGAAAATAATGAGCTATTGGTATATGATATTTCTGTTTCTTACATCAAGTTGGTTTTCTTGGCCCAGGCATATCTTGCATTTTATGTCATTAATGATTTGCGGATGGGTCAATCTGCTAAAGCATTGGTATGTGTCCAGACCTTGTCTACGTTTACCTTTTTGACATTCTTACTGATCTAGGTTCAGAAGATAAATTCTTCGGTAAATATATTATCTGATTGAATGGATAGGTTCCTGCCATCATCTACATATGCAGCTTCATAGTATCCATCCTTCTCCAGGTTATCTCTTTGAAACTTTATTCTATGCATAGATAGTGCTTCTTTTTGTATTTTAAACTTTAGACATCACTATTTAGGAGATGGCATGGACTGGCCAGCGTCTGAAGGCTTACTATTCTGCTGGAGGCATCCTTTGGGTATTTTGTGGTGCAGGGATCCTTATCTTGCCTAAGAACATGAGTGCCTACATGTATGTCTTAGCAATATTTGTTGGCATAGCAAATGCTTTAATGATGGTATGTTGTGACTATCCTCTGCTGTCCCTTCAAAATTCATTTTAGTAGAGCATTTAAATTTAGCCTTATTTTCTTTTAGAATGTTTTGTCGGTTTTGCATCATAGTTTCATGGTTGCTGTCAGTTTTCATATGTTAATTATCATTGCAGGTTACTGGAATAAGCATGCAAAATGTGCTGGTTGGTGAAGATCTGAATGGCTGTGCATTTGTTTGTGGAACATTGAGCTTCTTGGACAAAATGTCATGTGGGATTGCCGTGTATGTTCTCCAGTCATATCAAAGTAAGTTATGCGGACTATGTTTTAAGAATACTCTATAAGGTGCCCAGTTTTGTCTCCTGCCTTCCCATCCTCATATACTAATGTTTAGTTTGCTGTGAGAAATTCTATGTGACTGCATAAGCTTTGCTGCAGGTATGTCACCCACAGTCCTGGATAACAACTCCTCAATAATGTCACCCACAGTCCTGGATAAAAACTCCTTAATAAGCACTTCCTACATTTCTGTTACAAGATTTGGCTTGGGTCTTATTCCAGCAATTTGTTCACTTGTTTCGGTGGCTGTTACATGCACCATGAAACTGCACACGCCATATTCAAAACCTTTGGTGGAGCCACTTTTGCAATGATGTCCAAAACAAGCCAATACACTCATATAAAGCCTGTTGAAGTGTTTTGATCTCTAATCATATATAAAGAGATCAATATGATGGTCTGGGAATTCTGCACACGAAGGATCAAATATTTAGCGATATACTAGGCTTAACTGGTTCAGATGATTCTTTACCTGCATTTTTTGAAAGTCATTACTGCCAGGATTGCAGGATAATGGCTATTATGTAGATCATAGTATTCAATGTTGGTTTATAAAGTCATTTATACACGCTGAAATGTCACTGGTTGCAGATGTATGGATTCTCAATATAAAGGAAGAGATCTCATTCTTGTTCATCTACAAAATTATGACATATCGATTCAATTAATAGCTTCATTGTGCACGTCTTAGCTAACAGTGACAAGGTTGAAGAAAAAACTCAGTTTTCGTGGCAGTAGGGCTCCATGTCATCTCATCAGAGAGATGAATTCCTTTTAAACGATCTGCGATGTCTAATTCTATATCTATCTATACGCATGGTATGATTATTGACAACATCCAAATGGGGGGAAGAATTTGGTGCAATTCCAGTACTTAGTTAGAAATTTAAGTATATATATATGTGCATGAACAGATACATGAAGATAGGAAAACCTTTGCAAATAGGAATATCATACAATAGGAAGGCGCCGGCAAGTGTAAATATTACTCCAAAGGAGGAGGAGGAAGAGACCAATACATAATACATTGTATTGATTAGCAGCATATCGAAGCAGAAGAAGATGATAGCTTTAATTTGTCGTATTGGATTTCTACATTGTTAACCGAAGAGGAGGCCTTTTGTTGCGGGATCCAATACGCCTGACCTTGATCAAATGGCTCAATACTTTGACATAACGATTAACCATACCTTTGAGCTTTACTCCTTGCATACTGTTTTGCTGTTGCTTATTGACCAGTTGATGCTGAAGCTGCTTCTCTTCTTCCGTGAAGTGTTCACCAAGTGAATTCCTGCTGCCTCCTCTGTTCTCTTCACCTGTAGCTGTATTCACCTTTGATAAATTTTCATTGCCATTGATGATCAGTTGCTTCAAACTCTTATGATCAATATTAATATTCTCTCGTCCTCCATCAACTTCGCCTTTGCCTTGCTCATCAGTAGCATCTTTCACTTTGAGAGGAATATGATAGGAATCCTCCACGAGTTCAAAGTTGAGTGGCTGCTTTCTTGTTCTTTTTGACATGCTAATATCAAAATGACGTTTCCTGGGACTGGGATCACTAGTCTCATTTCCCATTTTGCACTGAAAAAGTTTGCTGATTGTATTTTAGTTTTACTAGCTCCGCCAGTAATATAAAACATGGTGAGAACAGAAAATATGATCACCTGCGAGAAAATTAATTTGAAGGCTACATTAAAAGGAATTTGCTTAGCAAACAATAAACAAATTAGGGGGTAGTTTAAAAGAGCTTTACAAAAGGTGAAATGTCAGGTTTTCTTCACTCTTGTTGTCAATCCCTTCAACTAAAAAGAACAATCCTCCTATATAGATGACTAACCAGCCAAATTAATGCAGTTGGTGAATTGGCGAAGTGGTACCAAACATTGCTACCTACCAATAATCCGTTCTCTGCACTATATATATATATATTTATTCTTTGGTGAGGCAAAATCAAATTTGGATTTTTCTACCGTTACCAGATGTCTTTACAATATACAATGGTGACACCCAATTCTGTATTTTAAAAAATGTGGACATCCGTTTTGAAGAAAAATTCTGTGAATATATATATGTGTGTGTGTGCCCAGTCACGCACCTGGCAAGTACTCATTGGAGGCCTATAGCTCCCCAGTAGGAGCTCACCCCATGCGTAGTCGTGTGTTAAATATGTTGTAGGAAATATTTCTTATTTTTTAATAAGAATTTCTTAAGATATTTTTCTTATTTTGAAAGATTCCTATTTAAGGAATAATAAGCTTACTTATTTAAGGAGAAAAACAATTTGTACAACAAAAGAAATATTTCTCATATAAGAAATAATCACTATACATAAAAAGGTTGGGATTACTTATTAATCACTTAGTTTTCTCTACCAGTAGACGCTTTCTAATAATGATAGAAATAGTAGATCTATTGAGAAATTAACTGTTATTGGAGTTTGGCGTATGAGCAAAATACTAACAAGATTATAATAATTTTTTATATAGTAGATTTTTTTGTGATGGGTGTGGTGAGTTTCGGGTGGGGATTATGATCCCCGAACCTGAACCCGATTTAGAAGCAATTCTCAAGCCGGCCCCATACCCAAAAAAATTTTAATTAAGGATAGTTCAAGTATGTCCCTGAAAATCTTCGAATTGAGTGGGGATTAATATAGCGATCCGATCCCCATTTAATTTTTATTCGCAAAAAAATTTGAACACTTTTAAAAAATAATTTTTGAATATTCAAGTCTCTTTTTTTTTTTTTCCAAAAAATTCACAATTTTGAACATACAAATTTAAAAATAAAACTACAAATGATCAAATTTGAATAACCTCCAAATACATGAAAACATAATAATTATAAGTTTTCAACATAATTACAAATGATAAGATTTTACAAGACAAATTAAAATAATATTAAGTCTTAAACAAAAACTTGTAGTAGCTTCTCCGTAACCATTACCATTGATGCACATTTTAAGATTCTTCATAAACCTATAACAAAATAAACAAAGAAAATAAAAATATGTTTTAACTATTTCAACTAAATATTTGAAAAAAATAATATAAATTAAAACTATATACCTTTACATTACAACCTCTGCATTTGATTCAATCTTAAGTTCCTCATCAAGAATTTTGACATTGGCTGGAGAGGTAGATGCCACAGCTAATTAAAAAAAGCACAAATAAAAACCAAAATTAATTTAGTTATTAGTTAAGTTAAATAAATAAAAATATAAAAATTAAAATGTAAACCATATACATCCACATTAGTAAAAATCCTCAAATTTCAATTAAAAATTTCTAAGCACAATACCTTAAAAAGTCAAATTCATGAATTTAAGCAAAAAAAACTAGTAATGCTATAAAGTTAAAATTGAAAAGTAGCAAATATCCAAAAACATTTAACTAAAAAAATCAACCAAAAGATTTTCATTTTCAAATAAAACTCACCAATAGAAGGGCAATAACAGATAATCTATTACATTGGGCACATGATGTGAAGACTTGAAGAAATAATCTTTTTTTTTTTTTTTTTGGTACATGGAGCCTGCAATTACAAGCAAATTGTAATTTTCACTTCACCGGCATGGGAGGCACAATGGCACATGTTGTGCAAGTAAGGAAGAAAACGAAAAACAAGAATCAGCACACTTTATTTCACTTTACTGGTAATAAAAATTTTCCATGGGAAGTAAAGGAACAAAGCAAATTAGTTAACAATCAATTAAAAAAATTTATTGCAATATTTCAATCAATCCACTAAAACCGTGTGACCTGAAGGCTGATTTAATATTACTTAATCACTAGGCAAAATATAAATTTATTAATTCATTGTCACTTGTTACAGAGTCTCAAATGAAATTCCAACAATAAATTCAAGCAACACACCAATTACAAAATTTTCAAACAAAATTATGAAAGGGGTAATGTTCGAAAACAAAAATTAATATTATCAGCTCAAAATTCTGCGTAATAAAGCAATCGGCCATTAATTAATGAAATTCCAACAAAAAAAATAAAATAAAAAATAAAACTAAAACACTTACCTGTTGCAAATTAGAGAGTGATTCAAGCAAAGAGTAGCAGAAACTGCATTGCTGGTGTAAATAGAGAAATTGACACCGTCGTCGCGAAGTAGCACTAAACGACATTGAATAGCTTAATGGTGGGAATTGGCGTTGGCTTGGAGGTGACATAACGACCTTGAAGGGGAAGCTCTAGTGGACACTTAGGGTGGCGATGGGATGATAGTGTTTTGAGAGAGGACGTGAGTTTTAGATCTATGTTTTTTTTTGTTATGTTGAGTATTTTTTTAATTATTTGATTAAATTAAAAAATATATTTTAATTTAATCAAATATTTCGGATTTGGGTTGGGGTTCGGGACCTGATAAAATCCCGAACCAAAATCCAAAACATATTTAGAGTTTTAGTTTATCCCCAACATAGACTCATTTTTAATTTTAAAGTTTTTCAGAGGCTCATACTCGACCGGAATTGATCGGGACCCTGCGGCTATGGGCCCCCATGGGGAATGTTGCTATCACTAGGATTTTTCGTCCTTTTGACAGAAAAAAAGACTATTTGATGCCGAATTCTTAGTTTCTATGCTGTTGATGCTTTCAGGAAAGCTTTAACGGGAGTGCTGCTTTTCTGGCTGCCGTATATGCTGTAGAAGTAGCATCAGCTGGATAACATTGTCAGTTGCTTGCAGTATGCATCTTGTGTTGCTCTGAATTTTGGTTTGTCTTAGTTGTCGCATATTGGTATTCTTTGGGTGATGAATTTTTACTTATCCTTTTTCAATTCTCTTAGACCTGGATATAAAATGGTTTTTACTAAACATTAAGAACTATCCACCAAAATGCTTATCTCATACAAAGAACAATTGGATCTTCAAATGATTTCCAGATTAGTCGACTTCTTTCCTTTAATGACCATACTTGGTAACGACAACTTGTTACTGTACATTCTTCAAATGATCTTCCAATGTCAACACTCAAAATTGACATTTATATTGCATGATTCAAGTCAAAGTGTGAAGTAGCATCATTGCCTTCACTCCTGCTAACTTTTCTGCATCAAGTAAAATCTAATTAAAAGAGTTTGCTGCACTGTCCCATAATATCCAAAATGACTAAGTGCAAATACCAATTAAGCCTGAATGTGGAGTCATAGTGAAAACATCATGTAACTCTGTGTAAGGGAACAATCATATGCATATGCTTTCTGGAAATTGAGAAATGAAAATAGTAGCTTAGAATTACCAAGTCAATGCTTTGGCATTGAAGCTCAATCTTTATTTAAAAAAAGAAGAGGCACCAATACGATTCATGGACGTTATTTGGAATCAATGAATCGGTTGGGAAGCACTAATTTTCAATTATAGAAGAGTAAAATGTTTTAGAACATTTTGGATTTCTAGATCATAAAAATTAAGTTGAAGTTCTGTGGCTTGTTGAATTCCTGACACCGACATTGTAATTTTCAATGAATTGGAATACATGGGCCAGTGGCACTCCATAGTAATAGAACTAGGTTCACAACTAGAAAATTAGCAGCGTCAGCAGATGCTGTGAGGGTGCAATAAAGAACAGAAAAAGGTGACCAGCTAGCTTTTCGAAGGCCTGATGCATTCACTTAGGACTATGGATGCTTCAGTAAAATTATTTTTCCCAGAACATAATTTTGGTTTTGGTTGCTGTCTATATTCTATGCCAAGTTAACCTAGTAATCTGATGAGGAAGACCAAAGCTTTTGTGTACTTTTTTTGGAGGTGCACCACTTAAGGTTTTTTATCTGAAAATTCAGTAACTTTCATGCAGCATTGTTTGCAACATTAACTAGACAATTGTTGCGTACATCACAATACAGTTATTTCCCGAAAATTTTGTCGTTGAAGTATTTTTCTTTTCTCAATTATTTTTCTATTCCCAGAGCTCTTGCAAAATTGCGTGACTGCTCTCAGGAAGTATCCGCAAGATTGCTAGTGGAGCAATTTATTGATGTCCATCAGGGGATGCAGGAGGCAAAAACGGTCGTTAATTCTTTAATCAGTAGAAATCTTCCTGAAGCAAAATCAAGCACTTATTGCAGCTTCCAGCGTCTAGTGCCTGATGGTTGCAGTACTTTAACCAGAAAGAATGCCATGTCTTGGGTTTATGCTGCTGTTGAAACTGATCTGTCCAAATTCAGTCTGTTCAGGAATCCTGAAAATACTGAAATTGTCAATGATGAGAAATACTATCATGTCATATTAGGAAACAATGCAAAGGAAATGAATTCTGGGAATCATTCACCTGCAAGCAAGGCCAGTTCTAGATACTATGGTAGCTTCTTATCAGATTAAAGTTGCTAGCAGGTGCCATCTCCCACTCCAACAAAGCAGTATGTTCCAAGCACAAAGAATATGAATCCTGAAAGAAAATAATGGGCTAAGGGAGGTGGATTAAAGGACGCAGCAATTTTAGCAGAAAAACTTCTCTTGGTTTCTAACCAGTGGTTCTTGAAGTACTTGGAAGATTCATTAAACAGGGGATTTGGGTTGAGTGGAGGAATTTCCGAAATTGCATGTCTTTTTGAGCAGCTTAAAAGGGTGAATAAATGGTTGGATGATTTAGTTGGGGGTGGAATAGAGGCTGATGCAAGGATAGATGAGCTGAGGAAGAAGCCGTACAAGTTCCTACTTGAGCATGTTGATTCCACTGTCATTGCTGGTCAGTAGATGACATAATGAATGAAGTATCAGTGACTAATTAAAGCTTAATGCATTCAGTATCGGTGACTGATTTCCGATTCGAGCAGCCATTGCCTATTGGCAGTTTAGGTTTTGATAGCAAAAGAGGGTTCTGTTGGCCAGGAGTTATTTAGACAAGGCATGTACTCTTTTTACTGAGTATTACTAATTTAGGGAAGTGGACCTCGAGGAAATTGCAATTTGTATCCCTTCTATTCTTCAAAGTCATGAAATGGATTATGTACAGCTATTTTGGTTATATCCTGTGACTTTATGTAATTAGGATTAGCTATAATTTTGGAATGCCTTTTTGTTTCGTTACTCGAGCATCTAGCTAGCTAGCCACGGAAGCGCATAATCACCTATTCATGCGTAAAATGTATGAAGAGTGGTCTTAGTGTTCTCGATGTGAAAGATGCGAATCGCTGATAATAATTTTTAAGTTAGTCCCTCAAAACGGAAGATTCCTAAACACTGAAGCATTAAGCTTGTAATAGAAATTGCTGAGGTTGGAGTTAGGTAATTTGTACTGCATTGTGTGCACTAGTATATCCTTTCACTTTACATGAGTAAAATTAGAAAAAAAAAAAGAAAAGAAATATAAATAAAAAGGAAAATAAAAGGGTTAATTGTTCCCTCCCAATATTGAGTATATACTTGGAATGAAATTAATTAATTCATAAATATCCACTTGCACACGGAAAATTCAGTTGGTTAACAAGTAGGTAGAAGAAGTTGACGGTTCCTGTCCAGAGGGCTGAGGCTGGGGAGATAAATTCATAGATCCCAGACTCTGCGGTGGACGTGGTGATGATGATGATGATGTTTTCTCAAAAGAAACTGGCACTGCAGTGGTACTAGACTTTGATGATGCTTTTATTCCTTTGCAGAACTTCATGTGTTTTTGCAATTTTTCTGGTTTGAATAATTTGCCGCATTGCCTGCCACATTGTGAATTTAGGCCGCTAGAAAAGTAGGTAGGGATAATATGTATATGCTAATCAACCTAGCTAATCAATTAGACTTACTATAATTGGCTAGTTACGAGCTACCTAATAAACATACATACATATGTAAGGTAATAATAATCTTACGAGCAAGTGGGTCCACCAACGGGCTTGTTATTCCAATGGTAAGCAGAAGAAACAGGTTTTGGGCCAGCGACTACGTCCTTTTTCTTATTATTGGAAGCAGTCGCACTCGTTGTGCCATCAAAGCTCTTCCTGAATGCAGCAGGCAAAATTGAATAATAATACTAGTAAGACCGATGATGATACTTACATGGTGAGAGAGTACCTACCGAGCTCCGTATTGTGGATGATGTTGATTATACCAAGTAGAAGTGCTAGTGGCAAAAAGTCTAGCAGAGCCACCGAGTTGTTGTTGATTTCTCCGACAAATCAAATTCAAAGCCCTATCGTTATCCCCAGTAGTATCGAGGACTGCTGGAGGAAGGTTTACAGGAGGCCGGTTAACGTTAACTACAACGCCATCCTTAGTTTCAACGGCCCCACATTTCAGCAAATTACGCAAAATGTTAGAAGCTCCATTTGAGCAACTCTTGCTCTTTGCAAACTGTGCTGACGATGACGATGACGATGATTTTTTATTGGATTTGGACGACGATGAAGACGAAGGTGAAGGCAATGTACCCTTTTTCTGAATTATGCTGTCTTTATTATTATAATAATTATTATTATTGCTCTCAGCTGTCTTCTTGCTCTTTTTCTTATTCAACAAACCCGAATAAAATGAAGGGTAGGATGAGGTTGAGGAATAGGGATCGGAATAATCTAATAATTTAGACTCTTGTGTTAACAACGTTGGTACTAATTTGTTGAGATTAATATGATTAATATTGTAATTTGCGTCTTCTCTTTCATGCTTCATGCTCACAGGATCGTCCGTCAAAGTTGACCTCTCTGAAGAAGCCGAGCCATATGCATATGCATAGACAGGTAATGATTCTTGCTCTTGGACGTGTGACTCTGAGCGTGGGGGTTCCACTTTTGGATCTTCAAGTTGCCGATTTTCTTCTTCTTTGACTTCTGTGGGTGAGCAGGCTGGTTGCTCTTGCAGTTCAACAACTATTGCCTCTTCATCATTTCTTAACATGCGAACTTTATTTTTTTCATCATCGTGTGAATTACAAGTATCTGTATTATTCATTTATCGTTAATAAATTTGTTGTTCAGTTGATTATATATTTTATATGTTCTCATATTAATATATATATATATCTAATTCTACTATTACGCAGGCAGGTGCAGGTACATACCAAAAGTACTGGTACAGCAGGGGAGGGGAAGGGGAAGGGGAAGGCTTTCGGATCCTTTCAGAACGTATTCGTTGTCAGAGATTGGTGTAATGAGATCATCATTCAGTAAGTCTTGCCAAACGTATCCACTTTTGTATCTCCTGCATTCGCGCGCGCCAATCCACCATTAATTAGTTACTACACAAATTACTACCCACAAAAAAAAAAAAACAAAATCACCAAAAAGAGTTAATTAATTGCTTATATTTTATTTTATTGACATTAACGCTAGCTACCTAAGTTAGCTGAACTAATTAATTGGCGATTGATATTGATATGTACAAACAACATACAATGAATGAAATTTACCTCTTGTAGGACCAAGAGAAGGCTTCAGGCATATCTTTACCTCGCACTTCAGCTAGCCATCTTTTAACATCTTAATCGTTTGAAATTAAACGCCAAAAACAAAAAAAAAAAAAAATCAACAACGTAACTCCCTCATCAAAAACAGAATAAATCTAATCTAATGTAAACAAGTAATAATTAACAAAAAAGAAAGAGAAATAATTAACAAATATATAATAATTAATTAATACGTTTTACCTCGCAGATAAACCCCGTTTCGTCTGAGATGATGAACGCGGATGAGATGGGGATGATCAACTTGAGCCAGACGACTGAGGAAGTAAACGATGTGAATTCTCCTCGCTTCTCCGCCATTATTTATATTATTATTAATAACTTTGCCTCCACTTCCTCCTCCTTCCATTATTCTTTTTCTCCTTCCGCCACACAGTACACGACCACTATACATACATTAATTAAGCAAAGTAATTGTCATATATATATTGTCAATGCCATGGGAAACTACGAAAGAGATCAGCTTTGTTTGTCTCCTGCCGCCCTGCTCACTCACGTAATGTTGAAAACAATGCATATTATTAATTCCTAACCTTTTTTAATTTTTTATTGATTAGTAAAAATTATTAACGACATACAATTTATTTATGCATGCAGGCCTGGATCAGCCTCAGAACTAAACTAAAACGTTGCGTGCATAATGTATGCATGTGTAAAATAAATCAAACACTATTATATATTAACAGGAATACGACTTTCTCGTTCTATTGTATAAGCGAAAAGATCCATATATATCAAATCGAGACAAATATAATTATCCAATCTTTCATATGGGAGAAACGTGCTTGCCGGCCTGAATTATATAATATGTATGTGTATGTATGTATTTGTATGTGTTGTGTTGTGTTAATACATTGCTGGCTTCAAGAGTATATATGTAAGTGTAAGTGTAACGATTGACTCAAGAACAAGTATGCAGCAGGTTTATATGGAGATGGGTGAGGACCTTTATCTGATTTCCGGGGATTTAACAATATTTATCATATAACTTCTAACGCAGCTTTGACCGGAATCTAGCGCTTTCATCTCATTTACATCCTCACCCCTTTTTGTGTTGTTTTTGTTTCTTTTTGAAATGGTCAGAATATTAGAAAACAAATTATCTTGATCCTATTTTTGACTTAATGGCACAAATCCAATTTCACAAGGCCCCAGGTCAACATCCCCTCATTTAAAATGACTCCATAAATTTTTTAGACTATTGTAATATTAAAAAAAAAAAAAGAAACCGCCAATGAGCAAAAAAAGTAGTCAATCCTCATAATTTATACATGGGTCCAATAAAAGTTTGTGATATTAAAATCTATATCACATTTACAATTCAATATATGACAGAATTTTACTAAAGAACATACGGATAATGTGGTATTAATTAACCATCATCACTAAGAAGGATTCTTTCTGAACAATAAACATGATGTTCCATGAAAAAAAAATAATAAGATATTTTAGTTGAGTTTGACTAATAGTATTGGACCTGTAGGGCAGGATATATGTATATATATATCGCTATTCTCTTGCTTTAATCAAAAAGTAAATTTGATCATAAGGTTAGATTTTGGTGGCTGTAAATCTTAATTATCGTTACCTTGAGACACATATATGAATGTAGTTATTATTTTGTAGCGCCAAATAGATTCAAGATATATAATAAATAAATTCAGTAGATACTTTTATTTAGTAAGCCACTAAATATTGGAAACTTGGTGAGGTGAGGCTTTCAATTATTATCAATTTCTTGAACCAAATTGTTTGGAATTAGGTTTTGAAACCAATTTATGCTCAGTAGTAAGCTGATTTTTGCTAAATTTTTAAAAATACACAATTCAAAACAAACACTTATAATAGAGGGATAGTTGAATAATTTCCAATAATTTTGGGATGAGCAAATTAAGGATTGATGCACGCACGGCATGGCTATGGCGTCCAATTAACGCAGTAAAGATAAATTGGTTTCTATATGCCTAAATTATTAGGGGGATCAATATCATAAAAGGAAACAGTAAGTTTAATTATATTAGTCCATGCACCTAGAGTTGAATGGTACTAGGGTTGGCAATGAGATGGGATGAGACATGATTTGTCAATCCTAGTCGCATTCCGTATATGCAAATAAGATAAAAAAGTCCTATTCCTTTCCTTTTATTTTTTTTTGGGACAAAAATTTATCATAGTCCCATCCCGTTAAATATTCTATCTCATTTTATTGTCTTGAACAGTCTCAAATGTAAATAAATAAATTTTAACTTTTTTTAAAGGATCATCATAATTTAATATAGCAAAAATGTTGAATAAATACAAAGTAGAACAATCAAATAATAATTTTATTTTGACTACATGGACATTCGAATATAATTTTATGCTAAAATTTTTTTTAATTGCCTATTTGCTTCCATTGCGCATTAATATTAAGACTTATACTACAAAAACTATAGATTTGAACAGTAAACAACTTTAACTATGTTAAAATATCTAATAATTTAATAATATAATAATAAATCAAACCAATAAGGTTGGCAATAGGATGGGATGAGACGAGATTTATCAATCCTAGTCTTGTCTCGTTTATGCAAGTGGAATAAAAAAAGTCTCAATTTTGTCCCTTTGTTTTCTTTTCAGACAAAAATATATCTCAATTTAGTCTTAAATGAGATAGATCCCATCTCAACAGAAAAAATTACTATCCTTAATTAATACCACAAAAATTATATATGTGAAAAGAGTTTTTGTAAATCATTAATTGTAATTAGAAAGTATAGTTAAGTAATTAAATGACCTATTATTATGCATCACATTCACATGGACATCCTTCCTCAATGCCATCGCCTCCAATGGTAACTCTATTTGCCTAAGGCCCATGACTGATCTTTTGTGATTTCTATTGAATCGCCAAAACTGAAAAAGAAAATTGAACAATAGTGGACCTATTTGAATCCACTAAATTTCTCTCTATATCCACCTAAAATAATGTTAATTATTAAAATTAAAAATTTTAAAATTTCAAAATTACCTCTCACTTATTTTCTCTCTCTACTTTAAGGTTTATATTTTCTCTCTCTATTATCATATTATGCGTCTTGAAATCAAAGTTTATTCTTTGGCCATTGACTCTTTTTGTTTCGTAGGAAATCAAACTTTATTTCTTTCTTCTTATTATTATTCTTTTCCTTTTGTTTATCTTAATTTTTCTATTTCAAGAATAAATATAAATATGAAATTTAAAGAAACTTCTATAGCTTTTATGATCGGTAAAAATTAATTGATATTCTTTTTATTATGGTCGAATTTTTACTACCAATTTGTAATAGCCATTGGTAAGATCTCTTTTGACAGCCCACCTATATATGGATGTCATTCGTAAATTTTTTGTGTGCCTTGGGTTAAAAGGGAATTCCAAGTTTCATTGTTGGATAATAGACATATCATTATTTAACTTGAAATGGAAGAATATTACTTCATAATTTGGATTCAACAGACTTGGTATGTTAATGACAGGGGTATGCATATTTTTAATGGACAACTTATTTTTGATGTTCCAAAGAATCCTCGATTGTGCTTGTCTGGGTGTTTTTTCCGTACTTGCCTATTCATTTTATTAATTGCAAATCATCTCTATTCTCTATTGCCTCAATAGCCTATTAGTTAGCCTAAGGGTAGAGATACTAGAGATAAGGGTAAGCAACCTATCTTTGACGCCCAATGTTACTGCAGGTGCATCTCCAGTGCCAGGATCCTTGCTTCTAGTGCTCAAGATGATAAAGTAGATTCACCTGGCCAAGTTCAACCTAATTTTGATTGTATTAATGATCTTGTTGTTGATGATATTGCCATTCCTATTCAATCTGATATAGATGTTGAGCCTTGGGATCATGGTGATTCTCCTCTGTCGAGCCCGGTCAATACAATTGGTGATGATGATGATATGATTTTGGATGATCAGAGTGCTCAGAGGGTATCTGTGAGATCTACTTTTTTCCAGTCTGTGGTGGATGATATTCACACAATGATTATGGGTTTCAATTCCCACTTTGCAAAAATTCCTTTTCATTCTCATGAGGATTTTAGTTTTAAAGGAAATGCTGTGCATGATGGATAACTTTTATCTGAGCCTGAGGTATTGGGGGCCATGGTCTTAGCCCCTACTTTTATCTGAGCTTGAGGTTCAAAAAAGGACTTTAAATTAGTCACTGGATGCTAGTGTCATAAGCAGCACTTTGAGCGTTAGCTCACCTTCATATGGTTTCTTTTGTCATGCGCCTTGGGGTGTTCTCTTGTTTATTCTTTGTTTTTTTTTTACCTATTTACTTTTCCTTTTTTTTTTCTTGGCTATTTTTTTCTTTGGCTTGCAGAATTTGGTCTATATTCTCCTCCAAATATTTTATTTTTATTTTTATTTTTAGTGTACAGATAAGGAAGTCCCGCCTAACCACCTAACCCCCACCCTATAGTGGATTATAAAATATATATAAACTAAGTTAGCTTCTTACTCATCATTATAAATGAATTGAAAAACATATAATATTATTATTATTAAGTGTTGTATATATCTCGATCGCCGCCAATTACATATATAACTTCTTAGTATCTCGAAAGTTCTCCAACATGCACAACTAGATGTGCTAGTTTGGGTTAATATGGAAACTCTTTATTAATGATCTCGACAGTGCATTATAGCCTTATTAGGCTTATGTGGACAATTTTTTTTTTTTTGCATTCATTATTTTTTTTTTCTGTTCAATCAAGTTATAAGGCCATGGTTATTTATTATGCAGAGAAAATAATGTAATATGCTGCTGGTGAATACTGCAGCATATTTTTTATTTATCTATTTCTACTTGTTTCTAGTCAACATGTATACTTTCATTTTCTAGTAATATGAAACACACAGTGATACCAACTAATACGATGATATCGTGTAGCAGCTTTATCATTGATTCTGATTTGACAACAAGCTTAATAATCATCTCTATTCCTTCTTGTCATCAATATGCAGATGATGATTGTCTTTTGAAATCATCTTTCAACTTTCCAATCCTCTTGCAATTACCTTGTATTTAGTTGCCTCCCACTGGATGAACAAGTCGCACATTTTATTCTCGCATTTGTAGTATTGCTTCTTAGGATTTGCAATAGAATCTTAAATTTTAACCGCTCGACTTTCATTACTATCAATACGTACTCCGATTCTGAATTTTGTTATTTTTTCATTAACCTTCAGCTCTTTGTCTTCATTAGTAAAATCACTCGAGCAACCTCTCGTGGAGAAAGAAGTTTGTTGGCAGCTATATACTTAAAGGCGAGAAATCAAAATCTTGAATTTGAATGATAACCATTGGCTCACCAACGGTCACATGCTTTAAATTTGTAAGGAATGACATGACTCGTGATTTATTCGACTCAAAATCTAGTCATTTCTATTGTTTTTAATATTTAAATGTATAACCTCTTACTTTTTATTATTTTAATCCTATAACTTTTTACTTTTCCCATATTTGGTGTAAAATTAACATTTTTAATAAGTTAAAGGAGGTTAGATGCATTTTTGTACTTTAATAAATCGACGTTAATTAGCTGTTAAAAGTAATGACATTTGGGGGTAAATTAAAATTTTTAGTAAGGGTAGAAAATTGTAATTCTAGTGAGGTAAATAGAATTTAACAGGCGTAAGATACCCAAGAATGCAAATTTCGATGAAAAAAATATAAATTAATTTAATACACCCGTTTTCATTTACTATATATATATATATATATATATATATGTGTGTGTGTGTGTGTGTGTGTTTCATTAAATGATTCCGGCCAGCAAACAATTATTTTATTATAACAATCCAATTATTGTACTATGTATATGTTGGGGGGGGGGGGGGGGGGGGGGGGTTGTTAAGAGGTTTGGGGGTGGTTGGGGCGGGCGGGCTAAGTTACGGATTCTGTAATTTACAGATCCGCTTCAGCCAACTCCCTCCCCTTGCATTTGCAAGCTTTTTTATTATTTTTTTTAATTTAAGACACGTGTGGAATTTGCTTGGGAAATTTATAAAATTAACCACATAATTTTAATAATTTTCATAACTAACCCTCCAACTTTATTTCTATCATAACTAGCTAAGCATTGAAAAAATTCTAATTTTATCCCTCTCATTCTCCCAACTTCCTCTCCTCTCATGTTCAACCGATTTCTCTCCTCCAAGTGAAACTGTCATCGGCGGCGGCTTCCCACCACGTCGGAGTCCATCAACGGCGTGGGTGATGTTTTTGTGTTGGTGATGGAAATGATTGTAATTGTGGAGTGGGTGATGTTGCTCGTGGGATGATGGTGTGGGTGAGGGTGGAATGTGTGGGAGAGCGCGCAACCGGCACGCTCCCGTTGCACAGAAGAGCGCGCGACGTGCGTGCGCCTGTTGCCAGCAAGAGCGCGCGCCTGTCTCACGTTGCTCGCCTGTCGCACGCCAGGACGCCTGTCGCATAAAATTAGAGATTTTGTATTTTTTTTCTTTTATGTTATTAAATTGTTATAAATTTCATTTAACATGATAATGTTATAAATGTAACAAATACATGGCGAGTGATCAGTCAGCAGAATGTAGAAATGAACCGGGCATTTTAAAGTTTGCTTATATCGATCACTTTCCCGGTCGTATCTCTAGTATGTGTAAATTCGATAAAGTGGTGAAAGCCATCCACAAAAAGTTGACAAAACGGCAGTTGCAACTATTTAAGAATGACATATTTGGGCATTTCTTGGAGTGTCAGAGCTTTCCATTCAGTGGCGTAATTTTGCACAACTTGTTGCTTAGGCAAGTGGTGGATAAGGAACGTAAGAAGAAAAATCAATTATGGTTTCAAATTGGCGAACATCTGATACGATTATCAGTTGGAGAGTGGTGCTTAGTTACTGGACTTTCCTATGGTGTAGATGCGGTGCTCAAACAGTCAAAAACAGTTCATTGGCTACTTAGTACGTACTTTGACAGTTTGTTTCGCAACATTAATCTTAAGGAATTCGACGCAAGATTTGAAGAGTTGGATTTCGAGGCAATGGACGACATTGATGCAGTTAAGATCACACTCTTTTATTTTGCGGACAGAGTTCTGGATGGTCGAAAAGACCACTGTCAAATAAATTTCTCGTTGCTTAATGAAGTAGACGACATAGATCACTTCCGAAAGCATCCATGGGGTTATTTGTCGTGGCAAACGATATACGAGAGTCTCGACAATGCATTAGGCGGCAAAGATGAGAAATTTAAGGAGAGTCGCCTGACAAATCCAAGCCACAAAATTGAAAAGTACAATATGTATGGTTTCACGTCTGGGGTTCAAGTGAGTTGCCAAATTTTTGCTGATGACTTAGTTTTTTAAATGAATTAGTTTTGTAATATTGAAAATTTAACTATAAGTTTTATGGATTTCTTACTTCGGTTGTTGCAGGCTTGGATTTTCGAAGCGATTGGAGGCATTCCGTCTGCGTGGGTCGTCAAGACGAAAAAAAAGATTCCTCAAATCGTGCAATGGAAACCCATGACTTCTTCAAAAATAAACTTTTCAGAAGTTTATTCATTTCTTAATGACAATTCTCGTCTTGTAAGTATTATTTATTGGTGGATGTATATAATTACTTTTTGTATTATTAAATACTATCATCAGACGAACTTAAAATTTTTGGCTGAATTTATAGGAAGTGAACATTCGTTAAACCCTTGAGCCAGATAAGATCGAGAAAGGGAAAAAATATTGGCAGACCGTGAAGGATTACGTGCCGCATATTCCAAGATGGGTCCGTAATGTGAGTATCCAATAGTGCATTAAACCATTATTATTTATTTGTTAATGGAAACTCTAAAATGGTTAAACTTATTATTTTCTCAATTTCATTGTTACTTTCTACAGCATCAACCTTCAATCAACGCGCCACCCGTTACAAGACAAAGAAAGAAGTCTCACAACACACCGAGCCCAACACTTGAGCAGCAAAATGTTGAGGATCAGATACCTGCAGATGGGAATGAGGATCAGATACCTGCAGCTGATTATGAGGACCAGATACCTGCAGCCGAATGTGAGGAGCATACACCGGAATCACCTGACACACGTTATTCAGAGGTTATAAATCATTTAATTTCCTCGTATATAAATCATTATATAGTCTCTCATTGGTTGTGAAATAAATTTTTTTTTTGTAATAGTCGAGGACAAAGCATCATCATGATTACGTCAGACGACGGATGGATAAGATAGATCGTAACATCCTTGAATTGAAGACGGCGTTTGAGGCAGAGCGGAGACAACATAAAGAATTTAGAGAAGCAGTGATGGGATTTATGGGTTTATTTACTAAACGCTCCTCCGGCAAATCTCCGAGCGGACGGTCATATACGGTAAGCAAATATAAAATTTAACAATTGCATTCTTTTATATTTTTGCCTAATATTTGTTTAACATGTTCATCCTATTAAATTAACAGGTCCCGGATGACTATGAAGTATATCCTGATGTTGGCAATCAAAATGTTTCTTCTCCTATGTCATTGTATACATTTTATGGAGATCCAAGCGGGGAAAGCGTGCAGGTCTTCACTGAGGCGCCTCCGGGCATTAGTAAGTTTGGACGACCATATAAACAATCATATGTTTTGAATAGTCCATACTTGATTCCTCCATTCAAGCGAGGAAAGAATGTCATGCCTCTGCCTACACCACAAATAATCGATCATGACATTGACCGACGAACAAGTGTGGACATAAATCCACTTAGAGGATTGAACGATCCAACAGTATATGCTGAGTTCGACCGATGGTTCGCTGGCGATATCATAGTGGATCGGATTGTCCGACAGTCTCATTCGTTTTTCCAAACACTTTTGGGCCATGCAGAGCTGGGGTGGCTAGATGACGAGGTAATTTCGACCTTTTTCACGCAATAGTGTTGATATCTTTACATATATATATATATATATATATATATATAGTCAATTGACATATATTTGTTCTCGCACAGCATATTCATGAGTATCTTTGTCTGATAAGCGCGAAGCAACGGCAGTATTCCATTGCCTTATCCCAACGGGTCACACATACAGACACCTTTTTTTGGGTAATGTTGATTTTATAGAACTTCTAATTATAAATTAAATTTATTTTTTGCTAATGTATTAAATCATTAATAAATTTAATACTTTCATATTATTTGTGTACTAGGTGTTCTTGAATCAGTTGTGGAACCACGGGGATTGTGCGCTCGATTCATTAGCATTTAACGATAGCTTGAATAGCTATATTGGTGGGCGGCAAAGACATCCAAATCAAAGCCATTCACGGAGGTCGATATGGTATGCATAATGTTGTGGTTTATACATAGTGTTGTTTGGTAATTTAGGCCAGTGTTATACACATCACTGATGACACATTTCCCATCATTTTTATATGCAGTTATTCATTCCTGTTAATCTGGGCAGCAATCACTGGGTCTTAGCCCGAGCGGACTTTCAAACAAAAAAAATCTGGATTTATGACTCCTTAATGTCGATTCGCGACAATAAAACCTACAAGCATCAATTCAAGCCATTTGAAGTTATATTCCCTGTTTGGCTTGAATTTGTCGGATTCTATAATATCCGATAAGAGCTGCAGAGTGCTGACCTATGGAAAGTCATAACAGTAAAGGGTGTCCGGCAACAAACTCCTGGTAGTGGCGATTGCGGAGTTTTGATGTTGATGTTTATTATGTATTTAATGTTTTGTCGTAAATTTGATTTTGACGGTAGTCATGCAGAATACTTTAAAAAGAAGATTGCAGTGGATATATTTAATAGCGATATTGGACTATAAGCCATTGTACCCGTTACAATTTTGATGTATGGATAAATTTTATGATGGACGTACAGTTTCATTACATACTTTTTCATATGACATATCTATAGTATTTTAAACTTCATTATGAACTGCTTATTCATGAGGATTCATGAACTGCGTATTTTAAACTTTTTCATCGTGATATTATATTCATGAGGATTTATTTGCAACACATCGTACACCCTTGCCAAAAACTGATCAAACAGGCAATTTTTCTGAACCAAAAAAGCTGTATTCTTAGCATTCACATACTCCATACTGCTGTTGAGTACTAGAAAGTGTGTATTTATAATGGAGAAAATCATCATTTTACACTCTAAGTCTTACTAACATCCCTATTTTTATGTCTTTAAGTCCCTTGTAATTTAATTATGTATGTTTTATTTTAATTAAGTATTTTATGTATTTTAGGGGATATCATGGTCATTTCACAATAAACGAGAGATCAGATGGAAAAACGGACAGTACTTTTGAACTCAGGACAGTCGAAAACCTTAGGAGGAGCATAAAAAGAAAAATGGTACTGTTCACATATACTCAGATCGTTCACACATACTGATGCGGTTGATATATACGATCGCATACACGACAATCGCTTCACGGCACTGTTCACCTATACTGTATGCTGATGTGGCACTGTACGATGACGTGGTACTATACGATGACGTGGCGGCATTTGATTGGACGAATGATGTGGCATTGACTGATGATGTGGCGTTGACTGATGACGTGTCACGAGCTTATTGGACCAAAAATGTTGAACGGTGACGTGGCAGAATGTTAGTGGACGGAAAAAAATGTGTGTACGGTACATGCATATACACAGAATAAGAGCCCTGATGATGTGTTCCATCCAATAGGAACTTGCCACGTGGCGCAATCCTGAGCGTCCAAATTGTTTTAATCCGATGGCCATGATTTACTCAGTGTATCTATAAAAAGGGGGCTCCCCCCCCTAATTTGACACCCCTGAATCCATTTTTGGACTCCATTTTCTGTAATTCCATCTCCATCTTGTATTTTCTACGTATTTTAATAAAATTCCCATTTTACCCCTAGTTCAAATATGAGTGGCTAATTTCCTTTCAAGCTTGGGTTGAAGGTGAAGTCTCAACATGCTCCATGGGCTTAATTTGGTAAATTTACTTTTTCTTCCCCTTTAATTTATGTGGTTGTTTTGACTTTTTGTAGACAGATAGTAATAATCTTGTCTGGATATCGGTAATAACCGCCTCCTAGCAAGGTTATTACTATTTGGCACGGGAAGCCCTTAGCACCATATCTATTAGAGTGTGGTTCATGATGAGTGGAAGTTCCCCCTTCATGATTTAATTGGTACTAATAATGAATGTTAAGCCGATAGTGCATGTTGAGACAGATCCGGAGATCCAAGCATTTCATCCAAATAGTTTATTCCTACAGCTTTAATTTAAATTAATATATTGCCTACTTCATTGTCATTATAAATCCAATCATCCACTTAGAAAATTAATTCTACAAGCAATTAAAATCCACCTCCTCGTGGGATCGACACTCGTCACCATTAATCTATTCTACAATAGATTCGTGCACTTGCGAGTTCAATAAAATTTGTACAATAACTGCCATCGGCCAAAGTATCCCAACAACCATCATAACACCATTGAAGCACAACATAATCCATTAAGCCTGAAATTATAAAAGCAAATATTATAATTAAAAACTATAAAACATTAAAAAGAGAAGAATATGAAGCACATTTTATATAATATTATTATATTAAATGAAATAATATTTTTAAAAATTTTCAGAAAATTGAAATCAAAAGTTTTTGGTGCGACAGTCATCTGTCATCAAAAAAAATTGGGCGATAAGTAGCCTGTCGCACATAGTTGGTGCGACAGGCAGCCTGTCGCAAAATTTTCGGCGACAGACAGCCTGTCGCACTTGTAGCACTTGTTGCAGCAACCAACTATGGCGCCAATAACAGAATTGGTGCACCAAATCAAACTAAAAACATATTTTTAAGTTAACACACGCCTCATAAACAATTGATTATTAAAAAATAAAGCATAAACAAATAATCTAAGAAATATTTTTTGAACTTATGTACACTAGTTCAATTATTTTACCTAGGTTTTGGATTAAACTTGAATTTGGGTGTATTTGGTCGGAACTACAGTTTCTGTTGTCGCTGGCCGTTGCCAAATTCCATCGTTGATGCTGAGTTCGGAGAGAAAGCAACTTACGGTTTGGTTTGGTGAGGAGAGAAAGCAACTTACAGTTTCAAATTTGTGAAGAGAGTGTTAACAAGGGTTTGAAATTTGTCTTAAATAACAAGGGTACTTTGGGACAATACCTCTATGCTTGGCTAGTTATGATAGAAATAAAGTTTAGGGGTTAATTTTGAAAATTGTTAAAATTTTGTGGTTAGTTTTGTAAATTTCCCAATTTGCTTTGGGTGTATATGTTATAGACTTTGTAACATTGCAACGTCCATATGTGTGTGTAATTATTATCAGGGGAAGACGCTTTATTTTTTTTTTTAATGTAGAAATATTATTAAATTATGTGATTTAATAAAATTAATTATCAATACACTATAAAATTATGTAGTTTAATAATATTAAAAATTAATTCTATTAAACCGCATGACTAAATAACATGTCTACATGAAAAAAAGAACGTCTGTATTAGAGAAGAACTATATATATATATAAAATAGTTTATAATATTATAAAGGCTTAACAAATTTTAATTTTATATTTTAATTAATAGAAGGAAATGATAGACATTTTCATTTTAACAATGAGATGACGTTACTAACAAATAAAAAAAATACAATATCCAATACCTTAAAATATATATCTTTTTATATTTTTGTAGCATCGCCCTTTAATAAAAATGAAGATATCTTATTGGATACACACACATAGAGCTTCGATTAAACTTCATCTCCATTCCAATTGCTTTTGGCTTTGGGACCTGTCGGGCCTTCCTCTCCCAAAACTTCATTTGGTAGACTGTTGACAAACTTTTGAAATGCAGACTTCAGCTTTCCAGGCAATAATTTCTCAATCTTTTTTATCTCGTCGGAAATGTTATAACTAATTTTGGGACCCCACTCTCTAAAATAGTTGAGCCAAGGTGGCTCAGTGATAACGGACGCAGAGCCCGATAAATAGTCAGCAGCAACAATTGAAAAATGACGTCCAGTATCCAGCAGCATCTTGCTCTTGGCTGTGTCATTCCTAATTCCAATCTGGCCAGTCCCTTGTAAAACTAGTCCAGGCTTTGCATACATGGCATGACCATTTAAGGACGAATAGGTCACAGGTTTGTTGCCACTTTGAAACTCAAGCTCTGATGCATTCACCCAAGTACCTCCACTATGTTGCGACAAGAAGACCTTCCACAGTTCCCCATTGAAGTTGCTGATCCTCAATGTCACATGCTCCCAGTCACCAACATGTTCACCTATCTTTCCCAATTGGATATTATTAATAAACTCAACTTTAGCTCTCGCAGGTCCATTAAAAGGGTAGAAGATCCATATTGCTATGTCAGTGTAGGTTGCTCCCAGCATGGGTTTGATGTGTAAATAAACCTGTGAGTTTTGTAGGTCTCCCTTCTTGACTCGCTCTTTGGCCTTGTCATCTAAAGGAAGGTCCAACCAATAGGCACCATCATTGGAGCCTCCTTGTGGAAGATTCGAACCCATCGGCTCAATTGGTATTGGTTTAGACTCCTCTCCCTTTTTGTATAGTAATGCCCCGTTGTCAAAATACCAGTTTACTGAAGATGGAAGGTATTTTTCGTCAGGATGCAAGTAAATATAAGGAGAGTAAGCTTGAACCATCGTCTCAATTTGTTGCAGATTAGGCATGTAATTGTAGGACGATAAGTTGGACTTGGCCACAATATTCTTCAGACAAGCGAGAGTCGTGGACGTAGTACGACTATTCTCATTTCCATTAATCTGGGTCGCAAACGTGCCTACACTAACACCCATTTCTTGGGTTCCTCTAACACTGGGCCTAACAGAAAAGACATTGAGCCCATACTTGTTTGCACCCCATATCCACGTGTCTGTCTGGCATTGATCAGTGAAGTCAGACCGAACGCAGCGCATCTTATCCAATGCAGGCTTCTCAGGGGAGTTTGTAATGGCATGACCAACGGATTTGTACCCATCGGGGGGTGTGGGTAGCCAGATGTAGGCGACGCCATCTTGCTTGATCTTCAAAGACTCGCTGCTCCAAACCAGAGCGTAATCAACAGGCTTCTTTAAGCTTAAACCACTGCTGTCTTTAGCTGCAAGAACCCATCCGAAAAGGGGTGTGTTGTTGGGTTGGGCGTAGCAGCCAAGCGTAAAGAAACCTTGAGGGATATCTATGGTTGATGGTTCAAAAAATGTAGCGCCAGCATTATCTGGTCCACCTTCGTAGGAGGCCCAAATTTTCTGGAAAGATGATATTTGATGCACTTGTAATCCACCAAGATCAATTGTTCCACTCCCAAACCCTTCACCTGCAACATGCTTGCATAAACATATATATACATATATCAATCATTATTGAAAAATATGTGTACAAACTGAAATCTAACTGCATATCCATAAGGGCGGATTTTCATTCAAGGGAGTGTGGGCAATTGATCCCACTTAAAAATAAAGTTCCTTTATAAACAAATTTTGATATAAATGGTTATACAACGAAAGTTAAATACCTGGCGGCCATGTTGGTATCGGAGCGGGAAGCTTAAACGTGGTTTCAATTGGCAAACCCTTGCTCTTCTTCTTGGCGATATTTGTTGGAGGAGTACTGCTGTTGGTAAGGCAATTATTCCCCATAATAGGTATCTCTTAATTTCAAAGAAAAATATGTTGGGAAGAATAAAATTAAGCTAGAAGGAGAATGAATAATATTGCTAACGAGGAATTAAAAGTACATTAATTCTGAAAGGAATGCAAATAAATGAACGAACCAAAGGAATTGTCGTGCAAGTAAGCCAATGGAATTGTCTTCGATCGTATCTCTTCTTAGCTAATTTCACTTCTCTTACACACCAAGCTGTCTTTTTTTCTTTTGCTTTTGTACCAGTAGTTGCTTGTCTTTTCGGCGATTAATACTAAGGTCTAAGAAGATCAATGAGTTTCAGATAATTAATAATAAATGGGTGCGGGGATGCTTTGGTTTACCTTGCAATATTCAAATTGCTCCCAAACCATCTCCATTTAACTATTAAAAACTATAGTTGTAAAGTGTTTGATAAATCAAACAATCATAATCTATTTGATAAATTATAAACGAACTTGTAGATATGACTTTTAAACTAAGGTGAACAGTCATTTAATAAAATACTTATAATATTTTTATTAGTTTTGTCCAAAATATTATTTTACAATCATATTTATTAAACACAATAAACTTTTATTTTATATTTACAATCTTTTTTTCGTAGCAGCTGTGGTTACACTTTAATACTAAATGGACTCTTAGGCTGCCCTCAAGGGCGTGGTCGAGTTGGTTAGCAGTGTAGTTGTTGCCCCTCATACTCGTGTGGGTTCAGGTTCGATCTTTGGGGGTGATAAGAAGGGTAAAAATTAATTTGGGCTTACCCACCCTCTTACCTTTAAAAAAAAAAAGGACTCTTAGGCTTTTCTACTTTGTTGCTCTATCATCAGGATCATGAATCCTAAGTTTCCTACTAAGAGTTGTCATTGAGGCATTTCATTTATCACTCGATTGTTTTCTCAAACACTTTTGTTCTTTTTAACTAGCATTCAATGCTACATTTGGTAAGTAATTGGAACAATGTTTAAATTATTAGGATTAGTCATTGGGTATTTTATATTGACTAGAAAATATATATTTCCTTTTTAATGTCAAACGGAGACTTATTATATATATGTTGGATTAATACCTTTGTTTGTCATTATATTTTTTATACATGCTGTTTTTTTTTTTTTTAATGATTTTACACTTTTCTCATGCACTTTGACTTTCTCATGGGATAGAGTTCATTATATACGTTCCTCTGCGAATTGCATCCATTGTTTGATTTATTTTGATAAACATTTTTCTTCATCCACCAAAGTCGAAGTTACCAGAAGCACAAACGATAGAAAAAAAATGGAGATCAGTTATTAATTTAGTTGTAATTAATTGATAAACAAACTACAAGGGAATCGTATATTATAAGCTTTAAGCAACGAATGTGGTAACATTTTATGTGGGGATCTATACAGACAGAAGGGCCGGTTGGAAGTCAAAAGTTAGCTGAGGGGATCAAAGATTCAAAGTAGATGCTGGCGACAGTTGGAGACAATTGGCAAAGCTGGCATCGTTTTTTCCTATAACATTATTCATGTAACATCCCACATCCTTAGAGAGAGAGAGTTCTTGAACTATTTTATAAGCCTTGAGCTCTCTTAATTAAGTAGACATGTTTTGGGTAATAAAGATAATAATAAAACCGTGACGGATTATGTGACCAAAGCAAACAATATCTATTTCATTGTTGGGTTTGAGCTATTATTAATAAAAATGTGATGGGCTGTGTGCCCAAAGTGGACTATATCTACTTGGATTGATGACCTCACGACGATGCTAGGTCCCTAAAAGGGAAAGTATGTCAAATAAAGCCATGACTAGTTGTGTGCCTAAAGTGAACAATATCTATTTGGTTTTTGGATTTGAGGTGTTACAATTCATTTCAATGACCCTCACTAAGACGTGAGATCCTCAAGGAAAGAAATATGTAACATCTCACATCACTAATGAGAGAGTTCCTAAACTAGTTTATAAGCCTTCGGCTTTAAAGTCTAATAACAAAATATGTAACATCTCACATCACTAATGAGAGAGTTCCTAAACTAGTTTATAAGCTTTCGGCTTTAAAATCTAATAACAAAACCATGACAGGTTATGTGCCCAATGCGGACAATATCTATTTAGTCGTTGGGCTTAAGCTGTTACAATTCATCTATGCCCCCACCTTGTGAGCATAACTCTACCCCTTCAATGGAACAAAAGTGAATTTATTTTATATTTTCTTATGTTATAGGTCCCAATAATCATCATCTTTATTATTGATTAATTTAAAAATGGATATATACGTACAGAGGAAAAAATTATCTAATAAGGGATCATTGTTTTGTTAAATTAAGAGATAAATTAAAAGACATGAAAAATAATAATAATAATTTTCAAGTGCCAATGCCTAAATGTGGATTTCGTACGAATTCATTATTAATTAAATAAAAACATTACAGTGTAATAGCAAATCTGTATGACACCCATATTTTCTTGTTCAAATGAGAGGATTATATATATGTGCGTGTATGAGTTAAAAAAAAAAAGGATATTAGATGAGTTTATAAATGTGGTAATATGTTTAGCTCACTTAAGACTCTCTCTTCATTGAAGCAGAGGTCTAATAATAACTTGAGCCTTGATTTTATTGTTTTTTTGAAAAAAGTTAAATTTTACAGGAAATTTTACTGTTGTAGTGTTTAAAAAAGGAAGCATAAAGGAGAAGATAGGAATAGGAAAGAGAATATAAAATAATTATAGTGATAGACAAAAGAGAAGTTTTTGCTCAAAACCACGCAGGATATTCTTAGAAAGAAACAAAATACTATTAGAACTGTTTTCTGTTGATACATATAACAGAAGAGCTGAACAGGCAAGCCGCCTCAAATGAACTTAATCACATGGTTAAGTTGATTATGATTAATCTTAGCTTAAGCTATAACTTTTAATTTAATTAATATAAGGGCAGAAGGGGATTTACGTAGTATCGGAGCAAGAAATCAAGTGCAAAACTCCAAATACTAGCAAACAAAGTAAATAAAAACAAGGCTAGTTTCAAGCAGCAGAAGAATAACATAAATATTATTAATTCATCATCAAGTATTTGTTAATTTGCTCAGACCTCACCTATATTATAAATATAGTAATAGTCATAGAGAGATATGGTATGCAGACAGAGAGAAATATTGTAGATGGGCAGTAATGGTAGAAAAAATTCAATGCCTGATGGTAATGTTATTCCCGCAATCATATTGACCTTCTCACTGTTCATTTTGCAACTATGCATCGCGTCAGTAGCGTCTGCCGGTGGAGGTGGGAATGGGATAAGCGTGTGGCCAAAACCAAGAATAATGTCATGGACGACACAACCACAGGCCAATCTCCTCTCCCCTAGCTTCACCATCTCTTCCCCTAAACATCTTTATCTCTCATCCGCAGTGAATCGTTACCTAAAACTGATCAAGACTGGGCACCACCAACCTTTAGTTACCCCTTCATTAATCAAAATCACCACTTCACCGTCCTCAGCCTTGCACACCCTCTTTATCACCGTGGAAAGTCTTTTAACTCCGCTACAGCATGGGGTGAACGAGACATACACACTCAGCATCCCTGCTGATGCCTCCATCGCAAACCTGACAGCACACACGGTCTGGGGAGCCATGAGAGGTCTTGAGACATTCTCCCAGCTAGTTTGGGGGAAGCCTAATTTGCTGGTGGCATCCGGATTATACGTGTGGGACTCTCCACTTTTTGCTCACAGGGGGCTGATGCTTGATACTTCCAGGAATTACTATGGAGTGGATGACATTCTCAGGACCATCAAGGCAATGAGTTTTAACAAAATGAATGTATTCCATTGGCACATTACCGACTCACATTCATTTCCATTGGTGCTACCATCTCAGCCTGATCTTGCTGCCAAGGGTTCTTATGGTCACGACATGCAGTATTCTCCTGATGATGTCAAAAAGATAGTTGAGTTTGGTTTGACACATGGTGTGAGGGTTCTCCCTGAAATTGATTCTCCGGGGCACACAGGATCTTGGGCAGAAGCATACCCAGAGGTTGTGACATGTGCAAACATGTTTTGGTGGCCAGCTGAAAGTAATTGGACAAACCGACTTGCATCAGAACCAGGAACTGGTCATCTAAACCCCTTAAATCCAAAAACGTACAGAATCCTGAAAAATGTAATTAATGATGTAGTCAACTTATTCCCAGAAGCATTCTACCACGCGGGAGCTGACGAAATCATCCCGGGTTGTTGGAAAGCCGATCCGACCATTCAGTCTTTCTTATCCAACGGTGGAACTCTTAGTCAGCTTCTTGAGAAGTTTGTTGGTTCCACACTCCCTTACATTGTATTCTTTAATCGCACGGTGGTGTATTGGGAGGATGTTTTGTTGGATGAGAATGTTAATGTACGCTCCTCATTTCTTCCCAAGGAACATACTATCTTACAAACATGGAAAAATGGTCCCAATAACACTAAAAGGATTATTGAGGCCGGATACAGGGCCATTGTCTCGTCATCCGAGTTCTATTATTTGGATTGTGGTCATGGGGACTTTCTTGGGAACGATAGTCAGTATGATCAGCTTCAGCCATCTGCATCTGCAAATAACGGTGGCTCATGGTGTGGACCCTTCAAAACATGGCAAACCATTTATGATTACGACATAACATATGGGCTGAGTGAGGAAGAGGCTAAAATGGTGCTTGGTGGGGAGGTGGCATTGTGGTCCGAGCAAGCTGACCCAACAGTTCTGGATGTCCGCCTTTGGCCGAGAACTTCAGCAATGGCAGAGACGTTGTGGTCAGGTAATCGAGATGAGGAGACAGGCATCAAGAGATATGCACAAGCAACGGATCGGTTGAATGAATGGAGGTACCGAATGGTAAGCAGAGGGATTGGAGCGGAGCCCATTCAGCCACTTTGGTGTTTGAGAAATCCAGGCATGTGCAACACGGTTCATTAATTTGTCTGGTGCGGTGACCTATGATATGAAATCCTATTTCGGTGCACATTTTAAACAATTAATTGTTGTGATTGTCTTAGAATACAAAACTTTGACCAATTTAGCTTGCGATGTGATTATCAATGTTTAAGTCCCTTCCCCTTCCTAGAAAGACTTCGAAGAAGAGCATCGTGCAGATTTGGCAATTGATACATGAGAATTAAAAAACAAAAGGTGGTAGTTGCTACATCAACTTCCTCTAAATTTATATAATTCTCAATCTTTTATTCTTATACGTTATATAAGATTTTAAAATATTATTATATATAATTTTAAATTAATTAATTTAAGTTGAGCAGTCTAAGTAACCATAAAATTGTTGGACGGCAAGGTGAGATTGAAGCAACGCAAGTGTGTTTCTATTTCGTGTTTTAGTGTACAAGTTAACGCGGTACACTTGCATTGGCTTTTTCATAAATTTTTTGTAGACCCTGCTTGGTGATAGTCTTACCTAATGTCTAGAAAAACTAATGAATCAAGATCACTGCTTTCGCTCTTTCTTGCACTCAAAAATTAAATCAAATGAGTGAAAAAGTTTACATAAATTTTCTGAAACTTACTCATGAGCTTCGCTCTAATAAGTTCTCTATAAAAAGTCAGAACGAATGAAGAGCAAGCTCAAGTTAGTAACCATGAACTCCTCAAGGGTAGTAGTCTTAGCCATTGCTGCTCTTATCATGTTTCTCTTTCTCACTCCTGAGTCAGAGGCTGCAATTTCTTGCAGTGATGTGTTGAAAGACCTGAGACCTTGTGTGAATTACCTTAAGAGTGGATCTGGGAAACCACCAGCCGCATGTTGCAGTGGAGCCTCAGCCCTTGCATCTGCTGCAACAAGCTCTGCTGATAAGAAAGCCGCTTGTGGATGCATTAAGACAGCAGCCCAGAAAATGAATCCTAATTCCCAATTAGCTCAGGCCCTCGCTACCAACTGCGGAATCACCTTGCCTGTTCCTGTTTCGTCCAATGTCGATTGTTCCAAGTACTTGTACTTCGTTCACTTTTTGTTCTTGTTTTTTTGTTTTTTTTTGTTTGATTTTTGTATTCTAGATTTCCGTATGCACATTAACCATTGCTCTTCTGTGTTTCTTTTGCAGGATTAATTGATAAAGAAGTGATCAATGCTATAGCTTGCCGACGAATGGGAAAGCTTTACTTACATATTTCGTAATAAGCAGGAATCTGTTGTTGTCTTTTGGATTCCTTTAGTAAATAAAGATTAAAATTCTATGTTTGTCTTTCACGGTTGTCGCTGGTGTTTACTTTTTATAGAACTAAATAATTTGTCAAACAATATTATAGCTGAAGACCTTACTGCAGTAGGAAAAAAAAAGCCATAAATGCCGAGCGAAAGAAGGTCCATTTGTTTTCTTTAAAATGTTGGACACTGCTATAACGATATTCCTTACCAGTTAACTTTCGCCAGCTAAAAAATAATACTAATGCTCTTTTCTGGAAATGAATTTTCCCACGTTATTTTTGGTTTAAATCATCTTATTAAGTACGCCTACTCGAAACACTTGGGAAAAAAATCACCACCGTAGAATTGGGTGATCAGTTGATTCATTGAGAATATTTCTTCAGCCAAACAACGCATATGTATTCAAGTTATTTGTCATTACAAAAGTAGAGAAAAATTTATTTATTTTTTCTTTTTTAATAAAAGTTGAATTGTGCCTAACAACATTAAGCACCAAGACTATCAAAGTTGGAAAACAATGTTGCCTGATCCTCTGTTACTATTACAATACTGAAGCACCAATGAAGCAGGCTAGCAGCTAGCCAAATGGGAATAATCTTGAATTTGGATGGCCATTCCTTTCCGAGAACGACCGACTGATAGTCTAATAGTCTCTAGTTTCAAGACTGAACAGTGTTGTGACATCCAAATGATGGAGCAAGGCCAAACGGTATAGCACATTGGTTTAGGCCTTTCTTCACGGGTCTCCTTGGGCTTGCCTTGGAATTATGACCTGGATTTTTACATACACCTTCCCTTAGGCGATGCGATGCGATGCGATTGGAAAAAAGGGAGTCTTTTTGGAGACCAAAAGTAGTTTTGGGGGATTTTTTTTCTAAAATTCTAAGAAAAACCTTTTTTTTTTGGCTGATTTTAGAATAAATTTCCAAAAAACTACCGGAGTCTCTCGACGACTATGGGGCACCGCATGAGAACACTCTACCAACCTAAGGAATGTCCAAGGGGAGAGAAACCGGGTTTCTTTTTAAGAAAAGCCCAACTTCTTCTCTCAGGCCCAAAGGCCAAAGGCCATAGCACACTGGTTTTAACCTTTCTTCTCGTGCCTCCTTGGGCTGCCTTGGAATTTTGATCTAGGTTTTTGCATGCATCATCTCTCGGGTGACATGATGCGACAAAAAAAAAAAAAAGAAGCAAGAGTCCTTTTGGAGCCCTAGAGTAGTTTTGGCGGAATTGGTTTTCAAATTTCCAAGAAAAATCTATTTTTTAGTCTAATTTTTGAATAAATTTCAAAAAAACTACAAGAGCCTCTCGACAGTGCTGGGGCATTGCTTGGGAGCACTCTTAACGGCCTAAGGTACGTCTCAGGGGAGAGAAACTAGGTTACTTTTTGAGAAAAAAACTAACTTATCCCATCGGGCCCCAAGGTCAAAGGATATAGTACATCGGTTTTTGCCTTTCTTTACTGGCCTCCCTAGGGTTGCCTTGGAATTCTGACCTAGTTTTTTGTATGCACTTTTCCATGGGTAACATGATGCCATTGAAAAAAAGAGAGTCCTTTTGGAGCCTCGGAGTAGTTTTTTCGAATTTTTTTTTCAAAATTTAAAGAAAAACTAGTTTTTTTGGAATAAGTTTGGAATAAATTCCGACAAAACTACCATAGCCTCTTGACGGTGATGGGACACTGCTTTGGAGCACTCTTGCCAGCCTAAGGAATGTGCCAGGAGAGAGAAATCGGGTTACTTTTTGAGAAAACCCAACTTTCCCCCTTGGACCCCAAGGCCAAAGGCTATGGCACTCCGGTTTTGGCTTTTCTTTAATGGGCCTCCCTAGGGTTGCCTTGTAATTCTTACATGCCTTTTTGCACGCACCTTCCCTCACGAGACGCGATGCCATACAAAAAAAAAAAGGGAGTCTTTTTAGAGCCTCGGAGTAGTTTTGGCAGAATTTTTTCAAAAATTCTAAGAAAGACCTGTTTTTTGGGCCTAATTTTGGAATAAATTCCTAAAAACCTACTAGAGCCTCCCGACGGCGGTGCGGTGCCACTTAGGAGTACTTCTATTGGCCCATAGAATGTCCCAAGGGAGAGAAACTAGGATGCTTTTCGAGAAAATCCACACTTTTGGCCTTGGGCCCCAAGGCCAAAGTATATAGCACACCGGTTTTGGCTTTTCATTAAGTGCCTTCTTTGGAAATATTGCAACTTTTCCCCTCGGGCACTAAGGCCAAAGGCTATAGCACATTGATTTTGGAAATTCTTTACAGGCCTCCTTGGGGTTGCCTTAGAATTCTGACCCAAATTTTGGCACATGCGTTCCCTCAAGCAACGCAATGCCATAAGAAAAAACAGGAGTCCTTTCGGAGCCCTATAGTAGTTTTGGCAGAATTGTTTCCATAATTCCAAGAAAAACGTATTGTTTCAACCTAATTTTGGAATAAATTCCTAAGAAACTACTAGAGCCTCCCGACGACAGTGAGGCACCGCTTGGGAGCACTTCCACTAGCCCATAAAATGTCTATGGGGAGAGAAATCGGGTTGCTTTTTGAGAAAAACTCAACTTCTCCCTTAGGCCCCTATTGCCAAAGGCTTTAGCACATCGGTTTTGGACTTTTTTCACTGGCCTCCTTGAGGCTACCTAAGAATTCTAAACTAAATTATTGCATGCACATTCGTATTGGCGACGTGATGCCACCAGAAAAAACAGAAGTCCTTTTGAAGCCCCTGAGTATTTTTGGCCATTTTTTTCCCAAAATTCAAAGAAAACTTATTTTTTTGACCTAATTTTAGAATAATTTCACAAAAAACCACCAGCGGCTCTCGATGGTGGTGAAGCATCGCTTGGGAGCACTATCATTGACTTGAAGAATGTCACAGGAGAGAGAAGTTGAGTTACTTTTCAACAAAACCCAACTTCTCCCTTTGGGACCCAAGGCCAAAGGCCTAGCACACTAATTTTAGCCTTTCTTCATAGGCCTCCTTGGAATTTTGACTTGCCTTTTTGCATGCACCTTCTCACAGGTGATGAGATGCCTCTTGAAAAAAGGAAGTCCTTTCAGGGCCTCGGAGTAGTTTTGGCAGAATTGTTTTTCCAAAATTCCAAGAAAAACTTGTTTTTTTGGCCTAGTTTTGGAATAATTTCACAAAAATCTTACGGCACCTACAGATGGTGGGCCAGCATCACGTGGGAGCACTACAGCTGGCCGAGGAAATATTCCAGGGGAGAGAAACCAGGTTGCCTTTCGATAAAAATCCAAATTCTCCCCTCGGGCACCAAGGCCAAAGGCTATAACACAACATTTGTGGCCTTTCCTTATGGGCCTCCCAAGGGTTGTGGATTTCTGACCTGACATTTTGTGCACGCCTTTCTATGGGCAGCGGGATGTCACCAGAAAAAATGAGAGTCCTTTCATAGTCCCGTAGTAGTTCTTGTGCAATTTTTTCAAAAATTCTAAAAAAAACCTTTTTCCGGGTCTAATTTATGAATAAATTCCCAAAAAACCACCAAAGCCTTCTGAAGGCAGTGGGGCACTGCTTGGGAGCACTATCACCGACCTAAAGAATGTCACAAGAGAGAAAAACCAGGTTGTTTTTGAGAAAAACCCAACTTTTCCCCTCGAGACCCAAGGCCAAAGGCCTAGCACACTGGTTTTTGCCTTTATTCATGGGCCTCCTTGGGGCTACCTTGGAATTATGGCCTACCTTTTTCCATACGCCTTTTTATGGGTGAGCATGCTTGCGAACAAAGTGTTGGCTTGCTTTGAGCACTCTAATTTCTTCAAAGTAACAATGTTGGTGGCACGACCTGACCAATTAAGGCTGGGAGCGCATTGCCGGAAGAAGGAACGAGTCGGCCAGTGTACATCGCGAGGCAGACCTGTCGACCCAACCCAAGGTCCAACTACGAGCTTTTTAACTACAACAACTTGAATATACGCTATTGGAGCTGGAATTACCACGGCTGCTGGCACTAGACTTGCCCTTCAATGGATCCTTGTTAAGGGATTTAGATTGTAGTCATTCCAATTACCAGACTCATAGAGCCCGGTATTGTTATTTATTGTCACTACCTCCCCATGTTAGGATTGGGTAATTTGCACACCTACTGCCTTCCTTGGATGTGGTAGCCGTTTCTCAGGCTCCCTCTTTGGAATCGAACCTTAATTCTCCGTCACCCGTCACCACCATGGTAGGCTTCTTTTACCATCGAAAGTTGATAGGGCAGAAATTTGAATGATGCGTCGCCGGCATGGTGGCCTTGCGATCCGTCGAGTTATCATGAATCATTAGAGCAACAGGTAGAGCCCTCGTCGACCTTTTATATAATAAATGCATCCCTTCCAGAAGTCGGGGTTTGGTGCACGTATTAGCTCTAGAATTACTACGGTTATCCGAGTAGCAGATACCATCAAACAAACTATAACTGATTTAATGAGCCATTCGCAGTTTCACAGTCTGAATTAGTTCATACTTACACATGCATGGCTTAATCTTTGAGACAAGCGTATGACTATTAGCAGGATCAACCAGGTAGCGTTTCTTCCTGACGCTGGTGCCCGCATAAGCGGCTGCTCTCGGAGTCCCGTTGCGGTCGTTTGCGTCAAGGGGCAATGCATGTAGCTTGGACAGATAGAGGCTGAGACTTCACGTCCACGCACAGCATTCCGTGTCCGAGAGCACGGGCAGAGACTCCATGGGCCAAGACGGCCAAGCGTTTGAGAGTGAGGCACACCAGGAAGACAGAGCCTAGCTCACGTCTAGCCCGCACCCAAAAGGGCACAAGGCGGACAGGGAAAACTGAAACCATCAATTTCGTTTTGTAGGTAGGCAGCACAGGATACTAAGCAAACCCTTAAGGCAACAACTGCGCTTGGGGAAAGACTGAAGCGGACGACCTTCCAACAGTTCGGTGCACAAGCACGGAGCTTGCCGAATGAAGCCCTTCAATCACCACTCACACGCCCTGCCGTTCACTTGGCTGCAACCATGCTGAGCGTCCTGCATCCCCAAGGCAATTGCCGTTGGGTCTATGGAAACACCCAGCGTGGTTGAGCTAGCACCATCGGACGTGAGAAGTAACATGCATTTACCCTTTTTTCCACAAAACAAAGGTTGCGGGAGGAAGCTTGACGGCGACATTACGACAAACATTCTAACATCAATGGACCAAGGCCAAGCAGCAAGCGCAAGGCCACCAAAGCCTAGGTCGCCCACTGCTGGCCAAGGCACCTCACATATGGCTTCCCCTCTAAAGAGGTATTAGAGCAATTTTTTTCCCAGCAGCAGTAAACACCACCAGTCCTTGAGCTAAATGCAACCCCTTCTAAAAAAAATTATATTGAATTACGGTGTGATTTTTTGCAAGGTGGTAGAGAAAAATGTGAAGTATTTTTCAAGAGAAACAGAAAAATATTTCAGAGCGCGAAAAGAGGTATATTTTAGCATGACGCTGGGCGCGGGGAGTGGGGGGCAAAATCTCGAACAGCTAACCTCCCTACGTGTGAGAAACGACCAGCGAATACGTGCGGAATGTAGTCTATGCCGTGCGGCATGCACAGTAAGCTCGCGTGCCAGGCAGCGAGCTGGTTGGCCCAGGTCGCTTCCCGCACACTAACCTCTTTTCATACGAGAAATAGGCTAGTGCGCCAGGACAAGCTCGCTCACGCGCGGCATGCAGCCTACGCTAGCTGGCGTGAGGCGTGCAGCCCGTTCTCACGACCAAGGCAAGCAGCTCGTTCTCGTGTGACATTCAAGCCACATTCGCTCAAGCGAAAAGGCAATGAGCGCTCTAGTCCTCTATCGCTCGCGCTCAAAATCTAGGCCACCCTCGCTTGTGCTCAAAATCCAGGCCACGCTAGCTCGCAGCTAAGGCACGCAGCCGTGCTCGAGCGGCACGAGTTGCATGCTCGAGACCAAGGCACTTAGCTAACTCGCACATTGGATCCAGAGCCACGCTCGCGCAGCATGTGGCGCATGTGTTGAGTGCTAGAAAATGTGTATTTATATTAGAGAAAATCATCATTTTACACTCCAAGTCTCACTAACATCTCTACTTTTATGTCTTTAAGTCCCTTGTGATTTAATTATGTATGTTCTATTTTAATTAAGTATTTTATGTATTCTATGGGACATCATGGTCATTTCACAATGAACGAGAGATTAGATAGAAAAACGGACAATAATTTTGAACTCAGGCAGTCTAAAACCTTAGGAAGAGCCTAAAAAGATAAATGGTACTGTTCACGGCACTGTTGACATATGCTGTATGATGACGTGGCGGCATTTGATTAGATGAATGATGTGGTATTGACCGCTTATGTGGCATTGACTGATAATGTGGTGTTGACTGATGACATGTCACGATCCTATTGGATTAAAATGCTTATGTAGCGTTGACCGGCGATGTAGTAGTATGTTAGTGGATTGAAGAAATGTGCGTACGGTACATGCATATACACGGAATGACAGCCCTGATGATGTGTTCCATCCAATAAGAACTTGCTACGTGACACAATCATGAGCGTCCAAATTATTTTAATCCGATGGCCATGATTTACTCATTGTATCTATAAAAAGGGAGCTCCCCCCCTAATTTGATATCCCTGAATCCATTTTTGAGCTCTATTTTCTGTAATTCCATCTCCATCTTATATTTTCTACGTATTTTAATAAAATTTCTATTTTACCCCTAGTTCAATTATGAATAGCTAATTTTCTTTCAAGCTTGGGTTGAAGGTGAAGTCTCAACATACTCAATGGGCTTAATTTGGTAAATTTACTTTTTTTTCTCCTCTAATTTATGTGGATGTTTTGACTTTTCATAGACAGATAGTAATAATCTTGTCTAGATATCAGCTGATATTACCGTCTCCCTCGGCAAGGTTATTACTATTTGGCACGGGAAGCGCTTAACAACATATCTATTAGAGTGAGGTTCATGCGGCGTGGAAAATCCCCCTTCATGATTTAATTGATATTAATAATGAATGCTAAGTCTATAGTGCATGTTGAGTACAGATCCAGAGATCTTGAGTACAGATCCAGAGATCTAAGCACTTCATTTTAATAGTTTATTCCCGCCACTTTAATTTAAATTAATAGATAGCCTACGTTATTTGCATTATAAATCCGACCACCAACTTAGAAAATTAATTCTACATACAATTAAAATTCACCTCCTCGTGGGATTGACACTCGTCACCGTTGATCTATTCTACAATAGATTCGTGCACTTGTAAGTTCAACAAAATTTGCACAACAGCATGCTCGCGACCAAGGCACTGAGCCGGCTTGCGCGCGCATCCAGGGCCACACTTGTGCTGCACGCGGCGCATGCTTGCAACCAAGGCACTTAGCCAGCTCGTGCACGGCATCCAGGGCCACGCTCGCTCGCGTGTGGCATGCAACCCACGCTTGTGTGGCACGCAGCGCATGCTCGTGACGAAGTGTCACGACCTGCTTGTTCACTCTTGGAATTGTGCGGCCTTAGGCACTAAATTTCACTCACTTGGCCCTAAGTCAGCCTGTCACACTCAAATTGCTGCTGGTTTCGAAGGTTGGAAGCATTACTTGCAAGCTCTCAAGCACTAGTGGGGAGGAAAGAACTTGTCTATTACTCAAGGAAAGATTATAAAGTGTATCTCTCTTATGATCTCCTATATCTCCTATATACTCTCTTGGCCAAATAAGGCCACATATGTATACTGTACAAGAGTGACATATAAATGCATAACTACCACCTACACACATTGACTACAAAGAAACATCTACACACATGAATCTAGAGTCTTCCATGGGTTAGGCCATGGAGAGAGGCTCGGGCTGTGACACTCTCCCCCACCTAATCCAGACACGTCCTCATCGACTCGCTGTGGAAGTCTCAGATCTTGTCTCAGATCTTGTCTCAGAATTTTCATAAATTGTTCGCAGGCTCCCCACTTGCTTCGCTCTCGGGTAGTCCCTTCCACTTGACGAAATACTCTTGTTATGGCGGAAAACTCCTTTTTTAAACAATCCAATCAGCCAAGATGCTCTCCACCTCCTTGTTGTAGACCATTGTGTTTCCAAGTGGCGGGCACTTGGAGTCACCCCGTGATGGATCCTCCGTGTCCCTATGATATGGCTTTAAGCAACTAACATGGAACACCGAATGAAGTCTCAGCCAAGAGGGCAACTCCAGCTTGTATGACACGTTGTCGACCCTCTTGATCACTGGAAATGGCCCCTCATACTTCCGAACAAGGCCCTTGTGCAATGGGTGTGTGGACCTATGTTGCTATGGCAAGATCTTGACTAGCACCAAGTCCCCCACATTGAACTCCATGTGTCTTCGCTTGGTGTCAGCCCATTTCTTCTTCTACTTGGTCGCTTTGTCCAGGTGCACCCATGTTATGTCCACCTGTTCATGCCACGACTTGGCCACCTTGTAGGCCGCAAGACATCTCCCCGTGTAGCTTGTGATGAGTGAGTATGGCGTTAGTAGCTGCTGTCCCATGATCACCTCAAATGGGCTCCTTGAAGTACCCTCACTTCGCTGCAAGTTATAGGAAAATTGAGCCACGTCCAGCAACTTCACCCAATCGTGCTGGTTGGTGCTCACAAAGTGCCGCAAATACAGTTCCAGCAAGGCATTCACTCTCTCGGTCTGCCCGTTCGTCAGTAGATGAAAGCTCGTAGAGAAGTGCAACGCCGACCCTATGAGCTTAAACAACTCAGTCCAAAACCTCCCTTTAAACCGGCTATCTCGGTAGCTAATGATGGATTTCAAAAGTCCCCAATACTTCACCACATGCTTAAAGAAAAGCTTGGCCGTGTCCTCCGCTGAACACTCTTTCGGGGCAGGTATGAATGTGGAATATTTGGAAAATCGGTCCACCACCACAACAATAGTCGCAAACCCCTCCGACTTCGGAAGACAAGTGATGAAATCCATCGATAAGCTCTCCCACAGTCGATCTAGAGTGAGCAATGGCTCAAGCAACCCCGCAGGACATTGTTGCTCCGCTTTGTCTTGTTGGCACACGAGGCATATCTGCATGAACTGCTCCACTTCATCCCTCGTTTGTGGCCAATAGTACACTGACTTAAGCAATGCTCATGTCGGCCTTTGTCCTAGGTGTCTAGCCCATTTGGTGTGATGACACTCCTTAACCAAGTTTCGCCACAAGTTACCCCACTTCGGCACACAGACCCGTCGACCCTTGGTGTACAAAAGGCCATCATTGACCCAAAAATGCTTGTATTTTCCTTGTTGCATGAGGGCAACTAGCTACTTGCCCAATGGATCATGCTCAATGCCTTCCTTGATGACTGTGAGAAGCTCTCCTTGTATCTAGCTTATAACAATGAGCTCAGCCTTCCGACTCAAGGCGTCCGTTACCAAATTGGCCCTTCCCGGCTTATACTCCAGCACATAGTCGAACTCGGCTAAGAAGTCTTGCCATCTTGCTTGCTTCAGACTTTGCTTCTTTTGGCTTTGAAAGTTGCTTGTGGCCACGTTGTCCGTCTTCACCACGAACTTGGACCCAAGTAAATAGTGCCTCCATGTCCACAAACAATGTACTATTACGGTCATCTCTTTCTCTTGGACCGTATGCCGCCGCTCCGTGTCATTGAGCTTCCGACTCTCAAAAGCTATTGGATGCTCGCCTTGTATCAACACACCTCCAATCGCGAAATCGGAAGCATCCGTGTGCACTTCAAATGGCAAGGCATGGTTTGGTAGCACTAACACCGGCTCCTCCGTAATGGCCTTTTTGAGGGCATCAAAGGCTTGTTGGCTTTGTTCCGTCCATTCCCACTTGGTGGTCTTCTTCAGCAAGTCAGTGAGTGGTGTGGCAATGGTGGAATAACCCTTGATGAACCTTCGATAGTAGTTCGCTAGACCTAAGAAAGAGCGTAACTCCGTCACCTTCGTCGGCTGCTCCCATTCAGTAATGGCTTGGACCTTCGCCTTGTCTATGATCAATGTCCCATCTTGGATCTTGTGACCAAGGAAATCAACTTTTGGCCATGCAACTCAGCAAAGGTTATAAGCACCATGAGGAGACATTTCTCGCCACCATCCATGAGGCCAGTGGTGGGGTGGACACTATGGCCATGGAGCCCATACCGGAGGTTGTAACTGAGGTCCTTGCGGAGTATAAGGATGTGATGCCATCGGAGTTGCCGAAGTGGTTGTCGCCACGACGGGAGGTAGACCACAAGATTGAGCTGGAGTTGGGTGCCAAGCTGCCTGCACGAGCACCTTACTGCATGTGTCCATAGGAGCTAAAGGAGTTGCGGAGGAAAATCAAGGAGCTTTTGGACGCAGGGTATATCCATCCCTCTAAGGCACCATATGGGGCGCCAATGCTCTTTCAACACAAGCATGATGGCTCACTTAGATTGTGCATCGACTACCGGGCCTTCAACAAAGTGACAATGAAGAACAAATATCCCATCCCATTGATAGCGGACTTGTTCAACTAACTTGGACGGGCCAAGTACTTCTCCAAGCTTGATTTGAGGCCGGGTTACTACGAAGTGCAGATTGCGAAGGGAGATGAGCCAAGACTGCTTGTGTGGCGAGATATGGAGCGTATGAGTTCAAAGTCATGCCTTTTGGTCTCACCAACGCTTTGGCCACATTCTGCATGCTCATGAACTGCATTTTCTAGCCATATCTGGATCGGTTCGTGGTATTATACCTTGACGACATCGTTGTCTATAGTGATATGTTGGAGAAGTACGTTGGGCACTTGCGGACTGTGTTCGAAGTGTTGCGGGACAATGAGCTATACATGAAGCGGGAGAAGTTCTCATTTGGCCTCTCTCCATGGCCCGACCCATGGAAGACTCTAGATTCATGTGTGTAGATGTTTCTTTGTAGTTAATGTGTGTACGTGGTAGTTGTGCATTTATGTGTCACTCTTGTACACTATATATATGTGGCCTTATTTGGCCAAGAGAGTAGATAAGATATAGGAGATCATAGATAAGAGAACACATTGTAAGCCTTTTTGAGTAATAGACAAGTTCTTTCCTCCTCACTAGTGCTAGAGTGCTTGCGAGTAACACTTCCGACCTTCGAAACCAGTAGCATTTCGAGTGTGACAGGATGACTTAGGGCCAAGTGAGTGAAATTTGGCCCCTAAGGCTGTACGATTCCAATCGGGAACAAGCGGGTCATGACAATTGTAAAGGAGCTACTGGATGCAGATGGATGTTGTCTTGTAACACTTTGAACACAATCCACAAGTGCCCAGCGTGCTCCTCTAAGATGTCACTATAGACCACAATATCGTCAAGGTATACTACCACGAACTGATCAAGATATGGCTGGAAGATGTGGTTCAAGAGTGTGTAGAATGTGGCCGGATCATTGGTGAGGCCGAAAGGCATAACCTTGAACACGTATGCCCCATATCTCATCACACAAGTGGTCATCTCCAAGCTTGATTTGAGGTCGGGGTTTAAGGTTTAGGGTTTAGGGTTTTAGGGTTTAGGGTTTAGGGTTTGAGGTTTGGGATTTTAGGGTTTAGGGTTTGGGGGTTTGGGTTTTAGGGTTTAGGGTTTTTTATTAGAAACTGCCAAAATGGTGGGGGGTTAGGCGGGAACCATACCTGTAATGTAAATCATAAAAAGCATGAAAACGCATACGAAGGGGGACATGAACCAAAACTTCCTCGAAAATAAAATACATAAAAACTGAAATATGAATAACAAAAAAGCAAGAAAAATAAATCTAGCGGCTAATATGCTGAACTACTTGTGCATCCATATGAGGAATCCCAGATAAACTAATACGGAAATCCCAAAAACATAAGAAATGACTGGAACGAGAAGTGCAAGCCCAGTTAGCCAAAAAATCAGTAGCAGATGTAGCCTCATAAAACACATGACAAACCACACCGAATGAGAGGAAACCAAAGAACAAACTTGGCGCAAAGGCAAAGAGTAATCCCAACGGACAGAATCGCCCGAAAGGATCCAAAAAACCACAGTAGCTGAGTTAGACTCTACCTCTAGAATAGAATAACCCAGTTGAAGAGCAAGCTCCAACCCCTCACAAACAACCATAAGCTCAGCATAAAGAATCGGCTGTTGCCCAAGAAAAGAACTGAATCCTGCCAAAAACATACCTCGATGATCCCGGAGACCACCCACTGTAGTAAATATCCTAGGATTACCTCTAGAGCAACCATCAACAGTCAGCTTTACAACACCACGAGGCGGTCACTGTTGAGTGCTAGAAAGTGTGTATTTATAATGGAGAAAATCATCATTTTACACTCCAAGTCTCACTAACATCCCTACTTTTATGTCTTTAAGTCCCTTGTGATTTAATTATGTATGTTTTAGTTTAATTAAGTATTTTAAGTATTCTAGGGGACATTATAGTCATTTCATAATGAACGAGAGATCAGATAGAAAAAGAGACAGCAATTTTGAACTCAGGTAGTTGAAAACCTTAGGAGGAGCTTAAAAAGATAAACGGTACTATTCATATATATGGTACTGTTCACGATACTATTCACATGTATTGCACAATGACGTGGCAGCATTCGATTGGAAGAATGATGTGGCATTGACTGATGACATGTCACGATCCTATTGGATTAAAATGCTTATATAGCGTTGATCGGCGACGTGGTAGTATACTAGTGGACCGAAAAAACATGCGTTCGGTACATGCATATACACGAAATGATAGCCCTGATGATGTGTTCCATCCAATAAGAACTTGCCACGTGGCATAATCCTGAGTGTCTAAATTGTTTTAATCCGATGTCCATGATTTACTCATTGTATCTATAAAAAAGGGGCTCTCCCCTAATTTGACATCCCAGAATCGATTTTTGAACTCCATTTTCTGTAATTCCATCTCCATCTTGTATTTTCTACGTATTTTAATAAAATTCTCATTTTACCCCTAGTTCAATTATGAGTAACTAATTTTCTTTCAAGCTTGGGTTGAAGGTGAAGTCTCAACATGCTCCATGGGCTTAATTTGGTAAATTTACTTTTTCTTCTCCTTTAATTTATGTGGATGTTTTGACTTTTTGTAGACAGATAGCAATAATCTTGTCTAGATATTGGCTGGTATAATCATTTCCCTAGGTAAGGTTATTACTATTTGACACGGGAAGCATTTAGCACCATATCTATTATAGTGAGGTTCATGAAGAGTGAAAAATCTCCCTTCATGATTTAATTGGCACTAATAAGGAATGTTAAGCTGATAGTGCATGTTGAGTACAGATCTAGAGATCAAAGCACTTCATTTTAATAGTTTATTCCTGCCGCTCTAATTTAAATCATAAGATAGTTTACGTCACTTTCATTATAAATCCAACCACCAACTCAAAAAATTAATTCTACCTGCAATTAAAATTCATCTCTTCGTGGGATCGACACTCGTCACTGTTGATCTATTCTACAATAGATTCGTGCGCTTGCGAGTTCAATAAAATTTGCACAAGTTATTTTGGCGCCGTTGCCGGGGAGGTAAGTTATTTTAATTTGTAGAATAAATTTTTAATTTCTTTATTTATTTATTTTAGTTGTTTTCTTGTAATATTTTTATTATTTTTATAAAAAAAAAGTGAATCTGCATTTTGAGGTAGGTATTTTTCTTTCTTTAAATTTTTGTAATTTAATTTTCATGTTATTTTATTTTATTTTGTTAATTTGGTAGGTTCAACCGCCTATTAATTTATTTTAATTTGTTTCATGTATTTTTTTTTTATATATATAACACTTGAGTTTGTTTTCATAGCGAGATTGTAACAGCGTAATAAGGTCAGTATCATAATTTCTTCTTCTTTTTTTTTATTAATTTTGTTATCATTTTTTTTGCATGTATGATCGTAGGTCACAATTACCTAATCTTGAGCCTATAGACTTTGAATTGGAAAAAACACTTCGCACACACAAACATATTGCAATTAAAAATAAAATTTGAATGGATTTGCAACCAGCACCCGAGGAAAGGCCATTTAAGGACTACTTCAGTTCTTTAACTAACTTGACACATCATGCATACGATACCCAAATGTAGTTGTTAGGAGTTTTGAATTAAAACCTAATGTGCTAAATTGTCTGCCAATATTCTATGGCCTAGAAAATGAAGATTCATATAATCATCTGAATGATTTCCATGCTATATATCAAACTTTTAAATATGAGAATTTTTCAGATGATGATGTTAAACTTGGATTATTCCTATTTTCTTTAAAGGATAGAGCTCGTTCATGATTCAATGCATTGCCTGCTAATAGCATTACATCATGGGAACATATGGTAACAAAATTTTTGAATAAATACTTCTCAGTACATAAAACCAATGCTATTTGCTTGGAAATTTAAGAGTTTACCTAAAGGGAAGACGAGTAGTTTTTCGAAGCATGGGAGCGATTTAATGGGCTACTTTTAAAGTGTTCACATCATGGGTATGAGAAATGACACCAAAGCCAATACTTTCTGGAGGGATTATTGCCGCATGTGCAAGAATGGCTAATGACAACAAGTGGAGGAGAGCTAATGTCAAAAAGTGCATAAGAGATTTGAGATTTCTTCTAGCGACAAGCGGATAATTCCCAATAACGGAGTCATTCACTCAGGAATACTAGAAGAGTTAAAAGAATGAATGAGGTTCACATTAGCGAGTCAAGTTCAGAAATTAAACAAGTTAAAAAGATAGTTGAAGGTCTTTCCCCCAAAAATAGCATCGTTAACAATTGCTAAATTGATAGAGCCACATGACTAGGACTCATACCCTGATCAAGCCAATGCCATAGATGTAATGAGAAAGCCATCAAACTACAACCCTTACTCCAACACATATAATCCTAGATGGAGAGACCATTCCAATTTTTCATGGTCTCAAGGATTCCAACAGAATGGACCAGCATCTCTAGCTCTACCAATGCAACAAATTCCTCAAAATCCTTAAGTCTCTCAGCCATCATTTAGACCACACAATGAGAACCCAAACTATTCGCAACCTAGACCATGGGAGGATGCATTTCAGAATTTCAAGAATCTTACTCAGTCCACAATTGAGCAACAAAACCGTACCATTAATGAATTGCGAAATGAGATGAGAGCAGGTTTTAACTCACAAACCCAATTAGTTTCAAACCTCGAAAAAATGGTGGGACAACTTGTTTCTTCAGTTCAAACCTTGGCAATGACTGTTGAGAAAGGAAAATTCCCAAGTCAACCAATGCCTAATCTTAAAAGAGTGCATGAAGCAAGTACCAGTTCACCTCAGCAGCATGGGGAGGTCAAAGCCATCATGACCTTACGAAAAGGAAAAGAAGTTGACAACAAAGTGGAGATACCAGTGTAAAAAATAACTCAAATTGTACCTGTAAATACAGAAGACTCATCATCAGAGGAGAAAGAAAAAACCAACCCATGAGAATACGTTCACAAAGCTCTATTTCCCCAAAGGTTAGCTAAAGCAAAAAAGGAAAAATCCAAAAGTGAGATTTTTGAAATTTTTAAACAGGTAAGTGTTAACATCCCTTTGCTTGATGCTATAAAACAAGTGCCATCTTATGCCAAGTTTCTTAAAGACCTTTGTACTAAAAAGAGAAACATTCATGTTCAAAAGAAAGGTTTTTTAACAGAAAACGTGAGCTCTATACTCCAACACAAAATTCCTTTAAAATACAAAGACCCAAGCTCCCCTACTAGCTCATGTAGTATAGGGAACCACATAATTGAGAATGCTTTGTTGGACTTAGGAGCTAGTGTAAATCTATTACCTTACTTAGTATTTGTGAAACTTGGACTGAGATAATTACACCTAACTCTAGTGGTGTTACAGCTTACAGATCGATCCATGAAAAAACCTCGTGGTACTGTGGAGGACGTGTTTATACAGGTAGATAAGTTTTATTTTCTTGTTGATTTCATTGTAATTGACACTCAACCAGTTTAGGATTCAAGGAAGCACATCCCCATTATCCTAGGACGACCTTTCTTGGCAACTGTCGATGCTCACATTCAATGCAGGACTGGAAATATGTAGTTGTCCTTTGGCAATATGACAATGGAGATAAATATCTTCAACACTACCAAACAACCTCACAATGTAGATGATGGAATTGTTGATGTGGATTTAATAGAAGAATTAGTTGATAATACTTTTCTTTCAAACCTTAGTGATGACGCTTTACAAACATGTTTAACTCACTTTAGTTTGGATTTTGATATTGACAGATCAGTAGATGAGGTTAACGCCTTACTTGATTCAGCACCATCCATGAATACTAACAAATGGAAGTGAAGAGTGAAACAACTAGCACCATTAGAGAAGAAACTGAGTCTATCATCAGGATCACAACCAAAACTCGAGCTCAAACCATTACCCAACACTTTGGAGTATGCGTTTTTGGGAGAAGAAAGCACTCTCCCAGTAGTTATGTTTAAAGAAGCTTAATGACTGTTAACTTTAGTCGGAAAATCTTTTTCAGAGCACGCTCTTGGTTCTTTTTCCTAAGAAGGCTTCTTCTGTTTCTTGGGCAGATTTTCAGCCAATCAATTTGTGTAATGTGAGTAACAAGGTTCTGACTAAGTTGCTTGTTATGCGTTGGCTCCTGTTTTGCCTCATATTGTCTCTTCATCTTAGAGTGGTTTTGTGCCTGGTCGGGTCATTCATGATAATGTTCTGTTGGTTCGGAGTTGGTTCATGATCTTAGTCGGTGTACTCAGGGGAGTAATGTGGTGTTGAAGCTTGATATGGCTAAGGCTTATGATCGGATGTCGTGGGCTTTTGTTATTTAGATGCTACGATATTTTAGTTTTTCTAAGTAGTGGATTTCCTTAGTTCGGCGAGCTATTTGTGGACCTTGGTTTTCTATTTGGTTAATGGAGTTAGTCATGGTTTTTTTTAGTCTCAGGGTGGTCTTCGGTAGGGTGATTGGATCACTTGTATTCACAGTATCCTTCTTTGCGATATTGTTCTACTGGGCTTGTTCATGTATTCTATTTGAGTTTTGCGGATGACATTGTTATTTTTGTAAATGGGAGTCGGTCCAGCCTCATAAGGGTTACAGATTTTCTTCACCATTATAAGGTAGTTTATGGGCAGTTGATTAGTCAGGCTAAGAGCAGTTTTATATTGGGAGGTCAGTTTTTGCTTCGCGCCATGCCATTATTCATTCTGTCACATGATTTCAGCACCGACAGCTTCTGTTTAGTTATCTTAGGTGCCCGATTTATGTAGGGGGACTCAAAATTGATCATTTTGATGATCTCAAAGACATACAATTTATTCCTAGAGATAAGGGATCGCCCTACTGGAGTTAATACCGTGGCTACTGGCACCAGACTTGCCCTCCAATGGATCCTCGTTAAGAGTTTTAGATTGTACTCATTCTAATAGAGTTATTTATTCCTCTTGTAACAAATCATTATTGGCTGTTCCACTATTTTTTTTTTTACCTTTTCGACAAAGACATACAATTTTGAATCTATTTGATGTTACCCATTAATCTTAGTTAATTAATCAATTAATTAGTTGCTAAAATTAATCTTCATTTAAAGATAAATTACTTCCAATAAAATAAAAAAGAAGTCATTGAAAGCCACCGACTAAAAAAATAACACAATCGTGTTGAAAATCTCTAATGTTCAATAAATCATAAATTGAAAACCGTATTGTAAGTTTTACAAGATGAACAAAATTTTGAAAGCCACCAACTTATAAAACTTCAAAATTTTACCCCCGAGAACGAAGGCAAAAAAGCCATACATTTTGTCATATTCATTATCGAAGCACGTGTGGGAAAGAGGTGATATATCTCACATGGTTTGGGAGAAGTCATGTATCTCTCTGCTTTTAGGTTAATTATAATTATGGTTGAAAATGTAAAATGAACGAAGGAGATTTTATGAATTGGAAGTGGGGCTTTTTCAGGAAATTTGAGTGCTGTGAAAGCTCAATTTTAAGTTTATTGGGCTAAAATTGATAGCCCATCATCATCAACCTTTAGGTCACATGTATAGCCGAATGAATCAAAGGTCTGGGTTTGGACTTGACCCTTAAACAGAGTCCAACATTTGCAAATTATTAGGATAGAAGTAAAACTTATCGGGCTAATCCTATTAGTCATCTCGACCAAATAATCTGCGAGCATGTTGAAAGAAAGACTAGAGAAAAGTAAAAGCTTCATTCAAGGCAGCAGCCGGCGACATAAAAGAGATACAGATACTCTTGGAAAATAAAAAATGAAAAAAGGACACAGATAGATGCTACAATTTTGAAGAAGCAACAGCATGCAATTAGCAAGGCAAGGTTTGAAAAATTGGCTAATTTGGTATCGGGTTCTTCAAATTTTCTGTTTAGCCTTATGGTTTTTCATCATCTGCATATGGGCCTTGTTTCCTATGTGCTCATTTTGTGTAGACCCTGCCTTTTTTTCTTTTGATAAATGAAAATGGCATCCATTGACCGTTAATCAACTGATGTGTCTATTTGTTTTAATAAACTTAGTGACAGAAACCAAAAATTGGACAATTAATCCTAAGTTAATCTAAAAGCTGATGGTACAATGATTTTATATTTTTCGTGATAAATGTGACTTTATCTTGTTCGAATGGTGTCATGTCATGCCAACTCAGGGACAAAAGGATGATGAAACACAAACAATAGACTGAAAAAAAGGCAATGATAGTGGTTTGGAAGGAACGAGAGGAAAGGGAGAGAGAAATATTACCTCTTTGGACGCCACAGTGGCATTGTTGTCCTAACAGGAATATTTCCGGATGGCAGCTGAGATATGGTCTTCAGAAGAAACCTTGCAACCTATGAGAAGAATTTTGTTGATATTATTTGCAGTTTAAAAGAACAAGATCCCAGCACTAAGGTAGTTCGGGTCAAAAGGTAGACCAACCCAAGGATTAATAGTGTTATGACAGCATATACACGATATATCTTAAATTAAAAAAGGAAAGATTTTAAAACAATATTTCCAATACCTGTAAGGGTAGCACAATATTGTCTTGTTCTTGTATACAGGCGGGCACATAAACCGTAAATAACTATAGCAGGCCGCTACTACGTAAGTAACCATGGCCACCACATAATTTTCAGTATTCTTCAATCCCATCCTGCAACCAAATAAGTGCTGGAAAATAGATATTTCAAAAATATAAAATGCTACAGCCATAAAAACAAAGATAGCCAGTCATCCGGGCAACAACTAATGAATACATTATTGCACAAATATTAGATTTAGTGTACATAAAATGATTCGCCCCATGGTAAGATATTGTTCACTTTGGGTTTTAAAAATATGTCCTTCATTTTTATGGTTTTGTCCTTAGTACGGACCAAGTCCACTGAAAAGGTCTTTTTCTAGGTTAATGGAGGTGGCCGTTTTTAAGCTCATTACTCACATCCTTCCCAAGAGATATGGGATCTCACAATACTACTACATAATCTAGTGCAACACTTTTATTTAACATTCATGATGCATAGTTTAAGAAAGCTACATGGATCTTTCAGCATGTTTTTATTAACAACAAATTCAGAGAAACCAGTGGAAGTTAATGGACTAAGAACTTGACAATTATCCTCAAATGTGTTTGGCTCTGTATATATGTAAGTTCAAAAGGGGGTCGAGATCAGTTTAAGTAACATACAGCAGTAGCAGTAGTAGTCAGAGACTTCAATCTTGCAGTACATGCATGAGCCTTAGGCAGCGTTGCCAAATCATTGGCTTACAATCTTTAGGTCACATCCATATATAGCCAGCTCAACCACTCACCACAAACCCGAAAGCATAGGCAGAAGCCAGCAACGGGAAGAGTCATTTTGCTGAGCTTTGTAATCAATCACCTAGCAAATGGAAAAACAAAGAAAAAGTAACCAACAGCAAGGTGAAAACAGTTGGAAATAGTTTTCTCTGTGTTGTATGCTACATTTGTAAACAACAAGACTTTGATTATGAAGGCCATCTAAGGAAATATTTTAACACATTGCTGCAATGCCACATATCGAAGTTGAAGAAAAAAGGAGTGGATGCTCCCAATGATGTGAATTTTAATACTGAGACAGAAGAGAGTCACCAGGAGCTTCTTCGCAGACATCTTCTGGCTTAAAATTCCTAAAGTATTAGGAAACAATATATAAACTAAATCACACATGCCCAATCACCTGAAATTTTCTTTATTGCAAGGATATAAAAGGTAGATGCCCAAGCATTATTTCAGGCCTTGTAGATGAACCTAGGAGTTGTATTATCTAATGGGCTCATTACTCAGCTAAATGACTCTATTGAGGGACATGCTTCTGTTGAGGAAAATGCTGTTGTTAGAGGACATGCTGTTGTTGGGGGACATACTGTTGTAGGGGGATGTGCTTCTGTGGTGGAACATGTTGCTGTTGAGGAAAATGTTATTGTTGGGGCTGTTGAATCTGATAAGGATGCTTACTAATAGCCTATCGATTCAAATGATAATATATCTGATGTTGATAATTAGGTAAAAAGATAATTAACTTTTCTAATGATGACATTGAGCTTGGCACTGCACAATTGACTAATTATTTAGAGGAACATGAGAACAAAGTGGGTGCTGATGGGAAACATAGGCTAAAGAGTAGGGCATGTGTTTAGAGATGTTGTTCATTTTAGAGAGATATTAAATAAGGTCATGGTTAGGAAAAAGTTCGCTATTAAAACAATATATAGTGAGCGAAGAAGATTTGTGGCTACTTGTAAACAATCTGGCTGTCCTTGGTTTGTGGTTGGTGCTAAAATAAATGATGGAAGTGGTTTCATATTGCAAAAGTATAAAAAAAAGTGTAATTGCAGACTTCTTAATGAAACAGTGAAAGTTATTTCCACTTGGGTTGTTACTCAAATAAAGAATCAAGTTGCTGTTGATCTTAATGTGAAGATTGACATCTTGAAGAATTATTTGGGTTGAAGATTGAAAAAATGACATTGTATAGGGCTAGAGCAAAGGCAAGACTTGAGGTATTTAGGGATCATTCTAAGGGATGTCAAAAAATGTTTGAGTATGCTGCAACTATCCATAAAGCTGATCATGGAGGAATATGCAAAGTGATGTGTGATGTTGTTTTTGTACCTGATAAGGTGTTATTCCAAAGGTTTTTTTTTTTCTTTTCTTGCACAAAAAAATGCTTTTTTTAATAATAATAGACCTTTTATTGGAGTTGGTGGCTTTCACTTGAAAGGTAAATATGGTGGAGTGTTGTTAGCTGTTGTTGGATTGAATGCTAATAATGGGATTGTCCTATTGACATTATATGTTTGTGAGATTGAGAATACTGAGACATGAGGTTGGTTTATACAGCACTTGCATAATTACTTGGATGATGGCAGGCAAGTGACATTTATTAGTGATAGGCAAAAGGGACTGATTAATGTAATTTCAAACACATGGCCTACTGCCTATCATAAAGCATGTTCTAGGCATGTTTATGCAAAATTTTCTACGTTATTTGCTGGTGAACAGTTACAATTACTATTTTGGAAGGCTATTAAGAGTAGTAACAAACATGATTTTGATGAGGCAATGACGAAGATCAAGGCTGAAAAGAAGCCGCCCACATGCCCAATCACCTGAAATTTTCTTTATAGCAAGCATATAAAAGATAGATGGGCTCTGTAGCAATACTTGGGTCTCAGGGCCACCATTCTTTGAACCAACTTGTCTATGGACAGCACTATACCTTGTAGCAATACAAACCGCCCGTGATAAGGCAGAGGAAGCATCAGCCACTATTAGTTGCGCGAGAGGAGACGAGGGAACGGAGAAACAATGAATGGGAACTGGAGAGGATAATATGGTTCCAGGATCGGACCAATTCGCGGGCACGTTTCGTCCCCCTTTTTCTTGGCGCAAAACGCACCCCCCCGCACAACTGGTAAATCGGCCGTAAAAGCGAGACGGACCTCGGAATCGACTGCCGTCTTTTCCGACGTTTGACTCTCGCGTATCTAATGCATCACCCCAAAATCCCGCACCGCCCGGAAAGCGGAAGTTGGCCCAGAGCCGTGGGCTACAGCACACGGTCTTGACCATTTTGGACCAAAAATGGGGCCCGGAGCTCACGGCCTGTTTTCCCCCACTTTTGAGTCCCGTAAGATAATTTCAGTCGAAATACGGCACCTGCTGAAATTTCAGCCCAAGCAAAGTCGGACAGACGCTTGGGCGCTGCATTGGCCCTGGATGCGTGCATTGGCCTTGGCAGCGGGGCATGTGCGTGCCTTGGCCTTGGCCGCGGGGAGACTGCGTGGCTTGGCCTTGGCCGCTGGGGCTGGGTGGATGGGTGCCTTGGCCTTGGCCGCGGGCGGGCTGGTGCCTTGGCCTTGGCCGCGGGGTGGCTGCGTGCCTTGGCCCCGGGCTGGCCGCGCGCCTTGGCCTTGGCCGCGGGCTGGCCGGTGCCTTGGCCTTGGCCCCGGGCTGGCTGCGTGCCTTGGCCTTGGCCACAAAACGGGATTCGCAGCCCGGAATCGGTTTCCGTTTTCTCCCGCGGCCAACCCCCGCCAATACCGGCAACACCAGCCCAAAATCCCACGGCGCCACGGAAACGCGAAATTTGACCGCAATCCGTGTGCTATAGCTCACGGATTTCGGCCATTTCGGGCGGAAACGTGGGCCCAGGGCCCCCCGCATTATTCTCGCCATTTTCTTCGGGCGCAAAACAGTACTTGCGCCCAGAGGAGGCCCGCGGCCGAGTTGTGCCAGGATCGGACCAATTCGCGGGCACGTTTCGTCCCCTTTTCGCACCCCCGCACAACTGGTAAATCGGCCGTAAAACGAGATTCGGACCTCGGAATCGACTGCCGTCTTTTCCGACGTTTGACTCTCGCACGTATCTAATGCATCACCCCAAAATCCCGCACCGCCCCGGAAACGCGGAAGTTGGCCCAGATCCGTGGGCTACAGCACTCGGTCTTCGGCCATTTTGGACCAAAAAATGGGGCCCGGAGCTCACGGCCTGTTTTCCCCCACTTTTGAGTCCCGTAAGATAATTTCAGTCGAAATACGGCACCTGCTGAAATTTCAGCCCAAGCAAAGTCGGACAGACGCTTGGGCGCTGCATTGGCCCTGGATGCGTGCATTGGCCTTGGCCGCGGGGCATGTGCGTGCCTTGGCCTTGGCCGCGGGGAGACTGCGTGGCTTGGCCTTGGCCGCTGGGGCTGGGTGGATGGGTGCCTTGGCCTTGGCCGCGGGCGGGCTGGTGCCTTGGCCTTGGCCGCGGGGTGGCTGCGTGCCTTGGCCCCGGGCTGGCCGCGCGCCTTGGCCTTGGCCGCGGGCTGGCCGGTGCCTTGGCCTTGGCCCCGGGCTGGCTGCGTGCCTTGGCCTTGGCCACAAAACGGGATTCGCAGCCCGGAATCGGTTTCCGTTTTCTCCCGCGGCCAACCCCCGCCAATACCGGCAACACCAGCCCAAAATCCCACGGCGCCACGGAAACGCGAACTTTGACCGCAATCCGTGTGCTATAGCTCACGGATTTCGGCCATTTCGGGCGGAAACGTGGGCCCAGGGCCCCCCGCATTATTCTCGCCATTTTCTTCGGGCGCAAAACAGTACTTGCGCCCAGAGGAGGCCCGCGGCCGAGTTGTGCCAGGATCGGACCAATTCGCGGGCACGTTTCGTCCCCTTTTCGCACCCCCGCACAACTGGTAAATCGGCCGTAAAACGAGATTCGGACCTCGGAATCGACTGCCGTCTTTTCCGACGTTTGACTCTCGCACGTATCTAATGCATCACCCCAAAATCCCGCACCGCCCCGGAAACGCGGAAGTTGGCCCAGATCCGTGGGCTACAGCACACGGTCTTCGGCCATTTTGGACCAAAAAATGGGGCCCGGAGCTCACGGCCTGTTTTCCCCCACTTTTGAGTCCCGTAAGATAATTTCAGTCGAAATACGGCACCTGCTGAAATTTCAGCCCAAGCAAAGTCGGACAGACGCTTGGGCGCTGCATTGGCCCTGGATGCGTGCATTGGCCTTGGCAGCGGGGCATGTGCGTGCCTTGGCCTTGGCCGCGGGGAGACTGCGTGGCTTGGCCTTGGCCGCTGGGGCTGGGTGGATGGGTGCCTTGGCCTTGGCCGCGGGCGGGCTGGTGCCTTGGCCTTGGCCGCGGGGTGGCTGCGTGCCTTGGCCCCGGGCTGGCCGCGCGCCTTGGCCTTGGCCTCGGGCTGGCCGGTGCCTTGGCCTTGGCCCCGGGCTGGCTGCGTGCCTTGGCCTTGGCCACAAAACGGGATTCGCAGCCCGGAATCGGTTTCCGTTTTCTCCCGCGGCCAACCCCCGCCAATACCGGCAACACCAGCCCAAAATCCCACGGCGCCACGGAAACGCGAAAGTTGACCGCAATCCGTGTGCTATAGCTCACGGATTTCGGCCATTTCGGGCGGAAACGTGGGCCCAGGGCCCCCCGCAGTCTTCTCGCCATTTTCTACGGGAGCAAAACAGTACTTGCGCCCATAGGAGGCCAGCGGCCGAGTTGTGCCAGGATCGGACCAATTCGCGGGCACGTTTCGTCCCCCCGCACCCCGCACAACTGGTAAATCGGCCGTAAAAGCGAGATTCGGACCTCGGAATCGACTGCCGTCTTTTCGGCGTTTGTCTCTCGCCAGTATCTAATGCATCACCCCAAAATCCCGCACCGCCCCGGAAACGCGGAAGTTGGCCCAGATCCGTGGGCTACAGCACACGGTCTTCGGCCATTTTGGACCAAAAAATGGGGCCCGGAGCTCACGGCCTGTTTTCCCCCACTTTTGAGTCCCGTAAGATAATTTCAGTCGAAATACGGCACCTGCTGAAATTTCAGCCCAAGCAAAGTCGGACAGACGCTTGGGCGCTGCATTGGCCCTGGATGCGTGCATTGGCCTTGGCCGCGGGGCATGTGCGTGCCTTGGCCTTGGCCGCGGGGAGACTGCGTGGCTTGGCCTTGGCCGCTGGGGCTGGGTGGATGGGTGCCTTGGCCTTGGCCGCGGGCGGGCTGGTGCCTTGGCCTTGGCCGCGGGGTGGCTGCGTGCCTTGGCCCCGGGCTGGCCGCGCGCCTTGGCCTTGGCCGCGGGCTGGCCGGTGCCTTGGCCTTGGCCCCGGGCTGGCTGCGTGCCTTGGCCTTGGCCACAAAACGGGATTCGCAGCCCGGAATCGGTTTCCGTTTTCTCCCGCGGCCAACCCCCGCCAATACCGGCAACACCAGCCCAAAATCCCACGGCGCCACGGAAACGCGACATTTGACCGCAATCCGTGTGCTATAGCTCACGGATTTCGGCCATTTCGGGCGGAAACGTGGGCCCAGGGCCCCCCGCATTATTCTCGCCATTTTCTTCGGGCGCAAAACAGTACTTGCGCCCAGAGGAGGCCCGCGGCCGAGTTGTGCCAGGATCGGACCAATTCGCGGGCACGTTTCGTCCCCTTTTCGCACCCCCGCACAACTGGTAAATCGGCCGTAAAACGAGATTCGGACCTCGGAATCGACTGCCGTCTTTTCCGACGTTTGACTCTCGCACGTATCTAATGCATCACCCCACACTCCCGCACCGCCCCGGAAACGCGGAAGTTGGCCCAGATCCGTGGGCTACAGCACACGGTCTTCGGCCATTTTGGACCAAAAAATGGGGCCCGGAGCTCACGGCCTGTTTTCCCCCACTTTTGAGTCCCGTAAGATAATTTCAGTCGAAATACGGCACCTGCTGAAATTTCAGCCCAAGCAAAGTCGGACAGACGCTTGGGCGCTGCATTGGCCCTGGATGCGTGCATTGGCCTTGGCCGCGGGGCCTGTGCGTGCCTTGGCCTTGGCCGGGGGGAGACTGCGTGGCTTGGCCTTGGCCGCTGGGGCGGGTTGGTTGGGTGCCTTGGCCTTGGCCGCTGGAGGGCTGGTGCCTTGGACTTGGCAGCGGGGTGTCTGCTTGCCTTGGCCCCGGGCTGGCCGCGCGCCTTGCCTTGGCCTTGCGGGCTGGCGGTGCCTTGGCCTTGGCCCCGGGCTGGCTGCGTGCCTTGGCCTTGGCCACATTGCGGGATGCGCAGCCCGGACTCGGTTTCCGTTTTCTCCGCGGCCAACCCCGCCAATACCGGCAACACCAGCCCAAAATCACGGCGCCACGGAAGCGAAATGACCGCAATCCGTGTGCTATAGCTCACGTTTCGGCCATTTCGGGAAACGTGGGCCCAGGGCCCCCATTATTCTCGCCATTTTCTTGGGCGCAAAACAGTACTTGCGCCCAGAGGAGGGCCGCGGCCGAGTTGTGCCAGGATCGGACCAATTCGCGGGCACGTTTCGTCCCCCTTTTCGCACCCCGCACAACTGGTAAATCGGCCGTAAAAGCGAGATTCGGACCTCGGAATCGACTGCCGTCTTTTCCGACGTTTGACTCTCGCGTATCTAATGCATCACCCCAAAATCCCGCACCGCCCGGAAAGCGGAAGTTGGCCCAGATCCGTGGGCTACAGCACACGGTCTTGCCCATTTTGGACCAAAAATGGGGGCCGGAGCTCACGGCCTGTTTTCCCCCACTTTTGAGTCCCGTAAGATAATTTCAGTCGAAATACGGCACCTGCTGAAATTTCAGCCCAAGCAAAGTCGGACAGACGCTTGGGCGCTGCATTGGCCCTGGATGCGTGCATTGGCCTTGGCCGCGGGGCATGTGCGTGCCTTGGCCTTGGCCGCGGGGAGACTGCGTGGCTTGGCCTTGGCCGCTGGGGCTGGGTGGATGGGTGCCTTGGCCTTGGCCGCGGGCGGGCTGGTGCCTTGGCCTTGGCCGCGGGGTGGCTGCGTGCCTTGGCCCCGGGCTGGCCGCGCGCCTTGGCCTTGGCCGCGGGCTGGCCGGTGCCTTGGCCTTGGCCCCGGGCTGGCTGCGTGCCTTGGCCTTGGCCACAAAACGGGATTCGCAGCCCGGAATCGGTTTCCGTTTTCTCCCGCGGCCAACCCCCGCCAATACCGGCAACACCAGCCCAAAATCCCACGGCGCCACGGAAACGCGAAATTTGACCGCAATCCGTGTGCTATAGCTCACGGATTTCGGCCATTTCGGGCGGAAACGTGGGCCCAGGGCCCCCCGCATTATTCTCGCCATTTTCTTCGGGCGCAAAACAGTACTTGCGCCCAGAGGAGGCCCGCGGCCGAGTTGTGCCAGGATCGGACCAATTCGCGGGCACGTTTCGTCCCCTTTTCGCACCCCCGCACACCTGGTAAATCGGCCGTAAAACGAGATTCGGACCTCGGAATCGACTGCCGTCTTTTCCGACGTTTGACTCTCGCACGTATCTAATGCATCACCCCAAAATCCCGCACCGCCCCGGAAACGCGGAAGTTGGCCCAGATCCGTGGGCTACAGCACACGGTCTTCGGCCATTTTGGACCAAAAAATGGGGCCCGGAGCTCACGGCCTGTTTTCCCCCACTTTTGAGTCCCGTAAGATAATTTCAGTCGAAATACGGCACCTGCTGAAATTTCAGCCCAAGCAAAGTCGGACAGACGCTTGGGCGCTGCATTGGCCCTGGATGCGTGCATTGGCCTTGGCAGCGGGGCATGTGCGTGCCTTGGCCTTGGCCGCGGGGAGACTGCGTGGCTTGGCCTTGGCCGCTGGGGCTGGGTGGATGGGTGCCTTGGCCTTGGCCGCGGGCGGGCTGGTGCCTTGGCCTTGGCCGCGGGGTGGCTGCGTGCCTTGGCCCCGGGCTGGCCGCGCGCCTTGGCCTTGGCCGCGGGCTGGCCGGTGCCTTGGCCTTGGCCCCGGGCTGGCTGCGTGCCTTGGCCTTGGCCACAAAAACGGGATTCGCAGCCCGGAATCGGTTTCCGTTTTCTCCCGCGGCCAACCCCGCCAATACCGGCAACACCAGCCCAAAATCACGGCGCCACGGAAGCGAGGGTGACCGCAATCCGTGTGCTATAGCTCACGGTTTCGGCCATTTCGGGCGGAAACGTGGGCGTGGGCCCAGGGCCCCCGCATTATTCTCGCCATTTTCTTGGGCGCAAAACAGCAGTACTTGCGCCCAGAGGAGGCCAGCGGCCGAGTTGTGCCAGGATCGGACCAATTCGCGGGCACGTTTCGTCCCCTTTTCGCACCCCCGCACAACTGGTAAATCGGCCGTAAAACGAGATTCGGACCTCGGAATCGACTGCCGTCTTTTCCGACGTTTGACTCTCGCACGTATCTAATGCATCACCCCAAAATCCCGCACCGCCCCGGAAACGCGGAAGTTGGCCCAGATCCGTGGGCTACAGCACACGGTCTTCGGCCATTTTGGACCAAAAAATGGGGCCCGGAGCTCACGGCCTGTTTTCCCCCACTTTTGAGTCCCGTAAGATAATTTCAGTCGAAATACGGCACCTGCTGAAATTTCAGCCCAAGCAAAGTCGGACAGACGCTTGGGCGCTGCATTGGCCCTGGATGCGTGCATTGGCCTTGGCCGCGGGGCATGTGCGTGCCTTGGCCTTGGCCGCGGGGAGACTGCGTGGCTTGGCCTTGGCCGCTGGGGCTGGGTGGATGGGTGCCTTGGCCTTGGCCGCGGGCGGGCTGGTGCCTTGGCCTTGGCCGGGGGGTGGCTGCGTGCCTTGGCCCCGGGCTGGCCGCGCGCCTTGGCCTTGGCCGCGGGCTGGCCGGTGCCTTGGCCTTGGCCCCGGGCTGGCTGCGTGCCTTGGCCTTGGCCACAAAACGGGATTCGCAGCCCGGAATCGGTTTCCGTTTTCTCCCGCGGCCAACCCCCGCCAATACCGGCAACACCAGCCCAAAATCCCACGGCGCCACGGAAACGCGAAATTTGACCGCAATCCGTGTGCTATAGCTCACGGATTTCGGCCATTTCGGGCGGAAACGTGGGCCCAGGGCCCCCCGCATTATTCTCGCCATTTTCTTCGGGCGCAAAACAGTACTTGCGCCCAGAGGAGGCCCGCGGCCGAGTTGTGCCAGGATCGGACCAATTCGCGGGCACGTTTCGTCCCCTTTTCGCACCCCCGCACAACTGGTAAATCGGCCGTAAAACGAGATTCGGACCTCGGAATCGACTGCCGTCTTTTCCGACGTTTGACTCTCGCACGTATCTAATGCATCACCCCAAAATCCCGCACCGCCCCGGAAACGCGGAAGTTGGCCCAGATCCGTGGGCTACAGCACACGGTCTTCGGCCATTTTGGACCAAAAATGGGGCCCGGAGCTCACGGCCTGTTTTCCCCCACTTTTGAGTCCCGTAAGATAATTTCAGTCGAAATACGGCACCTGCTGAAATTTCAGCCCAAGCAAAGTCGGACAGACGCTTGGGCGCTGCATTGGCCCTGGATGCGTGCATTGGCCTTGGCCGCGGGGCATGTGCGTGCCTTGGCCTTGGCCGCGGGGAGACTGCGTGGCTTGGCCTTGGCCGCTGGGGCTGGGTGGATGGGTGCCTTGGCCTTGGCCGCGGGCGGGCTGGTGCCTTGGCCTTGGCCGCGGGGTGGCTGCGTGCCTTGGCCCCGGGCTGGCCGCGCGCCTTGGCCTTGGCCGCGGGCTGGCCGGTGCCTGGCCTTGGCCCCGGGCTGGCTGCGTGCCTTGGCCTTGGCCTCTATACGGGATTGGCAGCCGGTATCGGTTTCCGTTTTCTCCCGCGGCCAACCCCCGCCAATACCGGCAACACCAGCCAAAAATCCCACGGCGCCACGGAAGCGAGGGTTTGACCGCAATCCGTGTGCTATAGCTCACGGTTTCGGCCATTTCGGGAAACGTGGGCCCAGGGCCCCCCGCATTATTCTCGCCATTTTCTTCGGGCGCAAAACAGTACTTGCGCCCAGAGGAGGCCCGCGGCCGAGTTGTGCCAGGATCGGACCAATTCGCGGGCACGTTTCGTCCCCTTTTCGCACCCCCGCACAACTGGTAAATCGGCCGTAAAACGAGATTCGGACCTCGGAATCGACTGCCGTCTTTTCCGACGTTTGACTCTCGCACGTATCTAATGCATCACCCCAAAATCCCGCACCGCCCCGGAAACGCGGAAGTTGGCCCAGATCCGTGGGCTACAGCACACGGTCTTCGGCCATTTTGGACCAAAAAATGGGGCCCGGAGCTCACGGCCTGTTTTCCCCCACTTTTGAGTCCCGTAAGATAATTTCAGTCGAAATACGGCACCTGCTGAAATTTCAGCCCAAGCAAAGTCGGACAGACGCTTGGGCGCTGCATTGGCCCTGGATGCGTGCATTGGCCTTGGCAGCGGGGCATGTGCGTGCCTTGGCCTTGGCCGCGGGGAGACTGCGTGGCTTGGCCTTGGCCGCTGGGGCTGGGTGGATGGGTGCCTTGGCCTTGGCAGCGGGCGGGCTGGTGCCTTGGCCTTGGCCGCGGGGTGGCTGCGTGCCTTGGCCCCGGGCTGGCCGCGCGCCTTGGCCTTGGCCGCGGGCTGGCCGGTGCCTTGGCCTTGGCCCCGGGCTGGCTGCGTGCCTTGGCCTTGGCCACAAAACGGGATTCGCAGCCCGGAATCGGTTTCCGTTTTCTCCCGCGGCCAACCCCCGCCAATACCGGCAACACCAGCCCAAAATCACGGGCGCGCCGGAAGCGAAATTTGACCGCAATCCGTGTGCTATAGCTCACGGATTTCGGCCATTTATGGCGGAAACGTGGGCCCAGGGCCCCCCGCATTAGTCTCGCCATTTTCTTAGGGCTCAAAACATTACTTGCTCCCAGAGGAGGCCCGCTGACGAGATGTGACAGGATCGGACCAATTCGCGGGCACGTTTCGTCCCCTTTTCGCACCCCCGCACAACTGGTAAATCGGCCGTAAAACGAGATTCGGACCTCGGAATCGACTGCCGTCTTTTCCGACGTTTGACTCTCGCACGTATCTAATGCATCACCCCAAAATCCCGCACCGCCCCGGAAACGCGGAAGTTGGCCCAGATCCGTGGGCTACAGCACACGGTCTTCGGCCATTTTGGACCAAAAATGGGGCCCGGAGCTCACGGCCTGTTTTCCCCCACTTTTGAGTCCCGTAAGATAATTTCAGTCGAAATACGGCACCTGCTGAAATTTCAGCCCAAGCAAAGTCGGACAGTCGCTTGGGCGCTGCATTGGCCCTGGATGCGTGCATTGGCCTTGGCCGCGGGGCATGTGCGTGCCTTGGCCTTGGCCGCGGGGAGACTGCGTGGCTTGGCCTTGGCCGCTGGGGCTGGGTGGATGGGTGCCTTGGCCTTGGCCGCGGGCGGGCTGGTGCCTTGGCCTTGGCCGCGGGGTGGCTGCGTGCCTTGGCCCCGGGCTGGCCGCGCGCCTTGGCCTTGGCCGCGGGCTGGCCGGTGCCTTGGCCTTGGCCCCGGGCTGGCTGCGTGCCTTGGCCTTGGCCACAAAACGGGATTCGCAGCCCGGAATCGGTTTCCGTTTTCTCCCGCGGCCAACCCCCGCCAATACCGGCAACACCAGCCCAAAATCCCACGGCGCCACGGAAACGCGAAATTTGACCGCAATCCGTGTGCTATAGCTCACGGATTTCGGCCATTTCGGGCGGAAACGTGGGCCCAGGGCCCCCCGCATTATTCTCGCCATTTTCTTCGGGCGCAAAACAGTACTTGCGCCCAGAGGAGGCCCGCGGCCGAGTTGTGCCAGGATCGGACCAATTCGCGGGCACGTTTCGTCCCCCTTTTCGCACCCCGCACAACTGGTAAATCGGCCGTAAAAGCGAGATTCGGACCTCGGAATCGACTGCCGTCTTTTCCGGCGTTTGACTCTCGCGTATCTAATGCATCACCCCAAAATCCCGCACCGCCCGGAAAGCGGAAGTGGGCCCAGATCCGGGGGCTACAGCACACGGTCTTCGGCCATTTTGGACCAACAAATGGGGCCCGGAGCTCACGGCCTGTTTTCCCCCACTTTTGAGTCCCGTAAGATAATTTCAGTCGAAATACGGCACCTGCTGAAATTTCAGCCCAAGCAAAGTCGGACAGACGCTTGGGCGCTGCATTGGCCCTGGATGCGTGCATTGGCCTTGGCCGCGGCGAATGTGCGTGCCTAGGCCTTGGCCGCGGGGAGACTGCGTGGCTTGGCCTTGGCCGCTGGGGCTGGGTGGATGGGTGCCTTGGCCTTGGCCGCGGGCGGGCTGGTGCCTTGGCCTTGGCCGCGGGGTGGCTGCGTGCCTTGGCCCCGGGCTGGCCGCGCGCCTTGGCCTTGGCAGCGGGCTGGCGGTGCCTTGTCCTTGGCCCCGTGATGTCTGCGTGCCTTGGCCTTGGACACAAAACTGGATTCGCAGCACGGATTCGGTTTCCGTTTTCTCCGCGGCCAACCCCGCCAATACCGGCAACACCAGCCCAAAATCACGGCGCCACGGAAGCGAGGGTTTGACCGCAATCCGTGTGCTATAGCTCACGGATTTCGGACATTTCGGGCGGAAACGTGGGCCCAGGGCCCCCCGCATTATTCTCGCCATTTTCTTCGGGCGCAAAACAGTACTTGCGCCCAGAGGAGGCCCGCGGCCGAGTTGTGCCAGGATCGGACCAATTCGCGGGCACGTTTCGTCCCCTTTTCGCACCCCCGCACAACTGGTACATCGGCCGTAAAACGAGATTCGGACCTCGGAATCGACTGCCGTCTTTTCCGACGTTTGACTCTCGCGTATCTAATGCATCACCCCAAAATCCCGCACCGCCCGGAAAGCGGAAGTTGGCCCAGATCCGTGGGCTACAGCACACGGTCTTGACCATTTTGGACCAAAAAATGGGGACCGGAGCTCACGGCCTGTTTTCCCCCACTTTTGAGTCCCGTAAGATAATTTCAGTCGAAATACGGCACCTGCTGAAATTTCAGCCCAAGCAAAGTCGGACAGACGCTTGGGCGCTGCATTGGCCCTGGATGCGTGCATTGGCCTTGGCCGCGGGGCATGTGCGTGCCTTGGCCTTGGCCGCGGGGAGACTGCGTGGCTTGGCCTTGGCCGCTGGGGCTGGGTGGATGGGTGCCTTGGCCTTGGCCGCGGGCGGGCTGGTGCCTTGGCCTTGGCCGCGGGGTGGCTGCGTGCCTTGGCCACGGGCTGGCGGCGGGCGTGGGCCTTGGCCGCGGGCTGGCCGCTGGCCTGGGCATGGGCCGGGGCTGGCTGCGTGCCTTGGCCTTGGCCACAAAACGGGATTCGCAGCCGGTAATCGTTTTCCTTTTTGTCCCGCGTGCAAACCCCTCCAATACCGGCAACACCAGGACAAAATCCCACGTCGCAACTTAATCGCGAAATTTGACCGCAATCCGTTTGGTTTTGCTCACGTATTTCGGCCATTTCTTGCGGAAACTTGGGCCATGGGCCCCCCGGATTATTCTCGCAATTTTATTCGGGAGCAAAACAGTACTTGCGCCCAGAGGTGGCCCAGCGGCCGAGTTGTGCCAGGATCGGACCAATTCGCGGGCACGTTTCGTCCCCCTTTTCGCACCCCGCACAACTGGTAAATCGGCCGTAAAAGCGAGATTCGGACCTCGGAATCGACTGCCGTCTTTTCCGACGTTTGACTCTCGCACGTATCTAATGCATCACCCCAAAATCCCGCACCGCCCCGGAAACGCGGAAGTTGGCCCAGATCCGTGGGCTACAGCACACGGTCTACGGCCATTTTGGACCAAAAAATGGGGCCCGGAGCTCACGGCCTGTTTTCCCCCACTTTTGAGTCCCGTAAGATAATTTCAGTCGAAATACGGCACCTGCTGAAATTTCAGCCCAAGCAAAGTCGGACAGACGCTTGGGCGCTGCATTGGCCCTGGATGCGTGCATTGGCCTTGGCCGCGGGGCATGTGCGTGCCTTGGCCTTGGCCGCGGGGAGACTGCGTGGCTTGGCCTTGGCCGCTGGGGCTGGGTGGATGGGTGCCTTGGCCTTGGCCGCGGGGGGGCGGGTGCCTTGGCCTTGGCCGCTGGGGCTGGGTGGCTGCGTGCCTTGGCCCCGGGCTGGCCGCGCGCCTTGGCCTTGGCCGCGGGCTGGCCGGTGCCTTGGCCTTGGCCCCGGGCTGGCTGCGTGCCTTGGCCTTGGCCACAAAACGGGATTCGCAGCCCGGAATCGGTTTCCGTTTTCTCCCGCGGCCAACCCCGCCAATACCGGCAACACCAGCCCAAAATCACGGCGCCACGGAAGCGAGGGTTTGACCGCAATCCGTGTGCTATAGCTCACGGATTTCGGCCATTTCGGGCGGAAACGTGGGCCCAGGGCCCCCCGCATTATTCTCGCCATTTTCTTCGGGCGCAAAACAGTACTTGCGCCCAGAGGAGGCCCGCGGCCGAGTTGTGCCAGGATCGGACCAATTCGCGGGCACGTTTCGTCCCCTTTTCGCACCCCCGCACAACTGGTAAATCGGCCGTAAAACGAGATTCGGACCTCGGAATCGACTGCCGTCTTTTCCGACGTTTGACTCTCGCACGTATCTAATGCATCACCCCAAAATCCCGCACCGCCCCGGAAACGCGGAAGTTGGCCCAGATCCGTGGGCTACAGCACACGGTCTTCGGCCATTTTGGACCAAAAAATGGGGCCAGGAGCTCACTTCCTGTTTTCACACAATTTTGATTACCTTAATATATTTTCAGTCGAAATACGGCACCTGCTTTTATTTCAGCCCAAGCAAAGCAAAGTGACAGACGCTTGGGCGCTGCATTGGCCCTGGATGCGTGCATTGGCCTTGGCCGCGGGGCATGTGCGTGCCTTGGCCTTGGCCGCGGGGAGACTGCGTGGCTTTGCCTTGGCCGCTGGGGCTGGGTGGATGGGTGCCTTGGCCTTGGCAGCGGGCTGGCTGTTGCATTGGCCTTGGCAGCGGGGTGGCTGCGTGCCTTGGCCCCGGGCTGGCCGCGCGCCTTGGCGTTGGGCGCTGGCTGGCCGGTGCCTTGGCCTTGGGCGCGGGCTGGGTGCGTGCATTGGCCTTGGCCACATAACGGGATTCGCTGCCGGAATCGGTTTCCGTTTTCTCCCGCGGCGGCCAACCCCGCCAATACCGGCAACACCAGCCCAAAATCCCACGGCGCCACGGAAACGCGAAATTTGACCGCAATCCGTGTGCTATAGCTCACGGATTTCGGCCATTTCGGGCGGAAACGTGGGCCCAGGGCCCCCCGCATTATTCTCGCCATGTTCTTGGGCGCAAAACAGTACTTGCGCCCAGAGGAGGCCCAGCGGCCGAGTTGTGCCAGGATCGGACCAATTCGCGGGCACGTTTCGTCCCCCTTTTCGCACCCCGCACAACTGGTAAATCGGCCGTAAAAGCGTGATTCGGACCTAGGAATCGACTGCCGTCTTTTCCGACGTTTGACTCTCGCAAGTATCTAATGCATCACCACAAAATCCCGCACCTCCCCTGAAACGCGGAAGTTGGCCCAGATCCGTCTGCTACAGCACACGGTCTTCTGCCATTTTGGACCAAAAAAATGGGCCAGGAGCTCACGCCCTGATTTCCCCCTGGGTGGATGGGTGCCTTGGCCTTGGCCAAGGCGGGCTGGTGCCTTGGCCTTGGCAAGGCCCGGGCTGGCAAGGCCTTGGCCTTGGCCAGCGGGCTGGCAGTGCCTTGGCCTTGGCCCCGGGCTGGCTGCGTGCCAAGGCACCCAGCCACCCGGGATTCGCAGCCCGGAATCGGTTTCCAAGGCTCCCATCCACCAGCCCCAGCGCCAATACCCAGCCACCAGGCCAAAATCCCACGCAGTCTCCCCGCGGCCAAGGCCAAGGCACGCACATGCCCCGCGGCCAAGGCCAATGCACGCATCCAGGGCCAATGCAGCGCCCAAGCGTCTGTCCGACTTTGCTTGGGCTGAAATTTCAGCAGGTGCCGTATTTTCGACTGAAATTATCTTACGGGACTCAAAAGTGGGGAAAACAGGCCGTGAGCTCCGGGCCCCATTTTTTTGGTCCAAAATGGCGAACCGTGTGCTGTAGCCCACGGATCTGGGCCAACTTCCGCGTTTCGGGCGGTGCGGGATTTTGGATGTGATGCATTAGATTACGTGCGAGAGTCAAGCGTCGGAAAAGAATGGGGGCGGCCAAGGCCGTGAGTTGCGGCGGTCGATTCCGAGGTCGAATCTCGTTTTGCGGCCGATTACCAGTTGTGCGGGTGCGAAAAGGGGCCAAAGTGCGTGCCCTTGGTGGTCGATCCTGGCACAACTCTTCGGCCATTTGGGGCCTCCTCTGGCGCAAGTACTGTTTTGCGCCCGAAGAAAATGGCGAGAATAATGCGGGGCCCTGGGCCCACGTTTCCGCCGAAATGGCGAAATCCGTGAGCTATAGCACCGGTTGCGGTCAAATTCAGCGTTTCCGTGGCGCCCGTGGGATTTTGGGCTGGTGTTGCGGTATTGGCGGGGTTGGCAGCGGGAGAAAGCGAGCCGATTCGGGCTGCGAATCCCGTTTTGTGGCCAAGGCCAAGGCACGCAGCCAGCCGGGGCCAAGGCCAAGGCACCCGGCCAGCCAGCGGCCAAGGCCAAGGCGCGCGGCCAGCCGGGGCCAAGGCACGCAGCCACCAAGCGGCCAAGGCCAAGGCACCAGCACGCCCGCGGCCAAGCCCAAGGCACCCATCCACCCAGCACCAGCGGCCAAGGCCAAGCCACGCAGTCTCACCGCGGCCAAGGACAAGGCACGCACATGCACCGCGGCCAAGGCCAATGCACGCATCCAGGGCCAATGCAGCGCCCAAGCGTCTGTCCGACTTTGCTTGGTCTGAAATTTCAGCAGGTGCCGTATTTCGACTGAAATTATCTTACGGGACTCAAAAGTGGGGAAAACAGGCCGTGAGCTCGGGCCCCATTTTTTTGGTCCAAAATGGCGAACCGTGTGCTGTAGCCCACGGATCTGGGCCAACTTCAGCGTTTCGGGCGGTGCGGGATTTTGGGGTGATGCATTAGATCGTGCGAGAGTCAAGCGTCGGAAAAGGCGGCGGTCGATTCGAGGTCGAATCTCGTTTTGCGGCCGATTTACCAGTTGTGCGGGGTGCGAAAAGGGGGCGAAAGCGTGCCCGCACGTGGGTCGATCCTGGCACAACTTCGGCGCGGGCCTCCTCTGGGCGCAAGTACTGTTTTGCGCCGAAGAAAATGGCGAGAATAATGCGGGGGCCCTGGGCCCCGTTTCCGCCGAAATGGCGAAATCCGTGAGCTATAGCACCGCGTTGCGATCAAATTCAGCGTTTCCGTGGCGCCGTGGGATTTTGGGCTGGTGTTGCGGTATTGGCGGGGTTGGCAGCGGGAGAAAGCGAAACGATTCGGGCTGCGAATCCCGTTTGTGGCCAAGGCCAAGGCACGCAGCCAGCCGGGGCCAAGGCCAAGGCACCGGCCAGCCCGCGGCCAAGGCCCAGGCGCGCGGCCAGCCGGGGCCAAGGCACGCAGCCACCCGCGGCCAAGGCCAAGGCACCAGCCCGCCCGCGGCCAAGGCCAAGGCACCCATCCACCCAGCCCCAGCGGCCAAGGCCAAGCCACGCAGTCTCCCGCGGCCAAGGCCAAGGCACGCACATGCCCGGGGCCAAGGCCAATGCACGCATCCAGGGCCAATGCAGCGCCCAAGCGTCTGTCCGACTTTGCTTGGGCTGAAATTTCAGCAGGTGCCGTATTTCGACTGAAATTATCTTACGGGACTCAAAAGTGGGGGAAAACAGGCCGTGAGCTCCGGGCCCCATTTTTGGTCCAAAATGGCCGAAGACCGTGTGCTGTAGCCCACGGATCTGGGCCAACTTCGCGTTTCGGGCGGTGCGGGATTTTGGGTGATGCATTAGATCGTGCGAGAGTCAAGCGTCGGAAAAGGCGGCGGTCGATTCCGAGTCGAATCTCGTTTTCTGGCCGATTACCAGTTGTGCGGGGGTGCGAAAAGGGGCGAAGCGTGCCCTTGGTGGTCGATCCTGGCACAACTCGGCCGCGGGCCTCCTCTGTGCGCAAGTACTGTTTTTCGCCCGTAGAAATTGTAGTGAATTATGCGGGGGGCCGTGGGCCCACGTTTACGCCATAAATGGCCGTAATCCTTGAGCTATAGCACACGGATTTCTGTCAAATTTCGCTTTTCCGTGTCGCCGTGGGTTTTTGGGCTGGTGTTGCGGTATTGGCGGGGTTGGCGCGGGAGAAAGCGAAACCGATTCCGGGCTGCGAATCCCGTTTTGTGGCCAAGGCCAAGGCACGCAGCAACCCCGCGGCCAAGGCCAAGGCACCCGCAACCCAACGGCCAAGGCCATGGCCCGCGGCGCGAACGGGGCCAAGGCACGCAGCCAGCCCGGGGCCAAGGCCAAGGCACCAGCCCGCCCGCGGCCAAGGCCAAGGCACCCATCCACCCAGCCCCAGCGGCCAAGGCCAAGCCACGCAGTCTCCCCGCGGCCAAGGCCAAGGCACGCACATGCCCCGCGGCCAAGGCCAATGCACGCATCCAGGGCCAATGCAGCGCCCAAGCGTCTGTCCGACTTTGCTTGGGCTGAAATTTCAGCAGGTGCCGTATTTCGACTGAAATTATCTTACGGGACTCAAAAGTGGGGGAAAACAGGCCGTGAGCTCCGGGCCCCATTTTTGGTCCAAAATGGCCGAAGACCGTGTGCTGTAGCCCACGGATCTGGGCCAACTTCCGCGTTTCCGGGGCGGTGCGGGATTTTGGGCTGATGCATTAGATCGTCAGAGTCAAGCGTCGGAAAAGGCGGCGGTCGATTCGAGTCGAATCTCGTTTTGGCCGATTTACCAGTTGTGCGGGTGCGAAAAGGGGGCCAAGCGTGCCCGCGGTGGTCGATCCTGGCACAACTCGGCGCGGGCCTCCTCTGGGCGCAAGTACTGTTTTGCGCCCGAAGAAATTGGAGAGAATAATGCGGGGGGCCCGTGGCCCTCGTTTACGCGAGAAATGGCCGAAATCCGTGTGCTATAGCACACGGATTGCGGTCAAATTTCGCGTTTCCGTGGCGCCGTGGGATTTTGGGCTGGTGTTGCGGTATTGGCGGGGTTGGCAGCGGGAGAAAGCGAGCCGATTCGGGCTGCGAATCCCGTTTGTGGCCAAGGCCAAGGCACGCAGCCAGCCGGGGCCAAGGCCAAGGCACCCGGCCAGCCAGCGGCCAAGGCCAAGGCGCGCGGCCAGCCGGGGCCAAGGCACGCAGCCACCCCGCGGCCAATTACAATGCACCAGCCAGCCCGCGGCCAAGGCCAAGGCACCCATCCACCCAGCCCCAGCGGCCAAGGCCAAGCCACGCAGTCTCCCAGCGGCCAAGGCCAAGGCACGCACATGACCCGCGGCCAAGGCCAATGCACGAATCAAGGGACAATGAATCGCCCAAGCGTCTGTCCGACTTTGCTTGGGCTGAAATTTCAGCAGGTGCCGTATTTCGACTGAAATTATCTTACGGGACTCAAAAGTGGGGGAAAACAGGCCGTGAGCTCCGGGCCCCATTTTTTGGTCCAAAATGGCCGAAGACCGTGTGCTGAAGCCGCGGATCTGGGCCAACTTCCGCGTTTCGGGCGGTGCGGGATTTTGGGGTGATGCATTAGATCGTGCGAGAGTCAAGCGTCGGAAAAGGCGGCGGTCGATTCCGAGGTCGAATCTCGTTTCGGCGGCGATTACCAGTTGTGCGGGGTGCGAAAAGGGGCGAAAGCGTGCCCGCGGGTGGTCGATCCTGGCACAACTCGGCGCGGGCCTCCTCTGGGCGCAAGTTCTGTTTTGGGCCCGAAGTAAATGGCTAGAATAATGCGGGGCCCTGGGCCCCGCGTTTCCGCCGAAATGGCGAAATCCGTGAGCTATAGCACCGGATTGCGGTCAAAATTCAGCGTTTCCGTGGCGCCGTGGGATTTTGGGCTGGTGTTGCGGTATTGGCGGGGTTGGCGGCGGGAGAAAGCGAGCGATTCGGGCTGCGAATCCCGTTTTGTGGCCAAGGCCAAGGCACGCAGCCAGCCGGGGCCAAGGCCAAGGCACCCGGCCAGCCAGCGGCCAAGGCCAAGGCGCGCGGCCAGCCGGGGCCAAGGCACGCAGCCACCCGCGGCCAAGGCCAAGGCACCAGCCCGCCCGCGGCCAAGGCCAAGGCACCCATCCACCCAGCCCCAGCGGCCAAGGCCAAGCCACGCAGTCTCCCGCGGCCAAGGCCAAGGCACGCACATGCCCGCGGCCAAGGCCAATGCACGCATCCAGGGCCAATGCAGCGCCCAGCGTCTGTCCGACTTTGCTTGGGCTGAAATTTCAGCAGGTGCCGTATTTCGACTGAAATTATCTTACGGGACTCAAAAGTGGGGAAAACAGGCCGTGAGCTCGGGCCCCATTTTTTGGTCCAAAATGGCGAACCGTGTGCTGTAGCCCACGGATCTGGGCCAACTTCCGCGTTTCGGGCGGTGCGGGATTTTGGGGTGATGCATTAGATCGTCGCGAGAGTCAAGCGTCGGAAAAGGCGGCGGTCGATTCCGAGGTCGAATCTCGTTTTGACGATTTACCAGTTGTGCGGGGTGCGAAAAGGGGGCCCGAAGCGTGCCCGCGGTGGTCGATCCTGGCACAACTCGGCGCGGGCCTCCTCTGGGCGCAAGTACTGTTTTGCGCCGAAGAAAATGGCGAGAATAATGCGGGGGCCCTGGGCCCCGCGTTTCCGCCGAAATGGCGAAATCCGTGAGCTATAGCACCGCGGATTGCGGTCAAATTCAGCGTTTCCGTGGCGCCGTGGGATTTTGGGCTGGTGTTGCGGTATTGGCGGGGTTGGCAGCGGGAGAAAGCGAGCCGATTCCGGGCTGCGAATCCCGTTTTGTGGCCAAGGCCAAGGCACGCAGCCAGCCCGGGGCCAAGGCCAAGGCACCGGCCAGCACGCGGCCAATGCCAACGCGCGAGGCCAGCCCGGGGCCAAGGCACGCCGCCACCCCTCGGCCAAGGCCCAGGCACACGCCCGCCCGCGGCCATGGCCAAGGCACCCATCCACCCAGCCCCCGCGGCCAAGGCCAAGCCTCGCAGTCTCCCCGCGGCCAAGGCCAAGGCACGCACATGGCCCGCGGCCAAGGCCAATGCACGCATCCAGGGCCAATGCAGCGCCCAAGCGTCTGTCCGACTTTGCTTGGGCTGAAATTTCAGCAGGTGCCGTATTTCGACTGAAATTATCTTACGGGACTCAAAAGTGGGGGAAAACAGGCCGTGAGCTCCGGGCCCCAGGTTTTTGGTCCAAAATGGCGAACCGTGTGCTTTAGCCCACGGAACTGGGCCAACTTCCGCGTTTCGGGCGGTGCGGGATTTTGGGGTGATGCATTAGATCGTCGAGAGTCAAGCGTCGGAAAAGGCGGCGTCGATTCCGAGTCGAATCTCGTTTTTGGCCGATTTACCAGTTGTGCGGTGCGAAAAGGGGGCCAAAGCGTGCCCGCGGGTGGTCGATCCTGGCACAACTCGGCGCGGGCCTCCTCTGGGCGCAAGTACTGTTTTGCGCCGAAGAAAATGGCGAGAATAATGCGGGGGCCCTGGGCCCCGTTTCCGCCGAAATGGCCGAAGACCGTGTGCTGTAGCCCACGGATCTGGGCCAACTTCCGCGTTTCCGTGGCGCCGTGGGATTTTGGGCTGGTGTTGCCGGTATTGGCGGGGGTTGGCCGCGGGAGAAAACGGAAACCGATTCCGGGCTGCGAATCCCGTTTTGTGGCCAAGGCCAAGGCACGCAGCCAGCCCGGGGCCAAGGCCAAGGCACCGGCCAGCCCGCGGCCAAGGCCAAGGCGCGCGGCCAGCCCGGGGCCAAGGCACGCAGCCACCCCGCGGCCAAGGCCAAGGCACCAGCCCGCCCGCGGCCAAGGCCAAGGCACCCATCCACCCAGCCCCAGCGGCCAAGGCCAAGCCACGCAGTCTCCCGCGGCCAAGGCCAAGGCACGCACATGCCCCGCGGCCAAGGCCAATGCACGCATCCAGGGCCAATGCAGCGCCCAAGCGTCTGTCCGACTTTGCTTGGGCTGAAATTTCAGCAGGTGCCGTATTTCGACTGAAATTATCTTACGGGACTCAAAAGTGGGGGAAAACAGGCCGTGAGCTCCGGGCCCCATTTTTTGGTCCAAAATGGCCGAAGACCGTGTGCTGTAGCCCACGGATCTGGGCCAACTTCCGCGTTTCCGGGGCGGTGCGGGATTTTGGGGTGATGCATTAGATCGTCGAGAGTCAAGCGTCGGAAAAGGCGGCGGTCGATTCCGAGGTCGAATCTCGTTTTTCTGGCCGATTTACCAGTTGTGCGGGAGTGCGAAAAGGGGCGAAAGCGTGCCCTTGGTGGTCGATCCTGGCACAACTCGGCGCGGGCCTCCTCTGGGCGCAAGTACTGTTTTGCGCCCGAAGAAAATGGCGAGAATAATGCGGGGGCCCTGGGCCCGTTTCCGCCGAAATGGCGAAATCCGTGAGCTATAGCACCGCGGATTGCGGTCAAATTCAGCGTTTCCGTGGCGGAGAGGGATTTTGGGCTGGTGTTGCCGGTATTGGCGGGGTTGGCAGCGGGAGAAAGCGAGCCGATTCGGGCTGCGAATCCCGTTTTGTGGCCAAGGCCAAGGCACGCAGCCAGCCGGGGCCAAGGCCAAGGCACCCGGCCAGCCAGCCCAAGGCCAAGGCGCGCGGCCAGCCGGGGCCAAGGCACGCAGCCACCCGCGGCCAAGGCCAAGGCACCAGCCCGCCCGCGGCCAAGGCCAAGGCACCCATCCACCCAGCCCCAGCGGCCAAGGCCAAGCCACGCAGTCTCCCGCGGCCAAGGCCAAGGCACGCACATGCCCGCGGCCAAGGCCAATGCACGCATCCAGGGCCAATGCAGCGCCCAAGCGTCTGTCCGACTTTGCTTGGGCTGAAATTTCAGCAGGTGCCGTATTTCGACCGAAGTTATCTTACGGGACTCAAAAGTGGGGGAAACAGCGCGGAAGCTCCGGGCCCCATTTTTGGTCCAAAATGGCGAACCGTGTGCTGTAGCCCACGGATCTGGGCCAACTTCCGCGTTTCGGGCGGTGCGGGATTTTGGGGTGATGCATTAGATCGTCGCGAGAGTCAAGCGTCGGAAAAGGCGGCGGTCGATTCCGAGGTCGAATCTCGTTTTGCGGCCGATTTACCAGTTGTGCGGGGTGCGAAAAGGGGGCCGAAAGCGTGCCCGCGGTGGTCGATCCTGGCACAACTCGGCGCGGGCCTCCTCTGGGCGCAAGTACTGTTTTGCGCCCGAAGAAAATGGCGAGAATAATGCGGGGGCCCTGGGCCCGTTTCCGCCGAAATGGCGAAATCCGTGAGCTATAGCACGGTTGCGGTCAAATTCAGCGTTTCCGTGGCGCCGTGGGATTTTGGGCTGGTGTTGCGGTATTGGCGGGGTTGGCCGCGGGAGAAAGCGAGCCGATTCGGGCTGCGAATCCCGTTTTGTGGCCAAGGCCAAGGCACGCAGCCAGCCGGGGCCAAGGCCAAGGCACCCGGCCAGCCAGCGGCCAAGGCCAAGGCGCGCGGCCAGCCGGGGCCAAGGCACGCAGCCACCCGCGGCCAAGGCCAAGGCACCAGCCCGCCCGCGGCCAAGGCCAAGGCACCCATCCACCCAGCCCCAGCGGCCAAGGCCAAGCCACGCAGTCTCCCGCGGCCAAGGCCAAGGCACGCACATGCCCGCGGCCAAGGCCAATGCACGCATCCAGGGCCAATGCAGCGCCCAGCGTCTGTCCGACTTTGCTTGGGCTGAAATTTCAGCAGGTGCCGTATTTCGACTGAAATTATCTTACGGGACTCAAAAGTGGGGAAAACAGGCCGTGAGCTCCGGGCCCCATTTTTTTGGTCCAAAATGGCGAACCGTGTGCTGTAGCCCACGGATCTGGGCCAACTTCCGCGTTTCGGGCGGTGCGGGATTTTGGTGATGCATTAGATCGTCACGAGAGTCAAGCGTCGGAAAAGGCGGCGGTCGATTCCGAGGTCGAATCTCGTTTTCGGCCGATTTACCAGTTGTGCGGGGTGCGAAAAGGGGGCGAAAGCGTGCCCGCGGGTGGTCGATCCTGGCACAACTCGGCGCGGGCCTCCTCTGGGCGCAAGTACTGTTTTGCGCCGAAGAAAATGGCGAGAATAATGCGGGGCCCTGGGCCCACGTTTCCGCCGAAATGGCGAAATCCGTGAGCTATAGCACCGGTTTGCGGTCAAATTCAGCGTTTCCGTGGCGCCGTGGGATTTTGGGCTGGTGTTGCGGTATTGGCGGGGTTGGCAGCGGGAGAAAGCGAGCCGATTCCGGGCTGCGAATCCCGTTTTGTGGCCAAGGCCAAGGCACGCAGCCAGCCCGGGGCCAAGGCCAAGGCACCGGCCAGCCCGCGGCCAAGGCCAAGGCGCGGCCAGCCGGGGCCAGGCACGCAGCCACCCGCGGCCAAGGCCAAGGCACCAGCCCGCCCGCGGCCAAGGCCAAGGCACCCATCCACCCAGCCCCAGCGGCCAAGGCCAAGCCACGCAGTCTCCCGCCAAGGCCAAGGCCAAGGCACGCACCCTGCCCGCGGCCAAGGCCAATGCACGCATCCAGGGCCAATGCAGCGCCCAGCGTCTGTCCGACTTTGCTTGGGCTGAAATTTCAGCAGGTGCCGTATTTCGACTGAAATTATCTTACGGGACTCAAAAGTGGGGAAAACAGGCCGTGAGCTCCGGGCCCCATTTTTGGTCAAAATGGCGAACCGTTTGCTGTAGCCCACGGATCTGGGCCAACTTCCGCGTTTCCGGGGCGGTGCTGGATTTTGGGGTGATGCATTAGATACGTGCGAGAGTCAAGCGTCGGAAAAGGCGGCGGTCGATTCCGAGGTCGAAATAAGAATTATATTTGAATGTAATCAATACAAAATGTAATTAACTTATGGTAAAAAAAAGTTAGGGTTAAAAAGTTCGTGGTACAAAATATGTGTCAAAACATATGAAAAACACAAAATTATGGGTCGGAAAAGCCCCCAAGCTCCTTCGGAACTTGACCACTGCGATCGTCTCAAAAAGTTATGCAGTTTAAAAAAAAAAAACACCTCAATCGGACCTCTAAGCAAAAAGTTATCGCATTTTGAAGATTTCGACCCTTTCCAAATGCTCCCCCACGCGCCAATGACGCTAGAACGCACCGTTTCTTTTAACTTAGTATAAAAGGGACCTTTCCGCGCGTATTCCCGCACCAATGAAGCACACTTTTTCAACTTCCCCCCAAAACCATATTATCCTCTCCAGTTCCCATTCATTGTTTCTCCGTTCCCTCGTCTCCTCTCGCGCAACTAATAGTGGCTGATGCTTCCTCTGCCTTATCACGGGCGGTTTGTATTGCTACAAGGTATAGTGCTGTCCATAGACAAGTTGGTTCAAAGAATGGTGGCCCTGAGACCCAAGTATTGCTACAGAGCCCATCTATCTTTTATATGCTTGCTATAAAGAAAATTTCAGGTGATTGGGCATGTGGGCGGCTTCTTTTCAGCCTTGATCTTCGTCATTGCCTCATCAAAATCATGTTTGTTACTACTCTTAATAGCCTTCCAAAATAGTAATTGTAACTGTTCACCAGCAAATAACGTAGAAAATTTTGCATAAACATGCCTAGAACATGCTTTATGATAGGCAGTAGGCCATGTGTTTGAAATTACATTAATCAGTCCCTTTTGCCTATCACTAATAAATGTCCCTTGCCTGCCATCATCAAGTAATTATGCAAGTGCTGTATAAACCAACCTCATGTCTCAGTATTCTCAATCTCACAAACATATAATGTCAATAGGACAATCCCATTATTAGCATTCAATCCAACAACAGCTAACAACACTCCACCATATTTACCTTTCAAGTGAAAGCCACCAACTCAATAAAGGTCTATTATTAAAAAAAGCATTTTTTTGTGCAAGAAAAGAAAAAAAAAAACCTTTGGAATAACACCTTATCAGGTACAAAAACAACATCACACATCACTTTGCATATTCCTCCATGATCAGCTTTATGGATAGTTGCAGCATACTCAAACATTTTTGACATCCCTTAGAATGATCCTAAATACCTCAAGTCTTGCCTTTGCTCTAGCCCTATACAATGTCATTTTCAATCTTCAACCCAAATAATTCTTCAAGATGTCAATCTTCACATTAAGATCAACAGCAACTTGATTCTTTATTTGAGTAACAACCCAAGTGGAAATAACTTTCACTGTTTCATTAAGAAGTCTGCAATTACACTTTTTTTATACTTTTGCAATATGAAACCACTTCCATCATTTATTTTAGCACCAACCACAAACCAAGGACAGCCAGATTGTTTACAAGTAGCCACAAATCTTCTTCGCTCACTATATATTGTTTTAATAAGCGAACTTTTCCTAACCATGACCTTATTTAATATCTCTCTAAAATGAACAACATCTCTAAACACATGCCCTACTCTTTAGCCTATGTTTCCCATCAGCACCCACTTTGTTCTCATGTTCCTCTAAATAATTAGTCAATTGTGCAGTGCCAAGCTCAATGTCATCATTAGAAAAGTTAATTATCTTTTTACCTAATTATCAACATCAGATATATTATCATTTGAATCGATAGGCTATTAGTAAGCATCCTTATCAGATTCAACAGCCCCAACAATAACATTTTCCTCAACAGCAACATGTTCCACCACAGAAGCACATCCCCCTACAACAGTATGTCCCCCAACAACAGCATGTCCTCTAACAACAGCATTTTCCTCAACAGAAGCATGTCCCTCAATAGAGTCATTTAGCTGAGTAATGAGCCCATTAGATAATACAACTCCTAGGTTCATCTACAAGGCCTGAAATAATGCTTGGGCATCTACCTTTTATATCCTTGCAATAAAGAAAATTTCAGGTGATTGGGCATGTGTGATTTAGTTTATATATTGTTTCCTAATACTTTAGGAATTTTAAGCCAGAAGATGTCTGCGAAGAAGCTCCTGGTGACTCTCTTCTGTCTCAGTATTAAAATTCACATCATTGGGAGCATCCACTCCTTTTTTCTTCAACTTCGATATGTGGCATTGCAGCAATGTGTTAAAATATTTCCTTAGATGGCCTTCATAATCAAAGTCTTGTTGTTTACAAATGTAGCATACAACACAGAGAAAACTATTTCCAACTGTTTTCACCTTGCTGTTTTTTTCTTTTTCTTTGTTTTTCCATTTGCTAGGTGATTGATTACAAAGCTCAGCAAAATGACTCTTCCCGTTGCTGGCTTCTGCCTATGCTTTCGGGTTTGTGGTGAGTGGTTGAGCTGGCTATATATGGATGTGACCTAAAGATTGTAAGCCAATGATTTGGCAACGCTGCCTAAGGCTCATGCATGTACTGCAAGATTGAAGTCTCTGACTACTACTGCTACTGCTGTATGTTACTTAAACTGATCTCGACCCCCTTTTGAACTTACATATATACAGAGCCAAACACATTTGAGGATAATTGTCAAGTTCTTAGTCCATTAACTTCCACTGGTTTCTCTGAATTTGTTGTTAATAAAAACATGCTGAAAGATCCATGTAGCTTTCTTAAACTATGCATCATGAATGTTAAATAAAAGTGTTGCACTAGATTATGTAGTAGTATTGTGAGATCCCATATCTCTTGGGAAGGATGTGAGTAATGAGCTTAAAAACGGCCACCTCCATTAACCTAGAAAAGACCTTTTCAGTGGACTTGGTCCGTACTAAGGACAAAACCATAAAAATGAAGGACATATTTTTAAAACCCAAAGTGAACAATATCTTACCATGGGGCGAATCATTTTATGTACACTAAATCTAATATTTGTGCAATAATGTATTCATTAGTTGTTGCCCGGATGACTGGCTATCTTTGTTTTTATGGCTGTAGCATTTTATATTTTTGAAATATCTATTTTCCAGCACTTATTTGGTTGCAGGATGGGATTGAAGAATACTGAAAATTATGTGGTGGCCATGGTTACTTACGTAGTAGCGGCCTGCTATAGTTATTTACGGTTTATGTGCCCGCCTGTATACAAGAACAAGACAATATTGTGCTACCCTTACAGGTATTGGAAATATTGTTTTAAAATCTTTCCTTTTTTAATTTAAGATATATCGTGTATATGCTGTCATAACACTATTAATCCTTGGGTTGGTCTACCTTTTGACCCGAACTACCTTAGTGCTGGGATCTTGTTCTTTTAAACTGCAAATAATATCAACAAAATTCTTCTCATAGGTTGCAAGGTTTCTTCTGAAGACCATATCTCAGCTGCCATCCGGAAATATTCCTGTTAGGACAACAATGCCACTGTGGCGTCCAAAGAGGTAATATTTCTCTCTCCCTTTCCTCTCGTTCCTTCCAAACCACTATCATTGCCTTTTTTTCAGTCTATTGTTTGTGTTTCATCATCCTTTTGTCCCTGAGTTGGCATGACATGACACCATTCGAACAAGATAAAGTCACATTTATCACGAAAAATATAAAATCATTGTACCATCAGCTTTTAGATTAACTTAGGATTAATTGTCCAATTTTTGGTTTCTGTCACTAAGTTTATTAAAACAAATAGACACATCAGTTGATTAACGGTCAATGGATGCCATTTTCATTTATCAAAAGAAAAAAAGGCAGGGTCTACACAAAATGAGCACATAGGAAACAAGGCCCATATGCAGATGATGAAAAACCATAAGGCTAAACAGAAAATTTGAAGAACCCGATACCAAATTAGCCAATTTTTCAAACCTTGCCTTGCTAATTGCATGCTGTTGCTTCTTCAAAATTGTAGCATCTATCTGTGTCCTTTTTTCATTTTTTATTTTCCAAGAGTATCTGTATCTCTTTTATGTCGCCGGCTGCTGCCTTGAATGAAGCTTTTACTTTTCTCTAGTCTTTCTTTCAACATGCTCAGAATTATTTGGTCGAGATGACTAAT